>JAODUP010000885.1:82500-188293 GCA_025642065.1 Paralvinella palmiformis | reverse complement strand
AGTCAGGAGTACATGCTTTAGATGGATGTACTTAACATGTTGTCTTATTTTAATTTGCAATAGATTACCAGTTATTAACATATACAACGTAGACCTTAAGGCCTTTAATTTTGGTATTTAAGGCTTACATTTGAGTGAAATTTGATATATAATTTCCGAATTCACAAATGAGTGATGCTGCATTTACAAAAACGGTATACAACACTGTATAGGAATAGTAGTATATATAATGCATGTTTATATAGCGCCAGAACCAGGTAACCCTGTTTTGAGGCGGTGTACAGTATTATTATCCCTGACTCAGACTTGTTCCCACCCAGCACCCATCTCAATTCCCATGGGAGCATACAACGCATGCTGCACTAAGGGCGCAAAGTGTTACTCAAACACATAGCCATCACAGTCTGTCAGGTTCTCAGTTTTATGGATGAGTGAACCAGTCGCCAAATGACAGCATTGCAGCTCCCCGAGCCTCGAACCCGCGACCCTTCGGCTACGAGTCCTACGCTCTAACTAACTGCGCTATCATATATATATATATATATATATATATATATATATAAAATTAAAATTGAGGTTTTGTTGAAATAGATCCATCATTCTATACTGTAACAAATGATGTTAAGCTCTATTTATTTGTCATCATTACATTTATGTTATTTTGTTTACTACAACTTCTTTATTACTATTTCTACTACAACAAATTCTGCTCCTACTACTACTAACACTATTACTGCTACTACTACTACTGAAAATAATAATAATAATACCATTAACATACTTATTAAAAAATTAGTATCTCAAATATAGAGACTAACTGTAACCAAAAAATTGAATAAAGAGAATAGCCACCAAAAAAAAATTAAAAAGAAGCCACTGATTAAAGCCATAATATATGCATATAGATAGATATTTCGAATTTATTTTGTTTAATTAACACTCACAATCACCAAAGTCACACAAATTGGCTAAAGTAAACAAGGGGTTAAAGACCGGTGGAGCAAAAGACAGGATCCCCATCATTCCAGTCCCCATCATTCCAGTACTCTAAAACGGAATAGCTTACACGGGTACATAAATTATATACTCCCCGCGGATGTTCTAAAAACCATTAAAAACTAACCCCTCTCGACATGGAGGGAAAACACAGAGATAATTATCTAACATAATTGTCTCCCAAAAGGATATGGTCCTGTACATCACTAAACCATTAATATTTAAGGAGTAGACAGAGACGATAACAAATTATTGTTATTACTGTCAGACAGAACATAACAGGAATTATACTTCGATAACTGGCTCAATAAAGAGATTTTTGTTGCCTCGCATCACCATCTCGATAAAATATCCACTGATGTGCCGTATGACGGTGTATGATGTTTTATATATATATATATATATATATATATATATATATATATATATATATATATATATATATATATATATATATCAAAACACACACAGAACACACACACACACATTACATGTCTGACGAATGGGAATCTTAGTCAAATGACAATATTCCAGAAGCTCCAGTCAAAATTAGTCTATGAGTTGTCCGAAATAAAACCAAGCCATTAGACGTCAATATATGTACCTGATAAGACAAAAGGGTGAATATTTCAAAACTAATAATTCATAACCTACAAAGTGAAACTGATAATATCAGATTTTCAGTTTGTATTTTAACATCGAAAATTATCCCCAGGAGTTGATTTAAATGGGTTTGATCAGCTTAAATAGTATCTCTCCAGGAACCAGCCGATTCTACATGGAGAATATAATTTTCTTTATCAAATATATCCCCCATAAACATGCCCCCCACCCAACCCCCAAACCCCATAAAAATGAGACAAATTGATGTGTAACGTAATGGGATAATTAATGACCTGAAAATGGCAGAATGTTGTAATATTTTCTTGTGATATCAATTACAAAGGTCGAATTAGTTCCTCGAGGAGATTGTGATGACAGAAAGATGAACCAATCATAACTAGAGATTAATTAGCTAAAAATCTCATCGTTGTCTATGAGAATAATTTATAACCTATTGATTGATTGAATCGATCGATCGACCAATCATTCATTTATTCATTCATTCATTCATATGACTAATCGTTACTCTTGTCATCACCAATGATATTAGGCTTACTTTACGTTTCCTGGAAGCGTTCTCTAGAACTCCAGACCCCCCCCCCACACACACACACACACAAACACACATATCAATGTTCTGTAATCATCACAGATAGTCTTGTCAGCTTCCGGACTGGGGACACAATTTTCACATCATAAAGGATGTTAATGATAAATGGATCATAAAAAGGACTTCTCCATTATGACAATCGATCGGTCATTTACTCCTCTCAGTCTCATGTTACTCATCTGATTGAGGACGAAATGTTGTTTACGTTAATCTCGCAGAAATACTTCAACAATTAAACGAATGATTATTGACACTGAACCATTATAATTACCTCGCAATTGTACTCAGATGATAAAACTATCAACATGATCGGTTGTCACGGCAACGGGATTTTTTAGATCTTTGGAAACAAAGAAATGTTATTTTGCACGTTTATCACAAAGGATTTTTAGAAGGAAGCATCTCGTTCAAGAAATCTTCTCATAAATACATTGAGTACAGACTTAAAACATGGTGGTCAATTTACACGAGGAATGTGACAGGTGAATAGGTTATTTTAGTCTAATTTGTAAAGTACGATAATTATTATAATATTAACTCATAAAAACAAACAATTGAATACAGATGCGCGCGATCGTGGGAGAGGGGCTCCTGCGTGTGTGTGTGCGTGCGTCCATGCGTGCTTGCGTGCGTCTGTATGTATGTGTGTGTGTGTTTGTGTATATCTATATGTGGGGGTGTATGTATGTATGTATGTGTGTGTGTATGTATGTATGTATGTTTCTCGTTTTAGTCTATTAATTCGGTCCTGCCAATCAGAACCTGAGCTGTGTATTTGTTCAATCGGCATTAAAATATAATCACCGAGAGATGGACGGTTGTAATCAGGCAGAGAAAAGTTATCTGCGTGCACTTTTAAATGTGTGTATGTGTGTGTGTGTGTGTGTGTGTGTGTGTGCGTGCGTGTGCGTATGTGTGCGTGTGTGTGTGTGTGCACCCACACATACCATATTGACTAATAATAAATATTTCATACCTTTGCTAACAGGAATCATTTTTAAAAACCATACACCAAATAAACATGTTATCCAATAAAACAATTAGCTTTTAAATTGTTTTAAATGTTTTTTTATCCATTCCATGGAGATTAAGAGACAAGACGAGCTACATCACCATAACACTTCTGCTAAAAGACCCACATAGACACCATCACCAGCAATAATATCACAACAACACAACATAAATAAACACCAGGTGGCTGTGCCCAATAGCCCTCTACTCAAAATTTTAACAAGTACAAGTAAGTACTTCATTGTTGTACGGATGTGATACGCGATGCAGTTCAGGAAGTATGTGAAGATGCTTGAACCGCTTCATCTCTTCGGCATTCATTGATCAGGGACACATCCCAGAACTGACGAGTACCAACACTGAAGTACTTGAACGTTCCATGGTTCCTGGCATCAGGACAGCGATTACGAGAATTCAGTTTCCTTGCATAACGAATGAATGAAAAGATGAATGAATATTTATTTTTGTAAATGTTTTCAGATCATGATTAGAACTTACATGATTAGTGAGGCCCTAGAATATAATGATTAATTAGAAAGAGGGAAAAACATTTTAAAAAGAAGATTTAGATAAAAGAAAGACTATCTGATGTAAGATGACAGGTACAGTAATAAAATGGCACACACATATTATTATATTTGGTAAGTGGCCAAATGATAAGGTATCAAGTATACACAAACTTTATAATATCAAAGGCCTTTGAAAGGTCATTAAAGATGGATGAGGCATTAAATGGTATTGTTTTTGGTACATTGATCTAATAAATGCAAAATTATGTGTATTGTCCATTTCCTTGGTGGTTGTTTCTGTTTATTCAGAATGGTATCATTAAAAGATTACATTAACTTGATTTTCTAAAATTCTTTTGTTTATGGACAATTTCGGTGATTAGGAATCTACTAAATTCGTTGTAACAACAGACATCAGTTTCTAGAGCATGGCTGAACGCCAACTAAATACAGACCAGGATTAGGTAGTCACAAACAAACGTGACCAGATCCTACTTATTCAGCTGTCTTTCCTAACTCTATGTGGACTTCTCTTCACGCCTGACCTTAAGTTGACCTTAGGCTACGGGTTCCTAATAAATGCACTACTTATTGTTTTATTTCTATATCGCCCAATAAAATAGTAATTAATACGTAATTAAATAATTAATCTAACTACATGTACAGTAATAGAACTTTTTGTTGTAACTTTATTTATCATTAAATTTCAGCTACATATATCTCTATGTTAATAAACTCCCGTCATTATTTAATAGACGGAGGGTCAACATCATAACGATCCAGACATGCAACTGGTGGTCGGAATCATAACGTTACGTAACCGGACACCAAATAATGGAAACGTTAGAAACTTCCTTTCGAGTAAACAAAACCCAGCAACTTCCAACTATTAAACAGTAACCCAAGAGCTATTCTCTTCTTTAGCCAAAATGGTAAGTGAAAATAAAGGTCGTGTACGAATTTGACGCTTTAAGCGAATTGTTTTGAACTATCTAAAGCAAAATAATAATAAATCCACTTTCACTTGTTTACTTTTTGAAGTGAATTATTTATATCTTAAAGACCCGTATCGCATTGATTACTATAATTATGATATCAGTAACACATCCAAATGGCTCAGTTGGCAAATCCGGACAAACCTTCGCTGGGGGGGGGCGCTGTCTCGACTTCCGGGAAGGTCAATTTCTGGCGCTCAACCTCCCAGATCTATCAAGACACCGATATAACACATTTATACAAAACACATCACTAAACGTAGAACTCATTTATTAAATATAGCAACCTGAAATGTTTTACCCAGCACGTTTGTTATTTGGCCAACACATTCGTAACCGTATAACATGTATAATATTATTACAATACTAGTAATATAATCTTATGGCTTAAATATTTTTATTATACAATCACTTTTTAAAGTCTTTTAAAACAGGTAAAATGATATAGTTGCAATGAGTGTTTTTTTAAATATATATATCGACTACAGATGTGTAAAAGATACAGCTAGGTCTAAAATTAATCAAATATGTTAAAGGTTGTAGTACGGACCATGTAATACATTTCTTGGTCATATTAACAACCGGTGTAGAGAATTGCAATATGCACAAATGTCATTATTAGTATGATAGCGTAAATAAGTTCAATAATTCATTGTCAAAAAACGGGATCAGAGGTCTCAAAGTCTCTTTTGGAAATAAACATCAAATGGATGAAGCTGACCAAAAGATAATCTAAAACTGTACAATGAATATCTCTGAAGGAATCCAATCAAGTTATTGCATTTCTCGCAATTAAAATTCCACTTCTCACAATAACGAAGTTGGTAAACAATGTTGTGGGAAAAGTGGAATTTTATCACAAAGTAAAATTATTTCTTGTCCAATGGAACAGATCCATGTAATATCTAGTTGTCAGATTAGAAGTAATGCTGATTCATGATTTCCTATTTAATCCTGTCTACAGCAAACGCCACATAGCGACAATAATCGACCTATTTTTAAAAAGGTCATGTGTATTTGTAATCTATTTATGATCCAGTGATTATTTGACAAATTAAATTATTTAATCATTCCTCACACATATCAAATAATGGTCGATGACTGTACCTCATATAGGACTGTGAAGAAAAAATTGCTAATGGCACGAAATAGGTGCCATAAATTAACTCCTAATGTACTAACTATTATATTTTGCGTATATGCAATTAGCATTCAGTTAATCGCCACTGAGAGTTTGATTACTAAGTTCTTAGAGTGACTGCGTGGTCTTCTGTGTTTAACAAAGAGTTCTATAATTAAGGCTTATCGTTGTAAATCATGGTGATATAATGTATTGTTACCATGCTGTAGGTCAATAAGTTAAAGATCATATAACGACGTTCTTGTTACAGTTGATAGCTGACGTTTTTTATTATTTTATTATTTTCTTAAGTAACTTATCACAATCCGTCCAAGTATTTGTTTTATCACTTTTATCGGTGTTTATTTAGATGTCATTTACTGATGTAATACATACTTAGCTTTTTATTTATTGTTTCTTGGATGCATTGAAATAGTACACCTGACTATAGAGGGTGGTTAAATATATATTATTTATGGCCGGAATGCGTTTAATGATTTATATATCCTATGTATGTATATATTTATGTGTATGTATGTGGATGTTTTTAAATGTGTATAATAATGCTACCATCCAGTTTTTTTAACGTGGATTTAGTTTTGTGTTAAAAATGAACAGAATTATAATAATTGATTCAGGCCTTCATGACACGTTATTACTTGTTCATCTTTTTGGTGTTAAATCAAGAAAACTTAAGATTGTCATGCGCAATGATAAATGCTTATATCATTGTTAATGTAGAATATTTAAGATATTTGAAATATTGCAATAAATTGTATATCTGTAATTATATAATATCAGCATTTTGTGGATTATTCTCATGTGACTCGGGTCGTTTTCATATCAGACTACGAAGGGTGCTGTTATACTCAAATGCTTGAGATGCTAACGTATTTATTTCACATTTGGCATATTATTTAAATATCTTATTGGGTGTTTTACATACATAGTATTTGCAGTATCACTATACAGCGGCTTTGAATGGTTCCTGCTAATGGGCACTTTATTAAATAAACATTATCATTATCATCATCACAGTATACCCCTAGATTGTGCGTCGAATGATATAATTACCGACGCGATGTTTCCCATCTCAATCAATTTTAGATCTCTGATGGCGGCTCAACGTCTGAAAAGGGAGCACGATTGTGTCAACCATTAATGACGTTGGCCCCACAGAGCTCTGTCATCTAGACGTCATCAAATTCTCATAGTGATCTATTGATATCCATACTGAGCCGGACTGGTACAGTAAATTGCGTGTTCCCCAGAATGATTAAAGTCTTTCATGGACAACGTTTTCTAGTACTTTTGACAAAACCGGTAATAACGTTATATTTTGGAACTATTCTACTTTCTAGTGACTTATTTACATTTTAAATGCTATGTCTAGTTCGTGATCTTCACCATTATGACAATCTTCGATATCGTTGATCATAATGCTGTTAGAATAACAATTGTCTTATCATCATCTTGTCAACTGTTTTCGTCATCACTATTTATCAGCAAAATAACCAGTCACTCACTCTGAGTTTCTGCTTATTTCCTATAGAATTTTGTATGACATTCTTGCGGACACATTTAGCACGGTTGTTCAAAAAGCAGAAAATTGTGGAACGTGAGGCCAAGTTCATCCATTATTACGTTCAGGTTGCATGTGGATTAGAACTTCAATCAATACAATTATATCTATTCAAGAACGATGTTAGTTTAATTTGGCATTTTCGCAGCAAAGGTTAAATATAACAAGATGAATGACAAAATGTCACCCACCTTACTTCAACATTGACTTAACATGTAAGTCCAGCTATTAACGCGGGTCAGCTATAACACGGTCACCAATTGTGCACCTTGACAACCGCGTTATACAGAATCAGCATTGTATATGCAGTATATGACATACCTCCAGAGCAATGATCCCTGTGATTTCACTCATTTAGCTTCAGAGCATGCGTCATTAACCTGATCACTGCTGTATTATATGTTATCATATTTTTGATTTTCAGAACATTTTATTACAAAATTATCCGCCATCAAGTAATGGCTTTTGTTCTTTTTCTGTTAAAGAATATATCACGAGAGTTAGTGGCTGTAGTTATAAGTAAAACGGTATTGGACTTCACTGTTCTGCTGATAACCGAATCAAAGGTTTTACGTATTAAATCTGTGATATATTCTGATGGCGTCCAAACGTGAAGTATCTGCTTCGACCACTGATCCATAGTGTTTTGTGTTGACTGGAGAATACCTGAAAATGGAATAAGCAATTCATCCAGTTATATCTATCCATGTGCATACCTGGGTGAATAGTTATGCCTGGCATTGTATAAATTAAAAGGTAGGTCAAATGTCTCACACAAATCTTAACAAAAATATAAAGTTAAAAATTATATATCGCGATAATAAAAATAGTTCAAAACGTTGTTGCCCCATTAATTACTTTTTTGAAACGCACAGATAAAGATAAAGAATGAACTAAATCTACCCTATATCTTACCATTTAGCTTCTTGTTCAGTAATTTGACAGCGTCTTCTTCAGAGTAATCGCCGCCATATTTAAAGGCACGAGTCACAGAGACCCCAATAGTACTGTCAAATACTGACACCACGTAGTCTGTTATAGAACCACCTTCTGGGAAATATGACACCTCCATCTCGGTCTGATGATAAAAAATTGCATATAACATTTATAGTTAGTGTTGTGTGTGTGTATGTGTGTGTGTGTGTGTGTGGTGTGTGTGTGTGTGCGTTGGGGTGTTGCAATGACAAGAGCACTATGGTTTGTGATAATACTGAATTTCATAGAAGCTTGACGGAAATATAGCTAGTAAAGAATACATTAAACTATTTATTTCAAAATCTCTAATAAAACTGATGCGAGTTTTTCTAGATCTTGAATTGATTTAAGTTATTTTAATAAAAGCAATTAATCAACACCAACATGGAGCAATTTAAGGTAAATATTTCAACCCCTACCAATTATACGCCACATACAGTTTCAACCTACGTTCATTAACCGTTCAGATATGCCACTTGGCAATCCCTGAGATTACAGAGAGGTAAACCAATTTAGGTAGAGCGTCGTGGTAATACCTGTACAGTGAAGGCCTATCAGCTCAGTAGATGCCACACAATATTTCATAAATTACGAGGTGAATCCTTCTGTTAAAAGTTTATAAGATGCGGTTCATGAATTAAATTTGGTTGAATAGCAATAGCCGAATGGCAGTATTGTAATAATAATGTAAGTTGTTTCCAGCATCGTCAGACATCTGCACACATTTGTATTAGCCTCACCACAGAGTTGGTCTAAATCTACCAAAGCAGTGTCTAATACTAAAAACATTATTACAGAAGGTGGTGATGCTGTAAAGGCATTAGCATCAATGATGCAATAGCTATAGCACATCTGACAAATCTTCAATCGTCGTGTTCGAGGGAAATTATTTGATGATCAAGTTGAACTCGCCTAACACCATCCTTGTGTTCATTACATAGATCAACAACGTCCTGGCCGTAGGGATCTTAGGGGCCGACTGACGAAGGGATTCCAGAACTGACAATATAAAATATCTATTATCACTAACAAAGATCCGTGCTCAAATCTACAGGTTGTAATTAAGAACTCATTCTGTATGAAGACGTCTATAACGGTATTGAGTCTGATCTTGAAATGAACTCTTTTTGTTTCACAGAAAGGCTAATTATTAGTTTCTTTTACGTCTATACTGCACTACTAAGTTAACGGTCAATTTTCGACCGAAATTATAAAGTCGAATTATACCTCTCTCTCTCAGAAATGAAACGTGTCAAAGGTCACTGTAGCTTTCGACAAAGAGTTAAATCAGCTCGTCGACATCGTTGCTTTTAGTCACAGAGTTGTAAATGATGTAACCATTTTCGGTTTTATGGGGAAAATAATGATGTCATAATATGTACACTTCTCCCATACAACTTCCCCTCCATCATCCCGGCGCAGGTCTCAACCTATGGAATTGTTATGGATTGTCCAGGCTAATGTATGGCCTTGGGTCCTATCACTAACGGACACTCATAAGGACAGAATGGATGCCTATCAGAGGCAGACTATGAGATGACTGTTGCACTTACTACCGTACACTGCTACCTCTGGTCTGTACTTGGTGCTTGGTTTATTACCCATTGAGGCCATCCTGACATGGAACACCATGACCTTTTGTTAATATTATCAGATACCTTGGCACTGTTGAGCATCAAGTGATCATCAGACAACTGTCTGTGGGTGAAGGACCCATCATCCCACAGTTGGACTACATTAAAAAAAGCTCTTAACCTCATACCATCTGCCATTGACCTACGAACTAATAAACAACCCACCATCGAAGATGCAA
The DNA here is from genome assembly GCA_025642065.1 of Paralvinella palmiformis. Taxonomy (NCBI): domain Eukaryota; kingdom Metazoa; phylum Annelida; class Polychaeta; order Terebellida; family Alvinellidae; genus Paralvinella; species Paralvinella palmiformis. The sequence goes on along the minus strand of JAODUP010000885.1, from coordinate 178,079 downwards.
TCGAAAAAACTCTCAAACGCCACATCATAGCTCGGTCTACTGAGCTCCTCAAGTGTGCTGCAAGCTAGATGACCTCGCTAATATATCTCAACCTGCGAGCCTGCAAAAGTGGTCATCTATATCATGTGTATGATTTTGTCAATGACTGTACAAAAGTATACCTCTTCTTGTGTCAATATGTAACGGTGTTTTCGGTAGTTCTCAATAAATCCTTGTTTATGCTTTGACTTTTATTGATGTTCCAATAAAGAAGTTAAAGTACGGTGCCTCAAACTTCCAGGTTAGGACTCGAGTATGATTCCGACATATATCTGTGCTTCTGGGATATTCCTATGCGCACGTCTCTCAGGTATGGTCAGTACCAAGAAGAAAAAACTCAATCACTCAACTGTTCTTCGACCTGATCATTTTTTTTACCCAGCAAGTGTCCCATATCCAGATATATATCCCGATCGAGTGATATCAGCGCCTAGGATAAACAAATCCCTAACTCATTCCCTTGTTATCAAATCTTAATATTTCCTGGTTTTTATTTTACGTACATTAAAAAATCTTATTACCGGTACTTTTTTCTGAGGATTTGTAAAATGATGAATGCCATGTTTGACGACACATGAACAAACGTGTGCTATATCGCTGCATTGCTTCCACCCAGCGATCAAACCGCGAACTGGACATTTAGTCGAAGAACCAAGTATGGCGACAGAAATCGCGGAAATAAAATGGAAAATAAAAAATTGGGTCGGCCGTCAAAAGATATTTTAAGGTGCCAATATCAGAGCGCAATTCGGAAAAAAAATAATCCTAAGTAATAACGGATCAACTGAAAAAATACTCCACATTAAAAATACTATATCAATGCAAACCATGTACGTCGTGGTATAAAAAGGGCACTAGGAAAATATCCCCTCGCCACATGGGGAAAATGGACAAAAGCTCCCACCTCGATGTCATATCATGAAAAGGTGGATTTGTTTTAAAGTTTGAGATAAAAAATTATATTAACACAAAATTCATTAGATAATCTATTAACAATATTATAGTAATTGAGATTATTTGATGATCCCTTTGACCCTCATAACTGTAATTAGTATCTTGGCAGCAGCATGGATCATTGAATATGTTTCTATTGAACTGTAGTGCAATTGCAATTTAATGAGAAGCGTCTCTGAAGCCGAATTACATTTTGCAATTAAGTTATGAAAACTATTAATTAGGAACAGTTCAGAGGCGTTTTGTGCTGATCAAAGGCTTATAATTGCTATAAATAGGACAACAAGCAAATCAGCATCAGTAGTGAGCTCCGGTGGCCTAGCGTTTAAGCACCCGGCACTTGGTGCCAAGGGTCACAGGTTCGATTCCAGCAAGAGGTCGAAACTTTTCCAGAGATTACTTTCTCGGCTCACAACATCGTGGGTGGTTGACCACGCTAAATGGTGCTGCCATCTCCACCGAATTATTAAAAATAAAGGGGGACGTTAAGACCCCCTCCAGGGTACTTCGACTACATCTTTCTGTACTGCTCCCCTGTGAGTGGTGGGGAGGAGTTTTCCAACCACTCCCACATACAGGCTGTGCTGAATAAGCGACAGCCTGGGGATTCTCCCCGAAAAACAAATCAATCAATCAATCAATCAATCAACATCAGTATTATCTCAGTGTGATAATAGTCATTTATCAGTTCAACCAATACCCAACATGGAATTCATCCAAAACCAGAAAGTGGGGACGAAGGCTACATGTATGCGAATATGACAGTTAACAAGACCACTATCAAGTGGAGTGTTCTCAAAGACGTGCCAAAACATTGTAAGTGAGCCATCGCTACTGACTCTCAGATACAGAAAATGATCCGTAGAACACTCTATGGTTACGATACAGAAAATATCACGGTACGGTTTTTAGCTGGTATACTGTACCAGCCACAAAAGCTCCTACTGAACTCAAGGTTGTGCAAAATGTGCTCTTCGTCGTGTGAAAGCCCTTGGCTTGCCACCCAACTTCACTCCAGAGTCTGGTTGTTCCTGATGACTGGAAATTTAACGACAGTGGATCAGATACAGCAAAACGCCGTACATCCTACTATTAATATTGCAGATTATATTAGTATAATTAAATTTCGAGGTATCCATTGAGTGAGAGAAATAAGCGCACTAGCGTACTGTTCATAATTAATTGCTTGCAGGTATACTTGACTGTGGATAGCGGATTTCGATATATGTGACTAGTCTATCACCTGTGAGCTAGTGTGTGTGACACAGCGCGTGTGCGCAAGTTTCTGTGAGTATTTTCCTTACTGAAACATCTTGAATTTCTTCTTGCGTGACAGAATTATATCATTTATATCCGTAAAAACTTACCTTCAGTAGAGAAGCACCAAAACATCGATATAGTAATTCTAACGACAGCATTTCTGATATGACAGAACTGCCACCAGCATTGGGTACGTCTTTAATACGTTGAGCATCTACGGATAACATCATCTTGTCTGGTTGTCGGAAACCATCTAATTCAGTAAAAATCGCGCCATTCGATATGTTATTCTGAATCAAGCCGCGAAACTTGAAGTATTGATGAAGTCTAACCGCAAAATTCTCACCAATGTATATATTACATGGGGAAGACGGTGAGTGTGCCACAGACTGTCGTTCTATGTGTATGGTACTCAAATCTTTCCGTATTCGTGCTTTCTTGTAAACACGCTGAGGACAAAAGTCCCCATTCTTCGTTACGAGGCCATTTCTTAGGGGTGCGCTGAAGCTTAAGCGTTCGATCCATCTCTCTCATTGATTATAATAAATAGAAGAAACTAGTAAAACCGAAAATAGATTTTGCTCCTAAATACCCCAATATTATACACTGTGATACTTATTATAAACTATGGCTAACCGTACTGCCAAAACAGACTATATATACACAGATAAGCGCTGCTATTGCGCCACAAGTAGTAAGCGCATGGGATGATTCTATAAATAAACACTGACGCAATAATTTCAACCAATCAGAAACTAGTATACAAAATGGCGTCCCTTCAAATAGGTCAAGCCCCCGGCTTAATTCTTGCCTTAATAATATTACCGAATAAATCCAAAACCATCTCATGTTTCAAGTTAAAAGCTTTGAAAATAATTCTTGTTTACCTACCATTTACGCCTAAGAAGCTTTAAAAAAAAATATCAATAAAATGCCACTTCCGGTTGTTTGGATTTTGGAACTTCCTGGATAGAGTTTTGGTAAATATTATTTTGTTTTAATAACCAGGTGTGATTGACATTTAGTCAGATATTATTTACGTATGCCAGATATAAAGCCTTTCCTGTATTCACAAAGTTCTATTTACTGATGTTTGTTTATTTATAGATATTATGTTCATGACCTGAGATTCATTAAATCGTTATTCACTAATTCACTCTAGATCTAAATTCTAGATCATTAGACTAGTCTAGATGTCGATCAATCAATCAATGACTGGACTCTAATCATTGTTAATAAATACACTATAACCCTTTTACTGTGTATGCATTGTACCTTTTGTTTATCTTACTAGACCTATATTATATACTTGCATAAGCTGTTACTTCTGTTAGACCAAGGTGACTGTGAGTGTGACGATGATATTTATTATAATTATATATTACGAATTATCACGATTTAAAAACCTTAGTTATAATTATTATGGAAGTAGATTCTAGCTAAGTAGGCCTAAACGTTCTTTCTTATGGGGGGGGAACCAATTTATATTTTTAATGTTAGATTTATTGTATGTCTACATGCATATATCTACCAGATCCATACTCTGTCATTCTATCTAGATCTACTATATCTATATCATTATGTAATATGAATCTACAAAAATATGGATTCCTTCATTTCTAATGGATTATGGACTATTCCAGTATTCGCCCTCAGTTGTTTTTGCCCTTGATACAAAAATATTATTTGCCCCTAATTAAAAGGGACCATTCATCCTTGTTGTGTTATATAATATAATTATATATATATATATATATATATATATATAATATTATAAGTTGGTCATGTTAGTGATAAACAGCTAGACAATTATGCAAGTATAAACCTGCACCATATATGTTGGCATGATTAATTATACGAAGTGGTTACGTATCCAAGCATCAGAACCCTGTACCTCAGTGTTATAGGTCCGAGCACTCAATGCGCATTCGCACCAATTATTCCTCATTGGCTATTACTTCCACTCAAATATGGCGACCGAACATGAAATAGTTACAATTGGGTTGAAAGTAGAAGATGCTTTCGGTAGTTTTGAAGAGGAACAAACAAAAATCAAAGAAATAGAAGACATAACAGCTGTGCTGCTTTACAAATAATCAGAGTTCCCACATGTTATAGAAAACCTGGAAAAAAATAGATTCACTTTCCAGGTCCTGGAAATGTCCTTGAATTAAAAAAAAATAATATTTGCTTGGCTGTGGGAATCATGAAATGTCAGACTTTCTTTATAATCTGATTATAATGCCTATTAATAGAATGAATCTAATATCTTTATTAAATGCTAGTAGCAGTAATTACAACTAAGCTCCTGACACTGATGCCAGCCAATGAAAAACTAAAAACGATCATGAAATGGCTCAGATTTGTGATAACCATGGTTCCAATGCTGAATGTTCTGATCTTTTGCACCAAACTTAGAGCACACGCGTAAGCGCTCAGATCTTTATCATAGGGGAACACAATTCCGATGCTTGTGGGGAACACAATTCCGATGCTCGGATATGTAACAACAGCCATAATTATATATATATAATATGTGGAACCTCACTATGTCTTTTACTATGAGTTAGTTAACTTGCTCCACCAAGAGGCCAATTTAGTGGATGTGCAAGCACAGTTGATTGCCTATAAAAATTGAAGCGGGTGCAATGTATAAAATATAAAAATCAGCAGACAAAGATCTTTGCATTGTGCAATGATTATGTTGTGAACAAATTGGATCAAAAGAAGCTAGTCCATGAGATCAGCAAGATCTACAAACCATGCACACAGATTTAAACTACTACTGTATAACACTACCAGTATCTATTTTGCTGCTCTTGTCTATCTTTAGTTGATTTTTTGCTTTGGTAATAAATTGTATTTTAACTATTTTATATTAAGATTAATTAAGTAAATCGAGAGCGATAATTCCCGAGGGCAAGTATAAAATACGGCAAAACTATCTGAAGGGTGAATAGTCCAGTTCCATTTCTTATATTGAACACAATTTGTCATTCTGTTCTTGTTCCAGTGTCAAGTCATTTAGATGGATTATAAATTCATATGTTGTGATAGGATCATAATTTTACATGTTAGATACACACAAATGGCCTGATTGTTTCAACTGATTATATTCTACTTTTTTGAGTTACAGTTGTTACAAGCCTCTAAATTATTAACTATAATTCACAGGTACATATTGGCACAGGTACAAATATATCACACATAGTTTATCATTATGTCATAGGAATTATATTTGAATCAGTTTGGCAGTTGTTTTACAAACAATTCTTTTGCCATAATATTGTTAATTATAAAGTAAAATTTTGATATGAAAGGGGAAAGAGAGAATTAAACATTTTTCGCAACAACTTTTCTGTGATAAATGATGGTGTGCCACTCATCTTTTTCATGGGTTTGGTGCAATACCCTTTAAACTGACCAAAAAGACAATTCATCTTATTTACAGGGTCAACTTATAGACAACTATATAAGGTACCTGTTTCTCTTTCTAATAAATAATTGTCTATTTTCAAACAGTAGTTTACTGACTGATATGATAGAATAGTGTTGTACTATATTATCAATGACTATTTTATAGGATAATACTATATAATTAAGACTTTGTATTAAATAATTAGAAACACTGAAACTCAAGTGAATATGTTCATTATATATTTGGTTTAAATATAATGCCTAAAACTGTATAGCAGTACTTTTTCTTTGTGCTAAAACACCCATAAGATTTAAAAATAATAATTTTAAAATATTTTTTGTTTGCTTTTTTATTTAATGCAATCAAGTATTTATTTATTTTATTGTGTATTAAAACATGGAGTAAATGTAACACATGGATTAAATTAATTCCAAGCATGTATTTCCCCCAAAATACAGGAATGATCACAACGATCTTTGAGAGAAAAATTAGTTTAGGAAATAGAATGTTTTTGTTATGTGTAGTGCTGACATAAATGCTATAATGTAGAATTTATGTCCTTCATATATTATATTCTGCTAATTCTATCACTGTGTACTTTATTTCAGAAACAGCAGCACTGATGAAGTGTCTGAATCATGTCTTAGTCTCAGTTGGCATCACAAGACGTTTGTGATGATTTCATGATGCACAACTAAAGTACAATTAACTTGAGCTATGAGGTATAAAATAGTGTCCTTCATGGCCAGTGACCTTCAAGTGGTCCCAATCACTGCGGCTGTGGCCTTCTTGATTCTCGTTGTCATGATAATAGGATTGTGTACGTGTTTAAAAGGTTCTGATGACAACAGAAACAAAAAGGTGAAGAGAAGAAACAAAAAAGAACAAGAAGCTGGAAGAAAACAGGTAAAATATTTTTTAATCCTTTTAGGCCATTGTTTTTATAATACTTGTTTTACAAACCTTAGCTGAAACTCTCCGCTGGGAAATAAAAATCTAGTTCTTCCCCTTTCTATCATTTATCTCATATTTGAATATATTTTTCTGAATAGAGAGAAACCGAGTCAAAATATATATTTTATACATGAAAACGTATCCTATTTGTTATAATAGATGATATTCACAATACCGAGCAGAGCAAAAATACTGTGTTATGGGATGATGTGAAAGTCCTTGTCATTTGGATGCACTGTATAACATTGGCAACCTGTAAGATAATGCAGCTGTACCAATGGTGACATTGTACTGTACCAGACATGGGATCATTTCAACTCCGGAATTGGAATTGATGGTCAATTCCAATTCTGGAATTGGAATTGATTAATTAAAAAAAATTAATTGGAATTGAGAATTTTTTAATTGGAATCGATATACTGGAACCATAATGATCCAGGTTTGGTTTGGTTTTGTTGTTCGGGGAGAATCCCCAGGCTATCGCTTAATCAGGACAGCCTCTATGTTGGAGTGGTTGAGAAATTTCCTCCCCCACCACTTACAGGGGAGCAGTATGGAAAGATGGAGCCAAAATACCCTGAGGGTGGTCACTGCCAGAGTGTTTTACGTCCTCAGGGGGTTTTTAACGTCCCCCTTTATTTTAAATAATTCAGTGGAGACAGCAGCGCCATTTAACGTGGTCAGCCACCCACGATGTAGTGAACCGAGAAATTAATCCCTGGAAAAGTTTCGACCTCTTACAGGGTTTGAACCTGCGACTGTTGGCACCAAGTGCCAGGTGCTTAACCGCTAGGCCACCGGAGCTCACTAATGATCCAGAGCTTTGGTTCCTTTTATATATATATATATATATATATCAGATGTGCACACAGACTGTGGCACCCCAAGTGAGCATTTAACCAATTAAAATGGTCTGTATACCATGGACTCTTCCCCCACTATGACACCACCATGTAGCATACCTGTAATGTAATCTATATAGAGATATTGCTATTTATGAATTATTTAATTTTACCATCTCACCAGGAATGCCAATCTGGAGCCAAAGATTGCCCCTCCTCTCCTGAAACTGTGACTACTATAGCCTGTCCCCACACCTAACTTTTTAATAACCATTTGAGAGATTTTGTAAACTTACCCTATGTCACTGGTTTAGTACCCAGCAGGGTTGTGAAAGTAAATACAGGGTCTGACCCCTACTGGGTGGAGCTAAGCAAATACATTCTTTCAAGGCTCCTACTGGGCAGTGGAATATAAACACACCTTTGATGATTAGAAAATATACTCTTACATGAGGATGCACCCAAGACTATGAAAATATACTCTTACATGGGGATGCACCAAAGACTATGATCCACCATGTGATATAATACTTCTTTAGCCAAAAGCGCCTTGTGGTTAGGCTTGTGCTAATTTTACCATATTAACATTTACATATGCTGTTACCAATATACTGGAACCAAATTGATCCAGAACTTTATATATATATATATATATATATATATATATATATATATATGCATCAAATATGCACACTGACTGAGACATCGTACATGTGCATTTAACCAATTAAAATGGTCTGGATACCTTGGGCTCCACCCACAACACGGTGACACCACCACATAGCATGTCTGTAATCTATATAGAGTTATTACTATTTAGGAATGTTTAGAATGGGCAAAATTAAATTAAATCCACAAATTAATTTACCATTTAATTTTTTAATTCAGAAATATTTCTTCTATGACATTCCTACTAGGAATATAAACTACTTTGTATTCCAAGTAGGTACTCGGAGTATCTACTCATGGTAAAAACATATTAGGCAGAAAGAGTCGGGGAAAAAACCGAATTGGAATTGAAAATTTTGGAATTGGAATTGATAAATTTGAGGTGGAATTGGAATTGACCAAATGGAATTGAGTGGAATTGGAATTGACAAAATGGAATTGACCCCATGTCTGTACTGTACACTGTTTATTTCAGAGAAGCAATACTACTAGAACCTTTTAATATATAACATGACCACACCTAACTTTTATCCTGCAGACCCACTCCAGTTGTGATGCTGAGAAAGGAACACCAAATGGTGCCATAAGTGCAGTGAATGGTGAGAGACCAAAGTAAGTAAATAGTGTGTGCCACTGTGTGTGTGTGTGTATGCTTGCTGAGGCCAGTCTTAAAATTAATCTTGTTGGGAACCACCTGACTGTATGACTCCGAAACCGCCATATGGAATTAGGAAGAAATGAAAAATACGTTTCAAGAATTTTTTCATGCTTAAATTCTGCTTGTATTTGTCATTTGATTTGTGTTTTGCTACAATTCCCCTACGCAATGCATCGGAACTCTAAATTTCGGTAATATCAAGTTCTTTTTGGACACTGAAATATCGGCGTACTTGCACTTTCTTCACTGTGTGCATATATGGGATGAATTGGCTTGCTTGTGGGGGCGATTGTGCATGGTGACGTTATATTATCGAATGACGTTTAAACCACATGCAGATATGATTATCTGCGGATGAGAATATTTGTTAAAATGAAGTGGTTGTGTAGCCGAGCATCGGAACCATGTTAAAGCACTAAAGGTCCAAGACTCAGTGCACATGTGCTGACTCCCGATAGCGGCAAGGACTTGCGCATGCGCTAACTCCTGAACCTGTTATCTCTTTTTTTTAAAATAAGACAGCTGAGCACAATACAATTTTATTTGAACTAAAGTTAGGTTGAGGCTTTTGACATCTTTGAAGATATTCAAACGAGAATAAAGGAGATCGAAGATATCACATCTGTCCAACTATATCAACGTGATTGTAACAAATTGGCTCGGATCTTTTTATATTTATGTTTTCCTTATTGTACTGAATGACCTTAAAACAAATAAAATTATCACATGCAACATATTTTGTGGTCCGTATTATTCACTTCAAACGGTTCCATTCATTATAATATTCACCACAAGATGGATGAATGAAAGCTAACTATCATTAGGGGAGATACACCTGACAATCCCGGACTATATCTGGTCACCCAACTTTTTTATTTATTCATAAATATTGATTCACAAATTAGATATATTTGATATTCAATACATTGTTGGTGGTTTTAACAAATAAATAATGGTTTTACATTTATGTGTAATCATCTGATCAATGACGTAAATACGTCATCAGAACTCACATGCAGTTTTGCAGTATATTTTCCTTTTTGACGCCAAATTTGAAGGTCCAAATCAAGGGTGAGTTGTGCTTTATGTGATGATTGTGAATTGTTAGTAGACCCTGAAACCCTATTGAAAATACTAGTGAGTCTATATCTGAAACAAGCTTGTAAGTTGTATGATATCTATCTAGTCTGAATTATCACTGGCATGCGTGTATTTGAATGAAAAAACACTTCATGAACAATATATTCCACAAGACAATCTGTAAAATATATATATATATAAATTAATTCCTAGCTGCCATATGGATTTTTTTGGCCATGTAACCCCCAACCAATTTATTTTTAAGACTGGCCTGATGTTTTGCTATATATTTTAGTGTTAATAAAGATATGGTGGTCAGAATATGATAATTCATTTGATGGGATATTACTTGATTCAACAAGGGCATTCAAATAGTGCAGTGATTAGAGTATTGCACCATAAACCACCAGACTATGGTTTTGAATCTGACTCATGCTTGTATTTTTGGGATTTGTTTCCCTTCGTAGATGCTCCTTGACCATTTGTCCCCGATGTGACCAGTGCTGAAGCTCCCCCACTTATCTAAACTTGGTTCAATGCTTAAAATTACAAACATATGACAAAATCCTATCTCACTTCCTAGCCAATAACTGTGTAAATAAATTTAAATTTGTTTATCACTGTGATGTGCAAATATCTTATTAAAAACATTAGTATTTAATTAGACTATTTGTCAGCTTAACATATCAGTTCATCTTAATTGGATAAGTTTGACATTACATTCATAGCAAAACCAGGGTACACATTTTGCTATATCAAATGTGAATGAATAAGCATTTTGTTAATACACCTTGATGTTTATTCCAATGCATACTTGCTATATCCCTATAAGACTATAGATAAACAATAACTAATACATCACTTTATATCAGTTCATGTGCAAATTAGTTCTTTACCCAGAAGCTAGTGCTTAGTTTGTGGTGAATCTCTTTTTTTAATGAATAATGGCAGTAAATAGTTATTTATACTATTGAATCATATCAATACTGATTGAATCTCCTGATCTATTATGTTGTCATAACAGGAGCCATGACCGAGCTTTACCTGAAATACCAGATGAGATTCTGGGGCAAAATCCATATGAACTGATGCCTGGTGAAGCTCAGTATGATGCCATAGACAAAGAGTCAAATGAACAGCCAGAAGAAGGTCACATAAAGGTCAGTGATCGAAGCCGGGCTCATAGCCGGCTCAGCTCAGGCCTAGCTCAGAATCTATATGAGTTAATGCCGGAAGATGTGGACTCTGATTCAACACCAACTTGTTCTGCCGAAGGCTCACAGACATACGCAAAGCCAAACAAAAAGAGAGAGGGTGCTGAAACAATGTCAGATGCAACTGGCACTTCCAATGAGCCCCAAGCAGAGGATGCAGGAGATGTGCTGTACGCTGAGCCAAAAAAGACAAAGAATCCCTATGAAAAGGTGAAAGATGTACGCCAATCTTCAGGCCATGGCTCAACAGTGGTGACCAACCCTCAGCTACTAGGTCATGACTCTCTGAGTATTGACACACTAGATGCCAGCACATCATCAGCACCTCCCATACCCATGAAAAACTTTGATCCAGAGTGTGAGGAGCTTGACCAGTCAGTAGCCAGTTCAGAGGTGGCGAGACAGATAAGTATTCCTGGAGTGTCTCCAACCCTGTCTCGTATGGAAGTTGATACAGCTGTTGTGCCCTTAGTGTCAACAACGGATGTGGAATTAATGCATATTGCTCCAAGTCAAGGTTTTGAGTCGGGCCAGACATCTAGAGAAGGTCAGTAAAGAAAGTCTCGGTAGTTGTCAAAACAGTCCACATAAATTCAATTTTTGTAATGATGACATAGTTCATGGTATTCACCAGTATTTCTGACCATTTATATGCAGTTTTACTGCTTGGCTTTGTTGTTCGGGGAGAATCCGCAGGCTGTCGCTTATTCGGCACAGCCTCTATGTTGGAGTGGTTGAGAAAATGCCTCCCCCACCACTCACAGCGCAGCAGTATGGAAAGATGGAGCCAAAATACACTGAGGGTGGTCACTGCCAGAGTGTTTTATGTCCTCAGGGGTTTTTTAACATTCCCCTTTATTTTAAATAATTCAGTGGAGACGGCAGCGCCATTTAACGTGGTCAGTCACCCACAATGTTGTGAGCCGAGAAATTAATCTCTGGAAAAGTCTCAACCCCCTGCAGGGTTCAAACCTGTGACTGTTGGCATCAAGTGCCGGGTGCTTAACCGCCATGCCACCGGAGCTCACTAGTTTATGTTCACGTTTTTATGCCATGAGCAAATGTTAAAGTATTCTATAGTTTATGCTTCATGTTTTCTGTGCCATTGTTTCCTCATTTAGTCTGTGGATTCTTCTGTTATCTATTTACCTGCCCTTATTAATTTACTTACTTTGAAAAAACAGATAATGTTTTTGTGACTGAAGTAAACAACTCAATTCAGGTTTTTCTCTGGTGAAACATTTGGTTGAGCATAGTTAACATCTTAGTTCAGCTGATAACATTGATAAGTGTAATGTATTGCAAATGTATTCTCTCTCTCTCTCTCTCTCTCTCTCTCTGTTTCTCTCTCTCTGTCTGTGTGTGAATTTGTTGATATTGGTTGTTGTTTTTAGGTAAGCGGGAGCCTCCATATTCCAAAGTGACAGCAAGAGAATCACTAGAAAACCTACGACGAAGACAGGTGGCTATGGGATTCCAAACACCAACCTTAGTGATAGGTTCAAGTAGCAACAGACAAGACAGCACAGATGTTGATTATGACCAGATAAATTATGATCAGATTAAGGTGTGTATTCATCTGTTATAGGTGTATTTATATTGTGAATGTCAGTTAGTTTTATTAAGCCCATTTTGTTACCTATTTCTTCTTATTTTGGCTTTTAAGACTCCAGCTACTGCAGTGGAGCCATCTGGTGACAGTGAGTTATATGCAGAGATTGGTGGCTCAGGTTAGTGTTATGTTGTTATAACTTATGTCATATAACAGATTTTACAAATTAATGTTTTATAGCAGAAAGTATACACAAGTTTTAAATGTTTTTGATAAAGATGTTAAATATAGGTGTTATCGTTCCTGATTAAGTGGTGAATCATGTGTCACATATTGTTTTATGTTATGTCATCAGTTTCTCTATCTTCAGTGCCATCTTCAGCAAGAAACTCGGCTTATGCTGCAGTAAATGACACAAGTCTGACAACTCATGCACCAACACCACCTCCAGTTGATACATTGAAACATCTGACAGAAACTGGTAAATACCAATGCATATATATATATATATATATATATATATATATATATACACTCACACACATGTATACAATCCAATGTATATAAATATAAAAAAATCAGTTTATTATACTTCTTATTTACTTTTTTAAGAAGAAATATATATTAATATGACTTACTCTATAAACTCCTATGAAAGAAGAATAAGTGGTCTTAATGTCTATTAGACTCTAGAGAATTTATATTATTCACATTAAATACCTATATCCTAGAATATAAGATAGAAATGATCAAGAAACAAACATACAAGTCACGGGCAAATTAAGAGAAATGTACATCAATGGCTATCTACAAAGTATCTTATCCTGTTGTACAGAACAACACAGTCATAGCACATGTTTTAATTTACATATGTAACCACGCGTGAACAATTACCATATAAACTCAACAAACCATTCTATGCTAATTATTACCTTCTTGATTTTCAATATGAACAATAATGTTACGTATCAAACAGATATACAAGTTTGGGACAATTCCCTTTGAAACAACCATAAATATAATTTGACTAATGTCCAAGGTCATCTTATAGATAGATAGATAGATAGATAGATAGATAGATTATTCAAGAAATGCATAATAGTACAAACACTCAAGATAATATTAATAATTTGTAATACATGAATGTGCTTCTATGGAAACTCAATAAAACGTACATGAAATCTCAAGGAGGCAGTGATACCCATTACTGATCATTATTCTGTTCATTTACATAAATGTACGATGATATTAAACAATAGAATAAAACATGTATGTAAAAATAGAAGGAAAGAAAAGACAGACATAAACAGTTTAACACAGGCACAGTCTAAGTGCCATTTGAGATGTTTTCTTCAAATTAATAATGACCCAGAATGGCTCGTCAGAATTTTCTTTTTGAACAAATTTCTTGACTGATTAAAAAATTACGTTTGATGATTTCATAATGTACTTTAGGTAGGCATGGGTCAAAAGTATGTCATATGTAATGACTATTTGTAGGCAATGCATAGAGGTTCATCGGGGTGCTTAATAAGCTTGAGTATACAAATTTGTGCATAAGAAGTTAAGTTGTAATTTGTACGAATCAATCAATTTAAGGACACAAACATTTTTAAACAGGGGCAATGAGTGCTCATTATAACTGGCCATATGCTTGGTTCTCAAGAATTTTCTTTGCATGACCTGGAGTTTGTGGATATGTTTCTGGTATTTATTTCCTCATAATAAGATACCATATGTTAGGTCTGGGTGAACCAAGCTATAGTATAATGTTCGTAGATTGGTAACTGATAAGAAATGTTTACTTGAATTCATCGCATACAGACCACTTGAAAACTTTTTGCAATATTCTGTATGTTTATTCCAATATAGCTGTTGGCTGATATTAAGACCTAAAAATGTGGTGTGTTTAGTTTTTCATTTTCTAGTTTTAGAAACCTTATCAGAGACATGGGTATGTCTCCCAAAAACCATATATCAAATGAACCAGTAGATACCATTGATTATAATGATACCTCATTTGTAAATATTGGTAAAGCATAACTGGTTTCCAAGATAATAATATATTGGTCAAAATATCACGATTTTGGAATTTGAGGCTACCTCACTTTGAAGGTGATTTGTGAAAAATTGTCCAAGCAGATTTCTGTAAGAAATGGATTTCTGAATTCTGGAGAAAATTGTCATTAAGAAACCTTGGTAAATAACAGAAATAAAACCCCCCAGTTCTCGGTCTACTTGTAACTACTGCCATAGGTAACTCTGAAACCATTCTAGAGATTTACCACATATGCTATAATGGCTCAATTTTCTCTATAAGATGTCATGATTTATGGTATTGAATGCCTTAGAAAGATCTAAATAGGCAGCTATGCAATAATCCTTTTTATCAAGTGATAAAAGTACATCAGATACAGGTTTTGTCACTGCATCAATTGTTGACCACTGTGGTCTGAATCCATATTGGTCTTCCTACAAGATCTTATGCTTTTGTACAAATAAATACAGCCATCTATGCACAAACTTTTCAAATATCTTAGAGATATTCAGCAGAAGTGATATCAGACAATACTTTTCATATTATTCCTTATTTTTAGGCTTGTATATGAAATTTACTTTCACTAATTTCATTGGATCCAGGAAAATACCTTGTTAAAGAGGCCTGTTCACAATTATTAAGACTGAAACACTGCATATACCACAAACCTGTTTCAGGATAGGCATACTAACTCCATTATCACCTGTACTCTTTGACTGAAATGAATTTATTATGCTTATAATTTCACATGGGTCAGTGTGATATAGAAAAATTTAATGTCTGTTTGATGCTCCTTTAATATAATATTCTCACACATTTCTTGCTATTGGAACAGCTTCAGCAAATAATTTTCCGATGTTTGAAAAGTAATGGCAAAATTCATTGGAAATTGTTTGTCTATCAGTTTCCTTTCTGCCATTGACATTAAAGGTGTCAGATAATGAACTCTGTTCTTTGTACTTTCTTAGGCTCAGCTGAATCTGGCATTTCACAACATGGTCGAGTGACATCAGTTCACCTTAACCAAAATTCGGTTGCGTCAGGCTCAGCAGTAGAAGGTATGAAGACCATCGTTGGCGATGTCCCACATTATGCGGCAGTCGATAAAACAAAAAAGACAAATAATCGCCACACGTTCTCTGGTGCTGATGGTGATTCTGTTGAAATATTATACAGTAAAGTGAATAAAAATGGCTTAGGCAGCCACAGCAGAGACAAATCAGAAGTAACCAAGGATCTTGCCACAGGTGGTGCTGCCATTGGGTATCCTGTCGTAGGTGGTGGAGTTGTGCTGATGTCAAAAATGCCAGAGAATGATTACTGTGTTGTTGATGATGAGAAGGAGCTTAATCAAGAGGGAAGCGAGATTGGTTCAGAATATGATCCCAATTATGAGTGTGTTCGTAATGTCAGTCAGCCAACTGTAACTGTCAGTAGAGAGTCTGGAGTTGCCGTGGAAACTGGTGTTGCCAGGGAGATTGAGACTAGTGCACAAGATGATACAAGCTTGGTTCAGGTTGACTATGAAAAGAAATCCTCAGCTAGTGGTTGGAACAAGAAACCACTCATACGTGAACACATCTATCAGGAAATAAATGATGCAAAGAAGAACTCAAAACGCAAAAGCAAAGAGGCAAAGGAGCAGAAAAGGAGCTCTAAACACAGTCACAGAGACAGTGGTAATGGTGGTAACACTAAGCCATTATGACTAGCACCGTGGACAAAGAAATCGTATCAGAATTCAGCTAAACATAAACCAACCATGGGATGTTTTAGTCCTTGTGACACCTCTTTGTATCAGGATGTTAGTGAACTGCAGCCATCTGGTGAATTGTCAATAAAAGAAGCACTTACAACTGTTGAACTATCCGCTGCATCAGATGTGGGTGTTGCCGGTGTACAGTACTCGGCTCCTTTACGTGAGCAACCAAAACACAGGTTAGATTTTCAGAGTCATTCAGTGTATGATAACCTTAGTGATTGTGCCAAAGATGAAGATGTGGATCTTACCTCTGAAGGAGCAGACAACAGGATTCTGCCATTAACCATTGATGTAGAGAAATTCAATCCATGGGAGTTGAGGCAAGATGATTTTGGCCACAGTTCTAATTATTTAGAAAATTTTCATAACACTAGTTTGACACACTCGGACAGTCCTGTGAGTCAGCAAAACAGTACAATACATTATCTGAGCCAGCAGAATAACCCCTACCTGGGTAGCACCTTTGGGAGTCCACAAAGCAGTCCTCATTTGGGTACCAATTGTTTGAATCAGCCAAGGAGCCCCCATCTCGGAAGTAGTCCAGTGAGTCACAGCAGCCCTTATTTGGGAAGAGGTCAGTCAAGTCAACCAAACAGTCCTCACCTGGGAACAAGTTCTCTGTGTCAGAGACAGAGTCCAAATTTGAAGGAATCCCATCGGAGTCACCAGAACAGTCCTCATCTAGGAGCTGTTTACTCAAACAACCAGAATGATTGTCGCTCAAGGTACAGTCCTCTGGGTGACCAAAGTTGTCACCATCCAAGATACAGTCATCATTATGGTGATAGAAATGTTTTAGATGGTGCTCACAGTCCGCAAATGGCAACAAGAAGTTCCTTAGACATACAACGTGATGTGAATAGAAGATCTGGAGAATGTCATAAAACAGTGACCTATATGGGAAACAAGGAGATCAATGTGGTGTATACGTATGGTACACTTGTCTAAATATATCTGTCTAAAGACAACGTTTCAGAAAGAACCTGTTTTAGCAGAAACTTGTTAGCATTTTAAGGTGCATGTTTCTACAAGGGTCATGAATCCAGAATTAAATATAGGTTAATATAATGAATTGTAGCAGCAGTATAGTTGACCACTTCTATGTTAAAGTAGTCAGATGAAAGGAATGTCTGCAATTTGATCCAAACTTTTATAGACAGTCGTTATCCGACTTATTGGAACTAATTATTAAGCTATTTCTATCAATCAAAAATGAAAGTTGGGATGCAAGTAATATATGGATTAGTTTTATTTGGGGATTTATGTAGGAATATGAGCAATAATCCCATTGCAATAAATTCCCGATATTACAACATTAAATGGACCAGAAAGATTCCTTTATTATAAAAAGATTTTAATTCTGAGAAATATTCCAATTTAGAGATGTAAAAGTTATATAATTCTTTCTCCATTTAAATATGTATATATAAATATATATATCTTGATCCACAGCAAAGTTTTAATAGAAAATCAGAGATAACAGACTATTGTCTTTTGACTGATCACGTATTTGATTCACATCTAAATGAGCAGAACATAATATTATTTACCATTCTGTGTCCTGAATGTGATTGCCATCTCCGTGTCATGAATAGTATTAAGAGATGGATGTTTATGTTTTAGTCCCTTTGTCAGACTGGTTTATTGTCATCGCTGTGTTGACATTGTGAGGAAATATAGTTAGAAATAATCGTGATAGACTGCTGCTCTGAACTTAATACCTGATGATTAGATCTATGTCATGTGTATTTTTAACTGCTTTCAGAGCTATATTTTAACTATCGTCATTTACTGTACAAACAAAAATCAATCAATTGCTGATTGCAGTTAATTTAGGTCTGCAATAATCAGAACTCAAAGTTCTTTCAAATTAAGGAATCAACCCGTCAACTTGGCTCTAAGAGATAGTATTAACTTTGGAAATATTATATGATAACTGGGAAACCTTTTGTTTAAACAATTTGTTGTGACACCTATCAACATGGAATTAAATGCCATCCTGCCAGTAATACTTGATGTCTCCATGTCTTACCATACTCTAAACAACTTTATTCTAAACGACGTTTATTATTATTTATCTAACGATAGTTTAAGAAGTAAGGCATATAATTGTTGGATCCATTCCAAGAATATAATTCTCTGTTTATATCATTTAGCATATTGATATTATTTTTATCAACTGCCTGCTTAAACATAATTCCAATGAACTGTCATAGATGTGATTCACGTATATACAATAAGTTTCATGCTTTTTGATATCTTATCAGGAAAAACATGATATTCTAGTTATGATGTACACTAGTATAAAACTCTTATAAATTGGTTTTTAAGGTTAGTAAAATTGATGTCCAGATTTAATTTTCAATTATTGTACATTCCTCTCTGTTGATATATACAATGTTATGAGTATGTATAAGTAAACAGAGGTCTCTTGAGTGGTAGAATGTAAAAAGGCCATATAGAGATTGAGTGCATAATTTTGTCAGGTGTGTGTGTGTATGCGTGTGTGTGCACACAGACAAGTTATTTCAGAATCATTATGCATGGTTTAAAAAATTGAATTATCAGTACAAAATGTTGGTGTATAGACCATTGTTTCTCGTTGTACTCTGAAACAATATATATTTAAGCGCAAATTATTTGTATGTATGCCTCTGTCAGTGTAATGTATACATTTACCAATAGTGCTTTGAAATGATATTAATGCTGGCTGTATGAGTGATAAGTAAGTAGAAAAAAACCAGATTGTACTCCGACAGTTTACTTTCTTGTATTTGGAAGACGTTTAACCATGTAATCTGTGCTAAAGATATGTGATCATATTAACACCAAGCTTAAAACATATTAAACTAACAGCCAAATAATAAAAATATGAAATAAGTACAGAGATAAAACAAACTATTAAATGATGTAACTGGAATTATGTAATGTGATAAACAATTCTAGCAAATTTTTATACAGAATCAAATAAGTTAATGATAACAAAACTCTGATATTTGGATTTATTAATACTAAATTTACCAGCGATTATTTTAGGGTTCTAGCTGCTTAGTTACCAGATAAGAGACAAATGTATTTGTTTTAGCAAATTTCTATCACGTGATAACAACATCAGAAGAAACTGTGTTATCAAATCAATGTAATTATAATATTGGTAGTATATTTTTAAATTGGTAGCTTATAGAATCTGTATAAAGATTGTTTAAGAGTTCAACAAAGACTACAATATTTGATGGATCAAAGTTACATCTTGGTATAAATATATTAAAATAATCGGCTACAGAAAAACCAAGATCAAGTTATTAAGTTTTTAAAAAGTATTATATATAATATGCCATATTCTGTGTTATGTGAATTTCATATCTAACAGTGTCAGATGAGCTGAGTTTATGTACAATGGTTTGTAACCAGTCCTTTTGATATATCAGTCTGAATTACAATGTTAGTGTATGTGAATTATCGTGTTATCCACATGTGTATGACAGGGATGAGAGGTTTTCCACATATTAAGATAAGGTTTTTTGAAATGGGGAGTGTGTCAAACTGGTGGTTTCAAAGAAAACAATTCTTGCAAAAGTTGTTTTATCTCCACTCTAGTGGTCTCAGATTATCCAAATAATGCACGACTTTCTTTCCTGCCTTTCAGGGGGATTTTTTCTCTAAAGGACACTCGTGTCTGTGTTGGGCTAGTATGTTAATCATAATTGCCCAGATTATGATAGTTTCCTGGTGTTAATCGGTGTGTGTTTGTGTAAAATCACTCATTGAAGTGTCCTCGCCATATATTTGTAGATGATCGTGTTTGTCATATTAATGGATTATTATATAATACACACATATACCACTTTCTATAACCCTGTTGATTATTGGGTTATCTTCATTTAACCATGTGCTCATATTTTACTTTAATTGCTAATTAATTCACTGAAATATCCATCTGTTTGATGCCACTGACTAGATCCCTCTCTGTCTGTCTGTCTGTCTGTCTGTCTCTGTCTGTCTGTCTGTCTGTCTGTCTGTCTGTCTGTCTGTCAAATCTATGCAGGACACTGAGTACTGAGGTGTGTGTGTGTGTGTGTGTGTGTGTGTGTGATACTCTCACAGAGTTATATATTTCTTTTGTTGCCTTATGTCACTGTATGGCATAGTCACGACTTACTGATATGTCACAGTGTGACATAATTAGTGATGTTCAATATGCAAC
This sequence comes from Paralvinella palmiformis, assembly GCA_025642065.1. Taxonomy (NCBI): domain Eukaryota; kingdom Metazoa; phylum Annelida; class Polychaeta; order Terebellida; family Alvinellidae; genus Paralvinella; species Paralvinella palmiformis. Next base: position 157,435 of record JAODUP010000885.1, on the reverse strand, counting down.
TAGCTTGATATTCTAATTGAATGTTTGCTAAATGATAATGTCAACAATTATTATTAGATATTGTTCTTCTTTTATGTTCATAATGGCACCTTATTGCAACTGTACCTGTGGTGAGTGAGTGAGTGAGTGAGTGAGTGAGTGAGTGCTGTTTAACCTGAATATTGGTTGCACCTGGACAAATTGTCAAGAGGCCACTACAAAAAGAAAGGAATTGTCTACTGATATATGTGGTGTGTGTGTGTGTGTGTGTGTGTGTGTGTGAGATCGAGATCTATGTACAATATTTGTATAGCATTTTCAGTTATCACAGTATTACATATCATTTTTGTTTTGTTTGATGTACAGATACAATTTTGCTTGTCATGCTTTGATCATGACGTCACTGCTGCTACCACGAATGTAATCACATCTTTAAAGTGTTCACCCATAGAACGTCCAACACCGTTATGGATCATTGTTGTATATTAATAATGTTGCTGCTATTGTGTTGTAGTTTGTTGTGTCAGCTTTACTAATCAGTACTTTTGTCAACACGTTGCTGTAAAGACTCTGAACTATGGACTCACAAGATAACTGGAGTTCTGATATCCCAGTCTCGGTAAACATTCCACGGTCATAATGTGTTCATCTTCATCTTAATGTACCAAGTGTAAGACTTCATCGAGGCGCAAAGCTTTAAATAGAAATTATTCATTGTTTCAGATTGTTGGTACATTATGATCTTGCATTAGTTGTTCATTCAATAAGTGAATGCTTACTTGACAAACCACTAGCAGTAAAACAAAACATCATATTCACGTAAATAAGTGTCATTGGAGAGAGTTTTGTATTAATATTATTGTTTCTTCCATATTATTTGTAAATTTATCTTATTCAAAATATTAATTTTGTTGATTTCCATTTTTTAGATACCTGAATTAAATCAAAATGACTAACATCAATGAAACATTATCAGTTCCTTATTTAGCACCATTTTTATTCATTAAGCATATACCTATAGCTTTGTAATTGTTTACTCTGCTAACACCCAATCTATATATTTTTGTTTATCATTACTTCTAACACTTTGTTTTGAACAATGTGATGGTAAAATTATGTATTAATAAAAACATGTCTTAATTGAATTATGTTTGACTGGTGGTCTACTCTAAAAAATCACTGAATTGTAATGTCAAAAGTAGTTGTCAGAAGATTTATTTATTAGCTGAATCTCGTGTCTAAGTAGCTTCATTAATTAAGACTTTTAGTTCCTCGGTTTGCCATATTCCAGGTATAATGTCTTAAATGAACTGAATGTTTATTTTACAAATGATGTGCCACACTTTAGTGAAATAATTTTAATACCTTTTCAAGGGTAATTAATTTGTCCTCGTGTAGTTGTCATTAATATATTTATGCTATTGTTATAATAATGCCATGATGGTGGTAAATGACACATGATCTAAGCCAAGCTTTACCATTTTAACTAAATAATTATAGTAATTACTTGTAAATCGTCTTTGTATATTGTGTTTGTTAAGTCTACAAATCTGAAAATATGGTTTACCTAAAATTGTTTTATTTATTTATTTGATATTCATCTTTATGCAAATCCTATCCATGATCTTGTCTTGTAATGTGTGTGTGGGTGCGTGTGTGCTAACCATATGTGTGTACATGAACACACAATCAGCATTTACTAAGGCTTGCAGTTGATCCACATTTGGTAATAATCTGTAGTCATTGTTAAACAGTTCAGGTTGTGTGGATATTTCTTTTGTATTCATAAATATTGAGGATAGTTTCTCATTGGTTGTATAATATTTTGGACTTACTGGTTCACATTTAGCAAGATATCTTGATGTGACCTTTGTGTGTCTGTCTTACTGAATTCATTCTCCAGTTTGTTTACTTACCTTGCTGTAATACCGATTTTCCTGTTTTTCATATCTCATTGTAATAATACCTCAATGACAATGCTTAGCAATGTAGTAATCATTTCCATGGTAACAAATGAATATGTTTGTTGTTTACACAGCTAGGATTTAGCTCTGTAAGTTGTGTATTTAAATACACATACACAGCTATATAGCAACATCGTATTAATTGTTGTTTTGTCTTGAAAACAGTTGACCTTTGAGATATTTGATTTGATATTGGAAATACTAAATTTGTATTCATTTGTGGCTCAGATACTTTTTGGGCCATACATTTAGTTAATTTTTTTATGTAGTTTTTCATCACAAGTATTTATCATACGCCTGTATTTTTTACAGCTTTATTTAATTAAATCACGTAATTCTCCTACCCCTATTCCAGTAAATACAAAATTAAATCCCACACTATTCAAACTTTGTTCAGCATCAAATAACTGATAACAAATGTGCAAGGTAGTGGATGTCGTAAAGCACAAAAATGTGCAAATGGCTTTAAACCTTCGTTATTTGTTCAGTCTAACCGATATCAATATAGCTAATTAGCCATTTATTGTGTCGTACTACTAGCTAATGATGTGGTACGGTGTCAAATTGACACCTGCCACTTATACTATTTTTATAGAATCAACAGCATTTTTTACACATCCCTCATCTCGGATAAAGTGTGGGGAGGCATCCGTGGTCTAACTGATAGCGCATTGGACCACATATCACTACCACCTGAGTTCGAATCTCGGTGTGGGCATATCTGAAGGGTGTTTTATCTTTGATTTCACTTCATTACCATTGGAGGTCGCTCGGCCCATTTAGCCTATCATCATAAATATGAAATGTGTTTGATGTATAAACATCTCACCCAACCAGGAATTATCAGTTCATTATATTTAAACTTCAGTGAATAATATTATTTTACACACACACACATATATATATGTTATGATTGAAATTCATACATTTATTTCACATATACCGTAGTTATTGTTGACATTAAATATGATTGAAAGCAACGTAATTTAAACAATTAGTATACAAATAATGGCGCGACATACACAGCTATATATATATATATCATCTACCGGTACTTGTCGGAACAATGAGTGATTGATATATATATATATATCACCAACCTGTCAGAAAATATAGAAAAACAATGAATGGTTGAGAGATTGGGCCTAAACTATTATCCTTCCAATAAACGATCATTTTAGACAACAATGTTCCAAACAATATTTGTACGAAGAGTTTTTGTTATACAAAACCGACATAACCTTAAGCAAGCTTTTGAGTATGTCTCATCTGAAAACATAAGAAAATACAACTTGTACAAAAACACAACTTTTTACCAAACAACAATTGTGTGTTTATAGTTGTTATGTGGGGAAATAGAGGATGATAAAGTGAGTTTGGCACTTCTTTATCTGTCAGAGGAGACAATTATGCAATTTACGCTTCACATATTTCCTGACCTTTTTAGCAAGTAACAAAATACAATACCAGATTAAAGACGATGGTTAAGTTTCCATAAAATGGTAGTCAATCAAGAAAAGAGCTAAATGTTGATATATTAAAGTATCCGAGCTAGCTCTATACTCCATAAAATATAAGGATCGTATATCATAATCGTAATGATTACGATGAATGTGGTTTGTTATTCATTCAAATATAATTTGGACACAAAAACCTGACTTACCTTGGCTTTGGCAATAAAGAGGTGACTAAATATCATTTGGACCAGCAAACTCATCAATTATATCCCTAGCTGTAGGTCAGACAACTATACCGCTTAGATGATCCATACATTTAAAATAACACGTACTGCATGACGCTAATGCGAATCTCTTACGGGGGAGGCCATAGTTGGAATGATTACAGCACGAAAGAATCGTATACAACATTACGATTACATGAAAAATTAAAAAAATCGATCACGATTACTTTGCACAGTAATTGTGATTACAGTCATGATTAAAACTGATATATCAGTATGATTTTTTTATTATTGTTTCATTCACATGTATTCTATAGATATACATATATCTCTCCTAAATATAAAAAATTACTAGACATTTCTAGAAGTCTATTTCTTAATGAAAGTGTCATTTGTTTTTGCTAGTCCAAGGCAAAATCTCCTAAGACACAATCTTTCTAGAGCAATTAATAAATTCGGCATTAAATAGACATTGCAAGTATTTATAGAAAGAAAATAATTAAATTAGAAATTAACATTATAGTGTCAGATCAACATATTATAATATGCCATATTTAACTTTAGGTAGTCTCATCATTAAAGTCAATTATAGTTCAATATGGATGTTTTAACTTCATTTGGCTGAGACAGCCAGGTAAATTAGGAAGTTTTCCCAAAATATAGTACTTTATACCATTTATTATATTATAGTTTTCATTAGCTGCAGTTACCATTATATAAACAAACGAGGCTGGTAATTACCATTTCATTATGTGACGCAGAATATGTAGTATTGCGGTAGTCATTTAAGTATAACACAAATATTGCAAACTCATAATCTTACCATGGGAATAAAATCGAATAATATTTCTTTCTCAATTGTGTATTAATACTAACATTGATGTTCTGCTATGATAAAACATTGTATATAATCAACGTTGTAAATTATTACAGGTTAATGATGCATTTGCAATATAACTTATCATGCTTATATCTACTGCATCTGGAAATTATTATCAAGATTACTGGAGATCATGTAATCGACTACAATTATAGTCACTGATTATGACTACCTCAAATCTGGCAGAGGCCAGGAACTGCTGGTACACCTATAGGGTTCCTGTTCTTCCAGAAGAACCTGTTAATTCCAGGACATTGCAAGAAAATGTATAACGTCCCCTGGAAAGAATTAAAAACGAAGAGGACATATATAATATATGATGTAGACTTTAGTTACTAGTGCAGGACATTTTGCTAAAATAAATCGATCATAGAGATATACATATGCGATCGAGTGCCTTTAGCATATATGAAATCAATAATAAATGTCGTTCAGCTATTCTACAATTTAAATAGGGTTTGCTCATTTATTTACTGTTTCTCAATATTTTTTATATATAGGATTGTCGGGCTATTCCACAGAAATTCAATGCCTTTTCTAGGACATTTTTACCTCATTTGAATCCAAGCATAAATAATTGTAGGAATCCACATTGACATTGGACGTTAACATTTAAAGGTGACGGGAAAAGAAATTTCACATTTCGAAGTAAATAAAACGTAACGAATCAAAACAATTCTAACCACCAGCTGTCATATTTCCATTGAAATGATCCCAAAGTCCTTAATTTCCGAACTTTCACGAGTCATTGCTAGTGTACAATACACTTGCTAGGAGTTATTGTGTGACGTCATCTTTGCCAAACATCACGTAGTGCCACAGCTTGTTAACAAGCGTCTTGACCAGTTAATAGACAAAGGTTTTGACATTCTCATGGATGTCAAGCCCTATACAGCCTCGAACCACAAGGGGAGAAGGTCACAGACAGTATTAATTTTGAAGAAGTAGCTGCAGCAAGTGCACGCGTGGATCCAGAGCAGCCACCTGTGTCGCCAACACCTGGCTCGGGTACACAACAAAAGTTAGATTGGTGTGTATTTGTTTGTGTTGGTATAAGTGTAATTAATAAGTCAACATGCTAGGTCTGAATGCGAGTGTTTCCCTCCTCCTATCGCATAACTTCTTTTTAAAGTGGTTTTGTCTGTACAATGGAGCCCGGTGGAAGCATGGAGCTCTCCAATATGTTGTCTATACAGGGATATGCAGCCCTCAGTATGTCTGTTTAGCCGTTTTGTTTTAAATTTTCGGGGATTTGTTGTTCCGGGCCGGGTTTTGACTGCACTTACACGTCGGATATAATCGTTGGTATTTAATATATGTTTTAATAAAGACAACATGGAATACGTGACATTGGTTAAACAAGGCCACGTGGAGTATTCGGGGTCTTCGTTTGTCAATGATTACGTCACATGGCGTAATATTTCGACAAGGTGAGATGGTAGCAAAGCAAGTTTTAAAACTTCCTTAACTTTATTTCTAAGAAGAAAATAAAATATACTGATTTTAATATATAACGCTAACATTGTTACTAATAGACAATTTCCGCGACGCATGCGCAGTCGACATCTACTGTGGTTTGCGGATCAATGAAGCCGCCCAGTCGGCACGTACACGTAGTGTACGTTCGTTACGTATCGCGACATGTTTTACGTGTATATTACGTGGCGATGGCGGCGTGTCAATCTGTTTATCACTGGCAATTTTCAACACGTACATTTTACGTAAATACTACGTGTGCACGTTATGATGATCATCATGGTTGTGCAAATACAAAATATTTCCATGACGCATCGAAGCCAAGAAGCGATGACATTTTCTCCATGTTTGTTGATGTCTTTTATTTGGCGTTCTCGTCGAACCTCTGACAAATCCATGATAATCGGTAGGTATACTAAACAATATGTTAACGATATTAAGGTGGTAATTAAGTGAAGGTATGCATATATATGGGAATCCGGACAAAATGCCAGAATAAACCTCCTAAGTCGAGGACAAAATAAATATTAAAAGCTGTTCCTTGTATATCTAGATCTAACAATTCAAACTGCGAAAAAAACAAATGTATCTTTGCCATTATCTAGTCATCCTTTTTGTAATCATTACAGGCTAATATAATCAAACTGTACTTAGTTATTAATTACATTAATGAGTATTGATTCAAATGTCATGATTATCATTATAGAGCTACCATGTAAGAGGAAGCTAAGATAACATAAAACTTACCAAGGTTATGTTACGGGTGAGTAATTATGTATTTGATTATAAGAGGAAAAGTTCTGTTAAATTATAAATACTTATCTGAGGAGAATTCTTGACTTGCTGCATGTTGTCAGTACATAGTAAATAATAAACCCTTCATTTCAATCCATTGTTGTTCAAATGTGGTATTCTTAATTTACAAGTTAATTATCATATCTATTCAGGGTCATCTGTGGAACAGGAGGAGAGGAAAGAAGATGGTGCACCTGCTAGTGCTAGCCAGTGAGAAGAGTTCAGATTTCCATGTTCAAAACATAATGACGATAATGTTGTGTGTAATAGTAACATATATATATATATATATATATATATATATATATGTATATATATATATATATATATACTAAAACTTATCTGGTCAATATTTTGAGTTTTATTTGTATAAACTGATATGTATTTATATCTTGTGTAGCTGTATTAATTGTAATTAAATTCTCCATCCTTTCAATTTAGACATGTGCTATACCTGCAATATGTTATGTAGATTAGATTTAGTCTGTCTTAAGTTTCATCTTAACGTTGTTGATAATACGATTTAAAAAGTTGAATTTCTATTAAATAAATTGTGATTTATTATGTTATTTTTATATTATTGCATGTATGAGGTGGATTTAATGTAAATTTTACCACGTGAATTTTATGTGCAAATCAGTACATAATTTCGATGTATTTTTCGTGTGTAAATATGGACGTAGATTTCACGTAGAAAAAATTACGTAGATTCAACTAACATAATTCACCAAAAATATACGTAATTTCTACGTGTATGAGTTACGTAGAATTCAAGTGTATACTACGCGGTGTGCCTGCTTGGCGTGTAGTAATATGGAATAAGAAGTGTAATTCACTAATTGTTTGTAAATTTACGTTTTGTGGGATTCACAAAACTAAATCCACCTACAAGTTCTTGTACCAATTTAATTTGTATTAAATATAACGTAGAATTATTTTTACTAATAAATAAGAATATTTTTATGGGGAAAGTTGACAGTTTATTTTTGCCTGAAAAAATTACGTGTTATTGAAAATAAATCATCAACTTGGGAATTGTAATAGACGTGTTATAGATATATGAAACATATTGTGATTTTCGTGATCTTATAATTGGTAAAAGAATGTTTGTTTCATATGGTTCAGCGAGTCCCGTGAAACGCGGCCCGCAAAGGGACGTTCACTAGATGGCGCAGTCGTCGCGGAAATTGTCTATTTGGGAAACATTTTCCCGTGACCTTTAAACATTAAATGCTTTAGTTTCATAAGGCCACTTCATCTCCTTTCACCAACTGAAGCTATGGCTGCTACTTTTAACGCAGCTAAGAATTAGTTCTCATTTATCATTCATACCAATTTATGAAGTATGTTCAAGTTTGTTAACAGATGATCAGTTATAAAAAAAAAGACAAACATTATCATAAACGTCATTGGACACGGTTTAATACATTTCCTGGTCCATTTAAAATGTTTCTACCCTGAATTAATTATCCAGTGAAAGTTAGCTACATAAGCTAGACAATATGTATCAATAGGTCAGCTTAGGGGTAGAGTCTCCCAATATATTGATTATTTCATATTATTTATAATTGAGTGCTTTGGTGAATATTTATACAAAATAACTATTTATATAGATAAGAGTTTGGCCTGGACACTATGTTCTGGGTGAAAATATTCACAATATATAATACTCACAACCACTTAGTAATATTGGTTTTGGGTTTGATGCAATTTATTTTTACTAATAATATTAGGCAATTTAATTTGTATTCCATAATTACATTTGTTGTACACATACTTGTCCAGTAAATTTCCATATTTTATAAAATAATCCTAATTTATTCCAACTAGCAGATGTAATTATTAGGAAATTGCTTTTGTTTTATTTCTTACTGAACTATCATAATTATTCTAGACAAACAATTTTTGCTAAATGTTTATAATAAAGGTTATAATATTTAGTACATTACTTGACTGGATACATAACTGTTTTTCTTAACTTGATGTGTCCGTACGAAGCTATTGTTACACAAGTTGAAAATAAATATTGAAGGTTATAATGTAATTTTTTTGCCGAATGTATGTGGATTGGATGTAGAAATTATTAAGTGGTCAGTTTTAACAATCTCATCTCCTTCCACCAAATCAGATGTTCCGGGATCACTTGAACCACATGGTTGTGACACTAGTTCAGGAGAAACATGGGTGCGTATAGTAATTGATTCCTCCCTGAAATATGTGGGGTAGACCCGTTCAGTAACAGATTTAGGATTAATGGCGCAACTGCTTATTACCCTGAAACCTGCACGAACGTTAATTGGTGTCAAAATATGTTCACAAAACTCTGGGAAAAGATGGACGACGTTGCGTTAATTAAACAACTAACCATGGACCCTTTTCCCACGGCCAGGAAGCAATGTGTGGAGTATGAGGAGAAGGGTGGCGTATGGATATTCTCCCGTCTTGCCAACCCCACATTTGATATATCTTGTAAAACATGTTGTTATGGTGCTGATCAAGATATAGAACACGTGGACAGTGAACAACACAGTGCTGCAAAAACACTTTTCTACACTATTCAGTCCCCAGGATAACTTCCACCCAGACTTTGACTTGCCACTTCTACTTGTTGTTAGTTGAATAGGCTTCTATCAATATTTATGCATGCTGTGATATCTCGATTCTGAATGAGGCTGTGGGGGCTTCAGGGGGAATTCCAAACATAACATCTTTGGTAACAGCCACCATGTATATGACCAGCAATCTTGAGCATATCCATGTATGTATCCTATAATATCAGTGAATATGGCTTCATCAGATGGCACACACAAACACTGTTGTGTTCCACAATGTCTGAATGATTCACGAACAACAACAGGCATACACTTTCATTGGTTACCTAAGGATAAAACCACAAAAAAGCCTGAATTGTTAAGATTGGTAGATATACTGAACCATTTTTCACCGAATATAACATGTTTTATTTTCTCCATCTTCCTATGCAGCTTATATAACACATGTGGGTACTTCTGGAATAATAGGATCAAGTCCAAGATTTATTGCCCATCAAATCCTGGTCAACAGAATTTAGGCCATTATTGAAAAAACTTTGTTTATTGGAATTATCACTTTTTTAAAACCGAATACCATCAGAGATGTCTTGTAACGAAGTAAAACTACTTCATTACTATACTTGAGTAGGCTTTTTCCCCCAAGTAACTGGAAGTAACGAAGCAAGATTTCAACTAACTACTTTTGCTTGTAACGAAGTAGTTTTATTTGATGTAACGCTACTTTTTACTTCGTTACTTTCATTTACTTAGCGATATTTTCGTTATTTATTTAGTCACAACATAGACTATGAATTTTGTAAGAATGCTAACTTTTGCTATACATGTTTCAGTTGATGCTCCCTGATATTGAAGACTCTTCATAACTCACTTAGTTATACAATGTTTAAGCTAAAACCAATTCATCGAAACTTTAAGAATCATCTTTTGTTGAAGTTGAACAGGGGGTTTGTTCAGTGAACTGAAGGTGACAGTACATCTGCATGTCTGTGGACTAGATGCATTTAAGGTGAGAGCACATGTATGTGGACGCAATCACCTTTGCTCACTCCTGTGCACTCTATATTTGATCCTCATATTTGTGTTACAATAAATCTTATCTTTTACTTTTACTTCAGTTAGTTTTAAAAAGTAGTTCTACTACTTTTTACTCAAGTATATTTTTACAAGTTCAGTCATCCCTGAATACCATATATGAAACTACTCTTGGTTAAGGCTTCAAATAATGATATATTGAAGGCTTGGCACTATATGGTAAAATGTTTGATTACACTACCAACACATGTTATTTTGATCGCAAATTCAATATAATTTCACTCGATATTATATCATTAACATATATGTGCTCAGCAGAACTACCGTAAAGTAGCTATAGAGAAGTGTCAATTGGATATAGGTTTTGTGTTATTTTTTAAAATCAATATATCACTGATAAGTAAATGGCCACCAAGGTTAAAAGTTATCCAATGTAAAATTGAAAAATGTATGACCTTTTCTTAGGTAAGCATCACCAGAAGCTTTGTTTTATTTTTCATGAAATGTTACTAAACGTAAATTCTGGAACAATAAACAAATCACGGTGACTGTATGTCACTGTACTGGTAGATGATTCAGCCATGTTGATCCTTCGTTAAAACTGTGATCGTTCTCAACAGAGCCCCCATAGCCTCGATCTGGGTGTACTCATGAATATTCAGTAGGGAATATGAAGAAAGGCCTTTTCATAAATTTTAAATTGTCAAGAGTTGCCCTTCACAACAAACCTTGCAGGCATAATGGCACGGGCAACTATAATAAGATTTTCCGATTGAACAAGACACACCTTTTACCAGATCACTTTAGGAGGCTCATAACCATAGTGAAATACATTTCCGCCCTTGTTCCATATGGATATAGGCTGCAGTTTTTCTGTGTACTGTGCCAAATCTTGGAAATAGTCAGAGACTATCACTTTGTTTATATTACGACCCGTTGTCGCTGATAGCCCAGAGGGCGTGCGCAGTGCCAGGTCCGAATGCGTTGTCATAAAGGGCCGGTACCAGGTATGGCATGCAGGTATTTCATTGAATAGATGCTGCAAGTGTGCTTACGTGAAGAAAGTCAGAAACCTTCACAAACACAAGTTGTTTCATCAAACAAAACACGCCTCAGCAATGTTAACTAGTTTAGAATAACATGCTACTTTAACATTTTCTCTGTAAAACACACAAGTTAAACTGTAAGATATGTGATGTGTTGCTTATTTAGATAACGATATACAACTACGATATACTCACCTTTTTAAATTCTATATGAAAACAAGTCACTTGTATTTGGTTCTATAATATAATTATACTTGTATAATGGTACAGAGTATAGTTTATCTACCTTCTCCCTGACGTTGTTAGAAATAGTCTAATCTATTATAGCATAGTTTGGATGTCTTCTTTTGCTAGTTTTGATACACCCTGACTTTGACTACAACATCATCCTCATGCAACTGGTCTGATGTAGCCTGTATGACGTGCTAGGAAGACTGGATAAAATAATTAACTCAATATGGATAAACGTTGAGTGAAATGACTCATTTATAATTACCACCTTTGGTTGTCTTTATAAACAAAATACCGTCGGAAGTTTGAGATACAGTAATACAAATTTAGTTTACGTTCTATTTCCGCATCCTTACAATAATGATCGAATATCTCCACTATACCTGATGACCAAAGCTTTGTATTATAAATAGATATCAGTAACGTCACATATCAAGAAATCAAATCTGTTTTGTCTTACCTATGTTTGCGGGGCAGTCCATGTTTCCAATATTTGAACCAGTCTCACTTTAATCATCCTTGATAAATTCCAAGCTGGTTTACGACCAGTGCGCATAATACCTCATATATACTCACTATTAGTTAAAAGAACAGTTCGCCTTCATTACAAATTTCAGAAATAATACAGCTATGTTCACAAATATCATAAATTATGTCAAAATGAACGATCACTCACATATTAAATAATCTAGTTCAAAGTGCTGATTAATCGACTAGTAATCGCCTGTGTGTGACGCCATTTTGAAGCTAGACACAGACTGGAAGCTCCTGAATGTTGACGTCACTTGAAACAAGCAATTTGACCGGAAGTCAAGGAAGGAAGGTTGTTTGTATTTAAACCAGGTTTATTGTGAAAAGCACTTACTTTGTGGCTCGCAGTAGTTAATCTAACACATTTAATATGTCAATTCATTAACTTTTGCCAGCCCCGGTTTCCCATCTCGTGCGACGACACGTACGCCAAGATGTCCAAACTGTAGTTTTCTCATCATATTTGGGCGCCGACTATTTAGAATAGCTTAACTTAGAATAGGTAACAGCAGTACTCACGGCTGGCTTTACCCTAATACTAACGTACTCCAGAAAGAAAGATTTGATGCAAGATAAGTAAAGTCAAAACTTCACATCCTGTTGCAGGTAGATTTTGCGAAAATGCTATGTTTTAATGCTTTAAATTAACATTTAACAAAGTGCACCGATAAGTAATTGGATCCGCCTATGTTTCGGCGTCCAACTCACTTTGATAGTTGGATTCCAGGTAGCTCAATCTATCAAAGTGAACCTTAATTAAATCCCTTTTTTCGTCGGCTTAATTCTATTTGCCGACTATTTGCACGCCAATTATCCATTTTAAGGACGACTTTCGTTCAAACAAGGGTATGAATGGTTCCTCTTATGACAACAACGAGACACAGAACGATCACGAGGCATGGTTCATGATTAGATTTATTAATTTGTGTAAACAACAACGTCAGCCGTCAACAGTATAACTGATTGGTCCAGAGCGCCACCTGTCGAGTGAATATCGGGAACATGTAGGTCATTGTGTATGGCTTAATGCAGTAGCTTAATTAAAACATAATCCAGTCAAATAGCCGGTTTTATTTTTGTGTAGCAAAAATAAATAATGGCGACAAGCTTGCAAAAAGTAAATACCCCTTTTCTTGCTTTATTAGCAAAATGTTTACACTGTAGAGCTGGTGAATTACTTGATCCATTGTTAGTTCGAATCTAACAGACCTACATGTATTCTAAAGAAGTAGTGCCGTATTTGAAATTAATATTAATTCTAATACACTGGATTTAATAGACGCCCAAACTCTGCTTTAGTTTATTTAATTGTGTTGACGCAGCTTGATCCTGCCGATTTATTCCCAGGGAGATGGGACTCTTCTTCCAAATCAATTTTAATAGTTAGAATCAAATCGCAGTGTATGTTTATACTTTGTTTTGAATAAAATTATATTTCTTTCATAAAAACAAATACTTCGTACATTGCTTGTTAAATCGACAAGGAAAATTAGACGAATAGAACATTTTACGGGTGTACAAATATGACATGATTATTTTAAGTGAAAATAATACATTTGCAATAAAATCTGGCATTAATTAGCAGAAGATGTATACTGATAATGTAAAGTAACTTCAGTTAATTAGCTTTTCTCTAATATTAGTCATATAGTAGTCACAGTAAACCCGGTCTTTCAATCAGCCTTTTGATAAATAAAATATTATCAGTGATAAGTCTAATATTGTCACCCTACTAACCACTCAATTAGCATTTTACTCCATTTAGCAGAGTAATGAAGACAGACTAACGACATACACAAGTTGTGTACTGGCTCCTTGTATCACTGTGAGCTTTAACAACTGGGTCTATCTCTTTTAGCTTCCACCCTCTTGTAGATGACTACCTCGACCATGCAGTTCGCACCAGCTTTAGGTGAGTATCTTCGTTATTCTACTCACCTGTAAATGTATATATGGCTCAGTGTACTCCGCTGTGAATGAGTATCTTGCTCAATGTGGCTCAGTCCACTCAGTTGTGGACGAGTATGTGACTTAGTCCTGCTGAAACTATGATTATCTGAGCTCAGTCTACCCAGCATTAAATGAGGATCAGATTCAATGGTTTAAACTATATCAATGGCTAAACATTAGCACAACAAATGGCTGGAAAATTACTGGTTTTGGAATATAAACAAATAACAAAATAATATGACACGACATACAATACTTCACTTACAACAAATATGGTCACCTCTGATACAGGTAATAACATAACTAAATTAAGTTATAATTTATTACCTTTACATCTGGAGTTCTAAGTAGACTATCATTAGCAAAATGGTTTGTTAGAATACATCTATTTACGTATCTGACAAGTTTAGTAATTTTTATTTAATTCGTTTGTTCCTTTTTTCTGGAAAACGCGTTGTCTCTACACAAATTACTCGAATATGACGAAACGAATTGTTTATAGGCGTTAACTGAAAATAACTTAAATCTTGTCCAATGATAGAACTCGCTTCACTTGCCGGTGTTCTGCTTTATGATAGGTCATATGAACTATGATCGTCTGCTGTCATTTCGAGGTCATCGTCTGCGGTCAAACGTCGTCTGCTTCAATATAGAGAACGATTTGGGCAGACGACCAAAGTGACAACAGCTGTTGGTCACGAAATGTGGCCGGAGGCTTGGCAAAAACTGGACATTGTTGTTCTGCAAACGCCATCACGATGTTAATATCGCCGGAACACACTTATGACGGGACATAAACATCATCAACGCTTGTCATACCGTTATCCTTTCGTCCCGGCTGGTCATCGTACCCAACCATTTCGTCGCCGGCCACAGCAGCATCACGTACCATATTTGGCTATTACCATTCGCTCTCTAATAACGCTTAAATAATGATGATTTCTCCAGGGCCGATGATCAACCATCGAGTAGTTGGTTTTAATTAAAGAATATAGACCACAGGGAGTCAACAATACACGTGATTCTACGTAGATTTGTGAAATTTTAATACCTATGGAGCTTTAGTTCTTGATTTGACATCAGAAGGCATGACAGCTGTTGAAGGCCTTTGGTTTTTGGAATAACCTGCAAGTGTTGTGTCTTCCTGGAGGAATTTATTGACTCGAAACTTAAGATTGTTATATTAAGGCTATCCGAAAGGAAATGTGAATCGCGGAACAGATGATTAAACACATTTATCTCGTCACCCATCAAGGTCGAGCAATGAATCCCTGACGAGCCACTGTGTTGTACACACACGGATACACACATACACACATAGAGTGGTGGTCTTCGTTCTTGTTCTGTTCAGATTGGAAGGCTTTTGACACGGTGTATGTGTGTGCTTTCTATATTTTTGTACACGGCGTCCCTGACGCTGACCTCGGTAAATAGCACTTGCTGGACTCAGCCAAATGTTCTATGGTTAAATGTTCTGAGGTTGAGGCTCCACCCATCTACTTAGACACATTTATTAACAAGAAATAACCATGACATGGACAACTTCAATTTTGGTTATTCTAGTTTTAGAACTGTACAATTTCGCTGACGTCTTCTCCCAAGACTGTAAGTAGATCATTTCTTTTTCTAATTTCTTTATTTAATTTCGTGTTAAATAATAAAATTATTAAAGCAACATATTTGCCTAAATAGGAAATCATGTGTGTGTGTGTGTGTGTGTGTGTGTGTGTGTGTGTGTGTGTGTGTGTGGTTGTGTGTTGTGGTTTTATGGAAAATAAGTAATTTATAATTAATTATAAATATATGAAAGATGATTGTGATTATGGACTGATATTAATAATAAAAATAGTAACTACAATTATTTTTATTTTATAATATTATTATTATTATTATTATTATTATTATTATTAACAGTAGGATTTTTCTTCTTCAATTCAATCCAAAAAACATTCATGGATAACCTTCTATGGTGTTTATTTCATTTACTGTTGTATATTTGATGTTGTTACTATGTCAGAATGCTGCCCAAGCTGTCACATACTAGCTTCTCGCATACCTCTTGTATTGTAATGTTCATGCATTTCTGTCCTTATTGACCTGAAAGAAATCTTCGTGATTTTATGAAAATTCGGCAAGGTTTAGATTGTAAACGTACTTTAGTTATTTGTTTATTTTCTTACCAAACACCGAAATATTTGATTAATTATTCAAGATTGAATATTGGTGTATATATCTGTGTGTGTGTGGGGGGGGGGGGGTGAATGAGGATCTATATCTAGGTCGTGGTTTCGCCTCGGAACTAAGTCTGAAACTTTTATTATTTTTTATTTCACTTCATTATATTCGGAAATTGTCTGATCCATCCAACCTATAATAAACATAAGAGTAGCTAGTAAATATTAAGTTTAAATGATTCAGTCGGTAGAATTAAAATATTCAAATTAAAATGTTATCTATATGAATACGTGATAGATTATTGTAGAATTAATGTTGGATAAGTAGCTAACAGTTAGTGACTAAAAACATCATGTTACTCGGATATTGAATATTAATAGAAGATAACGCGGACTTATAACGGGGTAGGGGGGGGGAATAATTTGTGAATTCTAACTCACAACAGAACAATAACAGATTTATAAGAATTCGTTAATTCATTGATTTCTATATTCATTCATTTCCATATTTATTTAATAATTTAATAATTTTATTAACAACAGGGGAATGTGTTAAATATGTTCACTTTGTTTTTAATTTTTAGATCTTCGCTGCCACAGCTGCTCCGGGGAGAATGACTGTTTGAACACAATACAGAATTATCCGGAACGGAGTGGTCGCTGTGAGATCACTAAGGGGGGTGGAAAATGTTTTATCAGACGTGATCCTAGCGATGGTTAGTAACCATGGTAATGCTCTAATAGTTATAATGGCGTATGTGATCATGTCAGATGATGGTAGCCATATTGATATATCAGTAATAATTTATATAATCACATGACAGCTGATATATATGGCAACATATTATTAGTTATGTTGTGTTGTTATATACTACGCGCTCGTTTGGTCACGTGACTACGGGTAACTAGGAAACTTAATATAAACGTTGATAATAATAATAATAATAATAATAATAATAATAATAATAATAATAATGGTATTAATAATAATATATATTCTAATAGTATTTTTTCTTGCTTTAGTATTGTAGTAATACTAGTAGTGCTAGTGGTATTAGTGGTGATGGTAGTAGTAGTAGTAGTAGTAGTAGTAGTAGTAGTAGTAGTAGTAGTAGTAGTAGTAGTAAAATGTGAACGTAGTAGTAGTAATACTTTTTAAATAAGAGGTAATAGTCGTGGTGATGGCGAATATATTAATTTTTAGAATAGTATTAACCACCATCACTACCACCATCACTAATAATATCATCATCACTACCACCATCACTATCATCATGACCACCACCATCACTACCACCACCACTACCATCATCACAATCAGTACCACCATCACCACCACCATCACCATCAGTACCACCATCGCTACCACCATCATCATCACTATCATCTTCATCAACATCACTACCAACATCATCATCACAATATTAAGAACAATAATGTGTAAATTTAATAAACTCTCATTTCTAGCTAAAGTTATTTAAATATGTTAAACAATAAATATTTGAGATTGAAATAGAGATTTTTAAACTTCAAGAAATTATGTATTTTACTAATAATTTATCATCGTTTGTTAGAGCTGATACTTAACTCATATCATTGATGAGCTGGTACTTAACTCATATAATTGATGAGTTGGTACTTAACTCATATAATTGATGAGATGGTATTTGTTTTATAGCATTGAGAAGAGTGAAGTGACCGTAATACAGATGGTTTATTCTAGATATTATTCATTATATAGAGTTATTCTGGGGCTGTATTGATGACAAGTTTTGGCCTGGAGTACCCTGGAGACGTATGAATGGCTGTCAGGCGGACTGGGATCCTAACAGAGTATGGGAATATGAGGGTATTCGGAAGCCAATCATTTGGTGCTTCTGTGACTGGGATGACTGTAATGAGAGTGTTCAGAAAATAAACGACACAGTTAATGGTGTCACCGGACCTGAATCCTCTACGATGAGGGTAAGTTATGGAAACTGTTCAGTATTTAATAATTTATATAACACATTCTATTTAATCTTTATATACAGAACACTCCTGAACAATACAGTTGAATATATTGCAGTTAAAAACCAGATGTTATTATTATTATTATTAGTAGTAGTAGTAGTATTTGATAGTGATTTTTAATTTCAGTAAACATAATTATCTGACATGTCGCTCCTGCTTTTACATATTCATGACTTTCGCCGTATTAGTCGCTATATTTCTCTTTCAGTTGCCAAAACCATTGCTACAGCACTCATTATTAGTAGGCTTGATTACTGCAACTCTCTTCTTTATAACATCGCATCTAAGGATATTGTAAAACTTCAGTGTGTTCAGAACTGCTTAGCTAGGGTTGTCACACGGTCTCCTCGGTTTCTCATTCTGTCCCACTTCTGAAATCTCTTCACTGGCTCTCTTTTCAATCTGTCATCATTTATAAACTCTGCACTATAGCCTATAAACTCTTCTGGAAAACCTTATTATTTATTTTCCATGTTTTATTTGTTCCCAGGGTTAAAACTCGTGCTGGGACTCGTACCTTTTCAGTTGCTATCCCTACTCCTCGTAATTCACTCGCTGAACATATTAAGTCATCAAATAGCGTCGTTTCTTTCCGCCACCATTTGAAAACTCACCTTTACATACTTGCTTATCCCTCCTAAGTTTCCACTCCACCTGATCATTTGTTGATAAATTTTGCGTCGTACCTTGACTATGAGATTTTCCAACCTTTGTCCTAGATGAGCCTCTGAGCTTTATTCTTTTCGAGGATATTGGCGCTATCGAAGTTTGTTACTATTATTATTATTATTGTTATTATTGTTGTGGTTGTTGTTGTTGCTGTTGTTCTAGAAGCATCCATATTTATATACTCATCATTATAGTTCTCGCGATAACACCTTTAACAGCAGTATGAAATTTTAGCTCTTTAACTTATCTGTTCTGTCGTAACATTAAATTATAGTCAATTGAACGGCTAAAAATTGTTAAATTAGTTTCGTATCTTATATTATAAAATATATCGGCTGTTAGTATTCGGGATGTTATGAAATCAGGAGACATGCAATTGAACTGTTATTGAAGATGGTCACGTTGTAGTTCTACATCTGAGAGCCATAGTGTTAAGACGAATACATGTCAGAGGGTTATCTAAACATGCATTTATATTTGAACAAAGACGCTCTTATTTTGTGTTACTATCTTCTGCTGACAACTGGATATCTTATTGCAGTGATCATTAGCCGGGCATCAGAATATTCTATTGTTTAACTTCCTCTCATATCCCATATCGAAATGGCAGGCTGGGCCACTTCACTTGAAGATAACTGTTTTGTGTTGTTGTTCAAATAACTACAGGAAGTTGCTCATCATATCAGTTTTGTTCAGAACGTTTCAGGATGATGTTGGCTGTTCTGATGAAAATATTTATTTTATCGTGATCAAACCTTTAAAAAAAAACATAAAACATTGTGATCTACAACACTTCCCTCACTTGAACCTGGTGATTAATAATTAATTGTAGTATGATTCAACGTACTGGAATAAAGATATATCAGTGGAGTGTGTAAACAATTTAAAACAACAAATACCAGCGGAAAGGGTAGTTTATTTTAGTGATATATGTTGGGAAATGAGGGAAAATACTTTGAATTAATTGTATACCCTAAACTTGTCGGAACCCTAGATTATTGAAATAAACATGTGAGGAGGATTGTGTGTACGTGTCTATGTACAAATATACCCATACGTATTTCTATATGATTCCAGGATCCGAATGCAATACCTGATTATGATCCATGTGTACCATCACCTTGTGAACAAGGTTGTAGAGTTCGGCATAAGACAGCTATATGTTATTGTAAAAAAGGTTTTGTGCTTAATGAAGATGGATATACCTGCCGAGGTATTGTATATATGGTTTATATATAGCATATTATTACTTACATTGAATTAATTGTAATTTAATAATACTCTTACGCCCGCACGCGGGTGTACGTGTGTGTGTGCTGTGTGTGTATGTATGTGTGTGTGTGTGCGTGTACGTGTGTACGTGAGTACGTGCGAGTATGCACACATAAACATATATATATATATATATATATACCACTTCACCACCCCCACGCACTCTTATAGATGTTGATGAGTGTAGTGTTCATAACGGAGGCTGTGATCAGGTGTGTACAAACACAGGTGGCTCCTACGTGTGCAGCTGTTTACCTGGCTTCGCTCTCACTGAAGACGGGAAGAAGTGTAAAGGTAACAACTGCTTGCAGTTTTTTTTCTTCTAATACTTCCAATAAGAAAATAATTTGGTTAAACCATTATTAGTTAACGAACGACAAATATATTCTCGATTTAACACTTAATTAAAATATTCGAGAAAATAAAGTTCGTTATTGTAACTAAGAATGGACAGGAACTTCATGGGAAGGAACCTCGGTGTCATTAAATACTCAATTGTTGACCAAAAAATATAATCATAACTTGAATGATAGATTTTGATTATTGGGGAACATTTTAGAAAGATCTAATGATGATGATGATGATGATGATGATGATGATGATGGGTAGGTGGTACGAAGTGTAATCTTCTTGATATACCTGTAATAGGATTTAGTTTCAAGCTAATTTAATTATTAAACATGGCAATTGTCTGTCTACTGTTACACGCAACATATGATAATATCATCAAAATACAATAAACATATATTAATAAAGCAAGTGATATGACACATTTATCGCAACCAAATAAGGAAAGCGAATAGACAACTGACTTGAGTATAAACACTTCATGTTATTTTGGTGTTTCGTTTCGAACACGACATCCAGTTTTTATGACTTCTTACATATACTGTGTATATACATCAACAATGACAAAACATAAATCTGAGAAGAGACAATGTCAAAGAAATGTGCCTGAATGTTAGAAGCTGGATTGGGATTATATACTTGTTCCTGGGATAGGAAATGCTGCTAATTATTGTCTTATAGTTGAAGCTTTCGATTAGCAACTTCCGGATGCTGATTTAGGATGGAATTACAGTAACCTTGCCGTGAGCTCGGACAATGCCAATGGCTGTATCACATAAGTTGTCACGGACTCGGGTTTTCTCTGCTAAATTCCGTCCTTTAGTCCAGTGTATGTGACTATTTCTTTATTATTATGTGTATCGTTTCAGATCAGGACGAATGTGCTGACATTCCGTCACCATGTGCCCAGTTATGTCTTAATCTTCCTGGCTCTTATCAGTGTTTCTGTCAAACTGGATATGAACTAGACACGGATGAGAAAACATGCTCAGGTAACATATAACAATAATAATAATAATAATAATAACAATAATAGACGTAATTACAAAACAAAATTAAGTACTATATCGTTAACATAACGTAAAACACAATCAGGCAAAAGTTGCATTGAGAGAAAATGTTAAATTCACTTATAAAGTTCAAGCATAAATAAGTAATATTTG
The DNA here is from genome assembly GCA_025642065.1 of Paralvinella palmiformis. NCBI lineage: Eukaryota > Metazoa > Annelida > Polychaeta > Terebellida > Alvinellidae > Paralvinella > Paralvinella palmiformis. Next base: position 135,679 of record JAODUP010000885.1, on the reverse strand, counting down.
AACACTTTCGGGGGTTTGTTGATTTATTGCAAACTAAATGTGGTCAGATACATTTATAAACATATCAAGAGCTACTAAGTAGTGGTTTATTTAAGATACAGTTGCTCACAGCTGGTCATTGTAATTATGTATCTCAACACAGAAATGATTCCAATATTAATGTGTTAAGTATTTCTTGTTTATGTTTTGTCACAGATTACAATGAATGTCGCTATGGCACCCACAAGTGTGAGGGGCCATGCATAAACACAGCTGGATCTTACGCCTGCGATTGTACAGCTGGTTATAGATTAAACACAGGCGACAGACGATCATGTGATGGTTTGTGTTTAAATTAGTACAAGTCTAACCAAATATGTCGGCATTCTGCTATCAAATAAGTATCTCTCTCTCTCTTGTGTGTGTGTGCGTGTGTGTGTGCGCGTGAGCGTGCATGCGTGCGTGCGTGCGTGTGTGTGCACATGCACATGAGTGTGCGAGTGGATGTGTGAGTGCGTGCGCGCGCGTATGTGTTTGTGTATGCTATTCTGCTAATATTTGTGACACTCTTAATTAAAATTCATATATTTATCTTCATGATGATCTTAATTCACCTGACGATGATGATGACCATCATCATTATCATCATCATCATCACTTTATTTATTACAGATGTAGACGAGTGTAAAGAGAACAAACATAATTGTGACCAGATATGTGTTAATGTACCAGGACGTTATGAGTGTCGATGTGAGATGGGTTATAGACTGGACATGAATGGAAGAACTTGTCTAGGTCAGTATAAAGGATGGGTAGGGGCGGATCTCATGAGGGGTAGGTGGTGGATAGGGGGGATAAACTAGATACATATTGGTTATCAATGGCAGAACTTGTCTAGGTCAGTATAAAGGATGGGTAGGGGCGGATTTCATGAGGGGTAGGTGGTGGATAGGGGGGATAAACTAGATACATATTGGTTATCAATGGCAGAACTTGTCTAGGTCAGTATAAAGGATGGGTAGGGGCGGATCTCATGAGGGGTAGGTGGTGGATAGGGGGGATAAACTAGATACATATTGGTTATCAATGGCAGAACTTGTCTAGGTCAGTATAAAGGATGGGTAGGGGCGGATCTCATGAGGGGTAGGTGGTGGATAGGGGGGATAAACTACATACATATTGGTTATCAATGGCACGACATCAATAGAAATGGTGGGTAGGGGCGGATCTCATGAGCGGTAGATGGTAGATGGGGGGGGGGATAAAAACTAGCTACATATTGGTTATCAATGGCGCGAGTTGTCTCAGTCAGTATAAAAGTTGGATAGGAGCGGATCTCAATAGAGTAGGAATAAAGTACCTACAGACTATTATAGGTTAGACATCAATGACAGGAGTTGTTAGTCAAGTTAGAGACTAATGTTAGAACATAGGATAGATAACATATTATGTTGTAGAAGTCATTGACAATGTAATGTCTGGATCATAAGAGGGACATAAGAAGTTACAGATTGTGCCTCAATCGAACCTCTTGTGGGGTGGGGGGGGGTGATTATGAAGGATGACAGAGGAAAGGGTTGCGAAAGGGGAGACAAGACGATAGAAAATTGTTTATAAATTGTCAGTAAGGGTATTCTTAAGGAAAAGATTGGTATAAATGAATAAACCGTAATTTATACATAGATACGTTACATCAATAAATAACTTTTTACTTATAAACAATAAACAATCATCATTTTATCATCACGTTAGTCATTTTGGCATACAACAAACTAGATATGTTTTATGGTAATTACTTGAAATATAACACGATATAATATGATATAATATAATACAATTCCTTTTGACAATTCCCTATCTTGGTCAAATCATCTCTTTCGAGTTGTGCGGCCAAACTTCATTTGTTAAGCAGCTATATTCAGCTCACTATTATACACACATCATGTTAAATATTGCCCCAAAAATGTTATTTTCAACGAATAATTCCTGATCTTTCGGACTCATTCTAACCGGAAATACTATGTACCGTTCCACTAGCGATAATACAAGTGGTGAAGTTTAATTAAGCGGGAGGGGGTTGTTGATCTTGATTACATTCTTAATTCAAAATTATAAAAATAGAAACATAGTTTTTTCCCCCAAATTTGTAGTTTGTAAAACGTCAAATATTACGCCTCTTGATTTATTTCGGTCTCATAATTTATGTGTAATTACGTGTACCTATTTGACGGATATTATAAAACGGATTCTCACGTAATAGCTGACTGATGTTTGCTATATTAGGTTATTAGGTTATGAAGGTTATATGAAAGTTATATTAGGTTATGAAGGTATCCTTCATAAACAGTGATTTCCTGAGAAATAAAATTGTGGAATTTATTGTTAATGTTCAACAATGATATCAAACAAATCTATATCTAAATAGTTCCGAACGAAGTACAGGTTCTAGCGAGTATAATAAAATTAAAATATGACATGACATGACATGGCATGGCATGGCATGGCATAGAATGGCATAGAATATGATAGCATAGCCTAGCGTAGCGTATATAGTGTATAGTGTGGTGTGATATGGTAGGGTAGGGTAGGGTAGGGTAGGGTAGGGTAGGGTATATAGTATATAGTGTGGTGTGGTGTGACATGGTAGGGTAGGGTAGGTTAGGGTAGGGTATATGGTATATAGTGTGGTGTGATGTGGTGTGATATGGTAGGGTAGGGTAGGGTAGGGTAGGGTAGGGTAGGGTATAGCATAATATAGAAAAGTATAGTATAGTATGATATAGTGTAATATAGTGTAAGATAACATAATATATAATATATAATAATATTATATTTATGTGTGTTTCTTAAATACGATTTTGATGTGTTATAATTTATCTTTATATAAAATATGCCGTAACTTAAGGTTAACATCATTGTTAACGTCCACTGGATATCAGTGGTGCTGTCTGGTGACGTCATTAACAATCAATTTTATACGTTTAATTACAACATAGCTCGCTTACATAGAAGTTGTTATACGCGGCACTATACATTCTGAAACATTAACAACACTCAGTGAAAAATATAGTTTCACACTTTAAATGTCAGAAATAATCCACAATAATCCAACCAATTATCGTCGTATGGATCACGTATTCAATCGCCATATGAAACATTAACGGCATCTCGATGGATTCGAACTGGCAAATTTTATAATATTCATACTCTCTTCTATCACTGGGCTATTTAACATTTGTGTCTCACCTTACTAATAAATACCAATTTATCCATTTTATTAGATAACAATGAGTGTAATGTGGATACACACGGCTGTCAACAGCTGTGTAGGAATGTTGCAGGTGGCTATGAGTGTGACTGCGTCGAGGGCTATAGAATCAACGTGGATAAGCGTACATGCGACGGTAGGCATAACATGACAGTCATCAATCTGGATATACGTGATTAGAAAATATAATTGATTCATTGTTAATTAACAAATGATTAACTTAGTTATTTAACTTAATTTATGCGATTAAGTATGTCATTTGGTTGAAATAGTCGTATAATTTATTTATTTGTCTTCACCGATTTGTTTAATAAATTATGCTGAATGTACGTAGCTCGGTTTTGACGAGGTACAGATAACGTCATATCTTAAACAACAACACATTATTATGGTTTACTGTTATGTACAAATAACGTTATATCACTTAATATCGCTCACTTTACAGATATAGATGAATGCGAGTACGATAATGCAGGATGTAATGATACTTGTACCAATATAGTAGGTTCCTATCAGTGTTCTTGTAGACCTGGACTCGTATTGGAACCTGATCAACACTCATGTCGAGGTGATGTTGCCCCTACTGCTGTTAATAATAATAATAATAATAGTAAATATACAGTTGATTAATGAAACATTATGACATATGTTTGGTTGATGAAAATAATAATAATAATATTGAGGTTTTATATCAGAGTTTCCCATAACTTCAGTACACTTACCCAAAAAATTGCTTATCATACTTTTGGCAGGACAATTATGATTGACATATGTCAAATTAAATGACTGACTTGATCTGACCTTATTAACATATTAATCTGTAGCCAATCTGTTTTGTGTTGTTTTCAGATGTTAATGAGTGTTTAGATAATAATGGCGGCTGTGAACATACTTGTGTTAACACGCGAGGCTCATTTTACTGTACGTGTATGGAAGGCTTTAGAGTCAACGCCGATCTAAGGACTTGTGATGGTCAGTTAACAGAAACCAAAAATATTTGCGCTCGAACATTTCCTTTTATCAACCTTTGTGTGTGCGTGCTTGTGTGCGTACGTTGGTCCATGAGTGAGTGTGAGTCTGTGTGTGTGCGCGCGCGTGTGTATATGTGTGTGTTGTAAACTGAAATTTTCAGTAAAGATATGTGTTCAGCTAAGGGAGATTTTACTGTCCTATAGCTAGCTAAAAACGGGAAGAAACAAATACTTAATGTTTTAATTTTTTTAAATAATATTTCACAGATCTTAATGACTGTACCATCAACAATGGCAACTGTCAACATATATGTCGTAATTTACCTTCTGGTAAAGAATGTGACTGTATCCCCGGCTCACAACTAAACTCTGATGGACTGACTTGTAGTGGTATGGCAATTAGTACAAACTGGATCGTATCATTTTTATCATATTATAACAATCAAATACTTTTATTATATCATAAAATAGTTACTTATAGTACGTTTACTACTACAAATATTACCACCACCACCACCACCACTACTACTACTACTACTATTATTATTATTAGCAGTAGTAGTAGTAGTAATAGTCATACTAAACTTACATATTTAAATGATTAGACACAAGACTTAGAATGCTGTAAAGAAATGTTGTATAATATACATATAAAAAAGTATATAGATAATAAAGAATATCTCATTCCATGTTTACATTGTAATTTATTAAATAAATGTCTATTTTTGGTTAAGAATTATGCTAATTAGATGTTTTCATCACAGATATTAATGAATGTACGCAGTATAATAATGGAGGCTGTACTCATCATTGTGTCAACACACTGGGAGCCTATTATTGTACCTGTGATGCTGGATACCTTTTGAACGTAGATAATAGGACGTGTGATGGTACTTCGTGTTATGATATTAATTATTAATAGCTTAACACATCTATAATTACCAACTTATATCATTAAGATTTAGGCGAGTTGAGTAATAAGTAATATTTATGTTTTTTTTTTTTTGTTTCTAGATGTAAATGAATGTCTTGATCAGAATGGAAGATGTGAACAGACCTGTCTTAATACGGAAGGAAGTTATCAATGTGGATGTTACGAGGGTTATGAGTCTATTCTACAACTTGGTCGTGTTGTTGTCTGTCAGGGTAAGAATATTTAGACAAGGACACAACACACACACACACACACACACACACACACATATATATATATATATATATATATATATACACATAGACACACACACATATATATATAATTGTGTGTGCACGCGCGCGCGCGTGTGTGTGCGCGCGCGTGTGTGTGTTGTACGCGTATGTGCATGTGCCGCGCGAGCGTCTTTGCGTGTGTGTTATACTTTGTATGATTAATTCAATATTCATTATATTTCAGATATAAACGAATGTTTAACAAGAAATGGAGGTTGTAGTCATTATTGCCGTAATATGGATGGTTCTTATGAGTGTTATTGTGAAAATGATGGTCTTAACATATTGGGAGCAGATAGACACACATGTATAGGTAACATTATAATTACTATTATTTTACTAAAGATATCTTAATAGCTAATAATTGTACAAATGGTGTTATTAATATAGAATGATAGATTCTAAGTCACGATAAAACTATAGAAGCATGTTGTTCATATTATGATGGTTTTGACATTTATACGATTAATTAAAACGATTTTCGCAATACTATTTTTGGGCTTATCCTTTATTAATTATCCTTTATTAATTATCCTTTATTAATTATCCTTTATTAATTATCCTTTATTAATTATCCTTTATTAATTATCCTTTATTTATTAGATATACTTTTCTGTATCTGTATAAGTGTTATATTGCTAAATGATATAGAATATTCCCGTTAATTTATAAATCCGCAATTTTAGGCTAATGTGAACCCCCCCCCCACACACACACACACACACACACACACACAGAGAGAGAGAAAGAGAGAGAGACACACACGCACAAATGCGTACACACACACATACAGATACATACACCTTGACTAAACACAGTTGTTATTGTCTATGTGTGATAGCTAAGTGTCCAGGAGACTTTCTACAGCCAGGTAGCCTAGCTTCCTGCTATAAGATACTGACACCTGGCGAGAACGACAAACATCTCGCTAAAACGTTCGAAGATGCGGCTCTAGAATGTAAGAAATACCATACCCTCGCTCACCTGGTCTCCATAGAAACGGCAGCGGAAAAGGATTACCTAGCATCACAACTAAAGACGCTCCCACGTAAGAACTGACAGACGCGTATGCGTGGGCACAAACAAACATACACACACACACACACACATATATATATATATATATATATATATATAGACCACCCACTGGAGACACACAATACTGTTGCTATTATTTTTGTTGTTGTTGTTGTAGTTATTGTTGTTGGGTTGGCGATGATTTTTGTTGTCATATCTTTAGGGATTATATTCCTAGACAGTATATGATCATAACCACGTTTTATTATCTTTTTATTATCAAATCCTAGACATAATGTTATGCACATATGTAATTACATGTATCTTTAAAATCTTGTCAATATATTCTAATCATAATGTTTCAGTCATTATATCTCATTCTGGACGTGTCTACGTTAGTTTATTCATAATTTCGTCGTAATGCCATTGTAATATATATATCGATCATAACGTTGATGTCATCACCTCTATATAGAGATGCTAGAGGGATGGCAAGGCTGGTGGACTAGCGCCAAATACCTGGACGGCATCAATAATTTCGCCTGGACGCCTACCAACAAAATAATACCCGAGGAGCATCCTTCGTGGGGCTTCAAGAAGGTACCCCATGACGGTACCTGTGTCTGGATCTTACAGATATCTGTCTATAACTACACCTGGGGCAATTACGACTGTAGTACGGTGTCTGGATACATTTGTGAGATAGATCTGCCGCGTCTGGGGAACAGGAAGTGACTTGACATTTACTGAGTTTGGTTGGTATTTTTGTGCGATATTGTAGTATCTATGAGGTGTAGGAAAATGGGAAATTATAGGGAGAATGTCATTTTTTTAAAGAAAGGATTGGATGTTGCGGGCTGTATGATGGTTGATAATATGTTGATTGGGTGAATGAGTAAATGGGTGAGTGAGTCTATCAATTTGTCAGTCATTGATTGAATGGCTGATTGACTAACTGAGTGACTGATTAGTTGGGTGAGTGAGTGAGTGAGTGAGTGAGTCCGTCAGTCAGCCAGTTAGTGGGTCAATAAGTCAATCAGTCATAGATTGACTGAGTGACAGACTGTTTAACAGTGGGACAGTCAAGTGAGTATTTATAACCTCATTTCCTTAGTACCATGATTATATTTATTAATATTTGTGATAATGCTTTTGATAAACAAGGAAATTGAAATCATGTTTACACTTCGTATGCGTAAAGTTATAATAATTATTATAATTTAACAATATATTAGGTTATCCTAAATTAACTAATTAACCTGTCGTAGCATATATGTTTTGCTGACCAATAAATGTATTATATATCATTTTGTTCCGATGAAAACCTAGCCCACGCACACATACAAAAAAAACACACACACAGAGGGAAAATGATACACAAGAAAAAACACAAACGAGATGCTTTAATATTGGCATTATTAGAGCCACATTCGATGGTCCTAATTACCAACAGTTTAAGTATATGTTAATTGTGATATATATTACGGCCATATCTCTGTTCATATTACATTACTCTAGGATATTGTGGCCGAAGATAAATATTAAAGGGGAAGTAATATTATTTTCCTGTTGACTGACTACTATACAAGAGCTAACAATTAGGTTTATGATCCAAATAACAGTTGATGATCAATTATATAAAGTGTTAGAGGCGATAAACCGTATGTATCAGTTCTACTTAATAACATATATAAACTCGGTACTAAAAGTTTTTCCCATAATACTCTACAAACAATGTATGAGTTTTTTAAATACACAAATAAACAAGCTTGACACTCATATCATAAATTATGCATTGTGTAATTGACCCCATCGGTTGAGAATGATTAGAAAAAAAAAACGTAAACAACTTTCACAAAAACTTGACAATGTTGACTAGATGAGAAAATATTATCTTATCAAGGTCAATATCCTTATATGTCAAAAACTGGCATAAGGCATCACCACCTTATTTTGAAAAAGGGTAAATTGGGTTGCAATAATTTTCATATAGAAGCATATAGAATGCTTTATTATTATAAACAGGACATTTAACAAATTACAGTTACGATTACTGACCTGACTAGAAGTCCTACTTTAACTGGATCAATCAGGAAACTTGTGTATTAAATCTTTTGGGAATTAAGCAATTGTTGACTATAAATTAAAAAGATAAATGTGATTATTCTACTCTAAGGTCATAGCTTCATCAAGTTTCATTTAGTCTCACAACAATTATATTCACATAACTAAATATTACAGGTGAAACTTGTAATTTTGACCACAACGCGCAATATACAATTGTTAATTACTCTTCAAATAACGGAGATTTAATAAAGCGCACTACCTGTACAATTATACCCGAAATATGATGTATCAATACATTTTTAGAAAATTGGGCGATCGATAATATTTATCGATTAAAACAATCTTAATCAGGGGAGTTTTAGGATATATTTGAATTTTTTCAAGAAACGATGTATTTTTTATCTCCGTCAAAAACTTATTTCACAGAGTGTGTGAGGAGAGGGGGGCTACTCGCCTAAACATACAAGCGCTCACTGAACATCCAGTAATCTCTTAAAAAGTATTGGTATTTGGAATTAAACACATCAAGACGACACATTCGGACATAATTCGAGATATATTGAAAATAAATGATTCAATTATGCGATATATTGAGTTAATCAGATTGTTTATAATATAAACATCATTCGTTACTCATGGGAGTTTCATATTGATGCGTTGTTTCTGCTAACTAGGGTCACATATAAATAGTTGCTTTTAGGCTCTAAAATGGAACTCAGAAAACATTACAAGGAACTTTCTGTACGAGATCAAACTCATGACGTCTAATCCGAGTTCCTGATACGTCAGTCACATGTCAATAATACGTCAGTCGTACGTCAATCATACGTTAATAATACATCAGTATGTTTTCTGCTAATTTCGGTCACGTAAATATAGTTGCCTTTAGGCTCTAATATGGAATAGACAAAACATCAATCGAGTTTACCAAGGGGTCAAACATCCACAGTAGTATATATACCTTCGTCATTCTAAAATAAAAGTGTCTCTGCGTCATGAAGTGTTAAATAAAATCAATTACAGATTATCTGATCTCAATATTTTAGAATGGAAGTTGAAATTAACAGATCATGTTGACAAATCTTATATATTAGAAGCTATTCAAATTAGTTTCAGTATTATTGACACACACAGAGAGAGAGTGTTAAAATTCCTGTTAATAGAAATAACCATTCCAGCTCTTTCAGTGCCAAAATTGATGATAAGATGGAAGTTTTGTTGCACTCAGAAATCAATAACTGTTGTTATGTTCGTGTCAGTGTCAAACCAGATATATGTAACCCTCTGGCAGTCATTGATAAATCTGATGGTTCTATTAGACTGACTGATGATGCTAGTAGAGCCGAGATGTTTTGCTCTAAATGATTACTCAGATACAAATGTTGGTTTTTGTTATCAAGGCGTTAATAATTTTTTTGTATGATTGATTTAAAATCTGCTTACAGATCAATAGGTATAAAACCATATCACGTGTCTGAAATAAAATGACAGTGTACGGGTAATAATGTTGTAACATACACGGTAGATGCCAGGTTGATGATAGGAGCTACCAAAGCCCCTTCCATAATTCACTGATTGTCTCAAGCTATTAAAAGGTGTATGGAAAACTAACAACAGTTACTAACTTACCTGTACAAATGACATATGTCTTTACTAACAGTACATTAACAAGAGATGTATTTACTAACAACACGTAGATGTATTTAAAAACATCTAAACAAGATCGCCGAATTGATATAATATAATGATCTCCAATACCCCAAACCTCATAACACATGGTCTACCCCAAAATCTCATGCTATAGTCACCCAACACATCATGGTAAATGCCGCCACAACGATATGTTTGTAGGTTGGCTCTCCTTAAACGACTCCGTATTATTAAATAATAAACCTACAAAAGCCTGCATATCCCTGATTCACTATGTGCTAGTTGATGTGCTAGTTGATGAACACCATATCTATAACTTATAAACAAGGCGTTTCTATAGTGAATCTGATTGTTAACTCCGTCAATGTAATGTTTCCCTGGGGGTCGACCTTCGGTCATATGTTCTAGGTGTGACCAGTTCGGAGGCAATGCAATACCTCAAATCTCACCTCTTCGCTTATTGACAACAACATATGATATTATACATACTGGGTCCGTGGTTACTGGATATTTATCGAAGTGGTTTAGATGAAATTATCGTGTAACGTAGGAACTCTTGATAACTGATACCTAAAATTATTTTCTTGTGCTATTTATATATTTTTGCGGTAAAAGCAAACTGCAGTGGTACTCTCTTTTACTAATATTCCATTAAACTAGTTAACTGCTAACCTGGATCTACCAAAAGTCATCAAATAGCAAATAGCATGACGTTAATCAAATTAAAGTCTCTGGCAAAACTAATAACAATTTAGCTAGTAATTTTCCCATTAATTACTACTGTATGGTATCCGACTTCAGTGACAGTAAGTCACATGTCACATGTATACTCGTACATATCTGGAATATATAATCATAATATTTCAGAGAAACAAGCTTTTCATTTGATAAATCCCTATTTTGTTGTTGATTGTGCATATACTTCTATCGCAGTAGGCACTGTTAATGTTATATATGTACTACTTAGTATATGTAGTTATAAGGCAATAATAATAATAATAATAATGTCTATTTAATAAGGCGCCCTTACTAGCAGGAGCCATTCAAAAGGCGCTGTACACATAATATAATAATATGTAATATAATAATACCCAAAATAATATGTCTTTAAGTTAATTGTGGGTATGTTCGCTAACAGTAGGTACATTTAGATAATAATATTTTGCACATTTCTTTTTAGCATATACTAATAACGTATACTCATTAACAGAAAAGAAAAAAACCATGTTCGTTAACAGCAGATATTTGTGCTAACCAAAGATATGTTCTAAAAACAAGTACTTCCACATACAAAATACAAAACAGCGTCATCGAGTAATATATAACTAAATATGTGCTAATATTTGCAATTATCATCTTTGATGACAAACCTCCGCCAATAAGCGCCAGGGTTTGCTGCGCCAGGTGGCGATACTAATTATAACCTCTCTTCCCAACAAGGCGTCGTTACTCTCGTTGCCAAATGTTTCTACGCAACACAATTTGGTTACCTAGCACCTGCTAATGGACTTCTTCTTCTCTAGCATCATTCGTATAGAGAAAGGGGTGCGAGCTGTGGGTTAATTATACACACATATACACACACACACACACACAAGAGAGAGAGAGAGAGAGAGAGAGGAACGCACAGAGAGAGAGAGAGAGAGAGAGAGAGAGAGAGAGAGAGAGAGACGCACACACACACACACAGACAGAGAGAGAGAGAGAGAGAGAGCACACACAGAGAGAGAGAGAGAGAGCTCGGTTATGGCGGTGACAGCGAAGTGTTCAACAGTTTGTGATGATATTATCGATCTAGTTTATATCAGATCAGAGATTGTAGGTGGCGACATGATCGGTGTGGATAATTACTGGAGTCAAAACGAGTTGATAGAAGATGAATGTCTGAGAAAGATCTCGGAACATGATGGGAAATCGGGAAAATTCTCGTTAGACGACAAAATAGTAAGCGCCTCGCTAGGTGACAAAATGGGAAGAGCCTCGCCGGATGATAAAATAGGAAGATACTCAACGTATGACAACATGGGAAGATCCTCAATTTTTTCTAAGCTCAGTGACAATATGTATCCTGGATCTGACACCGCTGGAGCAAACAACATTCGAGGCGTTACTGACCAAGATTCGCAGTACGTATACGAACAAACTATACCGTGTGTGACCAAACAGAGTACACCACTTTTGGATAAACAAAATATACGGGATGCCAATGGACTAGCTGATCGTGATATGAAGAGACATATGACACTATACGGGGATGAGCAAACATCACGACGATTTATTGATGACCAAACCATAGAACACCATGACCTACATATAGCGGCTTTCCTTGGAACATCAAGTACAATGATTCGGAAGCAGCAGAATGTTTACAGACCGCCACACAGTATATCTGACAAAGAAAGTGGACAATCTTCTGACGGTGACCAAAGAATAATAGAAAACCCAAAACAAACGGCTTCGCAAAAGTCTATATTATTCAATTTACTTCATCCAAACAGCATCCATCCGTACGAGAATAAGACGCTAAGAACGGGATCCGACTTTTCTCGGCGATATTCTTCCTTCAAGCAACAGGACGTACAATATATTGATGAACGCTCGTTCCTTGACAGTATCTCTAACCCGACGTTTCACACTTCAGAATCGACAAGTTTCGTCTTCTCGAAGGGTAGCACGGATCTGATAGATCTCGTAACTGAAGGAATAAATATCAGCATCCGTAATACAGATACAGGGAGGAGTTTGGGTGATACATCTCACAGAAATGAAGGACACCGTAACGTCGTACCGACTTCAAACGTGGACTGTGAACGGAAAGAAAAAAGTCGATTTCGAACATCGACAGAACGAGAAATGGCGAGAGGCAAGACACGGATCAAGGAAAGATCCGTCCAACTCCAGCCTTCGAGATACAGAAGAGCTCACCATCAACTCCAGAAACCGAGAGGTTAATCACTGGAGTACGCTTACTCTCCGTAACATAGAACGACCAAGAAGCTCACTTCCGATGATGCCAGTTCTCAGAACACCCCTGCCGCCGTTGCGGCATAGATCCAGAGCGAGAACGAACAAAAATCGGCCGAAGTTTCCGAAGAAGGCAACATCTAACACCGCCACGAAGTCGACAAATTCCAGTCCGATCCATGACAGCGGCGCCGATGCCGAGTTAGAACAAAACACGAACGTATATCGTCAGGTAGAAAAAGATGGATCTGGTAACATCCGGAAAACATCACATACATCATCGTCACTAGGAAGACATAGTCCATCTGTCAATAACGACCACTTCTCTACTGGATTAATAAGATCAAAACTGAAAGCGATTTCTTTCGACTCATCCGCTTTTTTGACGTCATCTAGGTTAATGGGTTTGGGTGAAGACTTCCGCGTTCGATTACCGGATAACTAAAATCACTGACTCATCAACAAAATTATACTAAAATTCGATCTTCTTCTCAGTTGTTGACAGACAGACAATTATCAGATGGAGCTTTGATCAGCTCTCGCGATCAATTGAACTATATCTCGATTAGGGAAGGACGGGTATGTTGAATTTCAGACGGCGGGATTTAAGGAAAGTTTGATGTTCGTTCAACGTTCAACAAACGATTAAATGAGTGAAGCTCTATTTAATCACCGAATTGGTTATCGTGTAGAGGACATTGATGACAATTAATATCCCACAATTAATATCCCACAGCGATTGTTCAGATGTAATCAGTGCCGAGGTTAATTATTTCTAGGTGTTCAGAACCATGGATTACGACGCAAAATTAAGGTACATTTCGAGTGGAAACAGTCAAAGCGTCCACAAATTGTTTTACTAACGAAATGATTCTCAGATTATTGAATTTTTTTCTATGTCAATCAATCAACTCCGTTTAAACGATACTAGCTTCAATTATGTGAACACCGTCAATAATTTCTGGTCGAGTTCAGCAAATCGACAACAGATAACAATTATTATAACAGATAAAAATTATTACAGACAAATATTTGTAGTGTGTACTCACCAATATAGCTAAGAAAATGTTTTGCAACACGCTTCAGTAAAAGATATTTAGCATCAGATAAGTAATTTTATGGTCTGGAAAAGTAAATAAAAAAATTATCATCTAACATCATCGGCTTTGTTTGTGAAAAGTATTATTTAATTATTTGGAAATAATTATTTCTTATTTACCATAATTAACAACATTATTTCTCCAGATGACGGAAACAGAACTTGGTTGTCCTGTTAATGTTTTGTCCGTTTAAGAATGCACGTGATCGATGTATCAATATACTGTTTCTGTTTACAATTAAGCGCATAATTAACTTGAAAATTCTCAAATTGTCAACTAAACCACTCCACTAGCGATCTGCAGCATTTCGGATCAAACCAATAAGTTGGCTGGCAGCTGTGATGGACCAATACATCACCGGCTGCTATCTGACCAGTACATCACCGGCTGCTATCGGACCAGTACATCACCGGCTGCTATCTGACCAGTACATCACCGGCTGCTATCTGACCAGTACATCACCGGCTGCTATCTGACCAATACATCACCGGCTGCTATCTGACCAGTACACCACCGGCTGCTATCTGACCAGTACATCACCGGCTGCTATCTGACCAGTACATCACCGGCTGCTATCTGACCAGTACATCACCGGCTGCTATCTGACCAGTACATCACCGGCTGCTATCGGACCAGTACATCACCGGCTGCTATCTGACCAGTACATCACCGGCTACAATCCTTTGATCGCATCAATTGATAGTAACATTTGTATGGTTAATATAATTAACTTATATCAAAGTACACTTGTATACAGATTTAACCTTGTATATCTTTGGCAAGGTCATTGATTGTTAGTTAATGAGGTTGGCTCCAGCTACGTACCACTTAATGTTATTTGGCGATCGATTAGTAATTAACAGCAAAGAAGATTGATTAAACTTTTATTGGGAGATGCCGACTTTAACAATCATTAACAGAATATATTTAATAATCTAACATGTTTGAGAGAAGCCCCACCCAACAAAAACAAAAAAAAACAGCCCACAATTGCTAAACATTTCTAACACAGCAGAAATAAAAATAAGCCCATTTGGGCAAGTATAATAAAATACATCCTTTAATCTGGATGATACTAAAAACTTGTAAGTTCGTTTCAAATCGGAACACCCCTAAAATAATGTGTTTGTACATATTTATTTTGAACAGCATAATACATGCATTGATCAATTTTGTTTAAAAAAAATTAACTTGCATAACATTTCTAAATTAATGTTCCCAGGCACCCTGAAGCTTAATGTCCTAATGTTGTTGCCATTGATATTAAGAATCAATTGTCCGGATTTAGCTAATTAGATCAATTGTCATAGATCCAAAGGATAGTATGTCTGTAGTTATAACAATGCTATTATGATCCCATTAGTGACACTATAGTTGGTTATGAGATATAACATTCAAAGCCATTAAACATGTTCGAATGGCTCCTGCTAGTAGTAAGGGCACTTTGCTAAATATACGTTATTAATTAATATTTAAACATTACAAGTCTTTAATGATAATATTAAAACTACAAATTATATTAGCCACCTATCCTGTAATGAGCAGAGTAGTTTGTTGCATTATTGATTATTTTGTGACTACGGGTAAACTTGATTTTTATTGTTGCATTTATTTTTATTGATTACTTTTTGTAAACATACATTAATGTTATTTAAAATCAGTTGATACTTATGCTAGATCATTCTTTTTACGTATATTCATAATTGAAATGCCATTAGATTTCAACACTGTGTATTTTAACAAGCCATATTAATAACTGACAATTATGCCAAGTCTACAGTTGGGATAATCTTGGGAGATACACACAATAGAAGATGTCGACTGAAGTCACACTGCTTCAATGTGGTAAATCGGATGAATTTGGGATTGATCCGACACATGAATATATTTTATATATGCATCTAGGAGATCACTGAGTTAACGTTAAGCACCTGGGTGCTTAACCAGGATGGGTATATAAGGTTAGCATTCACAAAGATTCACTATTGATAGTTATCTCATTTTGAATATATACCAGAAACAAAACCTGACTTGGCAATGTTTGAGACTACAGTATTATGTAATTAATAGCTGGCAAGTTTCCAGTATATATTGATATTTGTCAACTTCACAATGTTTCTGGCAGAAAACAGGATTGGGAATGTTGTGGGGAAAGCAGTATGTGGTGCAACATGCATGAAATGTGGCAAAGAAATGCAGCCAAATACTAGCACCAAGCATGTCTGTTTGGTAGATTTCCTAAAAGACAGAGATTTATCTGCTGATTGACAATAAAACAATTAGCAGGTGGGATTCAAGGTGAAAATCCAAATGCCTTCATCATATCAATATAAATAGCTGAGTTTGTAAGCTGCATTAAATATACTGAATGAAAATTATCATAATCACAACAAATATTTGTTAAAATGTGCAATAAATTTATTCACACAATAAAAGTTTCTCTTTTAAATGAGATAAACCGATGGCAAAAACAAATCACAGGACATCAGCAGAGTATAGGAGTATAGGAGACAGTAATCAGTGACATATGCAATCAGCAACATGATCCGGATGTTTTACACCTTAAATCAGTACTCAACATGCTTGGATAACACACCCATAAAGTAAGTTGTATAATGCTAATCTAACAAACAGACTAATCACAAACACATATGGAAGAAACCAATTTTAATCATATCTGTGTTGATATCCACTCAAACTTTGGCAATTCCAGCTACAATCTGTGATTCTATCCCACATTCATCAGAACCACGTAAGATCTTAAAAGTACCTATAAGTAAAAAGTTTAAATACGATGTAGTGAGAGTGCGCTAAAGATCGACATAATGTGTCGACACATTGTGCTAATTGAAACCTGTTTTCATCTCAAAGGAACAGTTAATTTTATAATCATTTCAAATTTTCTGGATTAATACAAATATGTTCACACAAATGATAAATGTCAAAATATTAACACAATCAACCACATATTAAATAAATCAAGTTCAGAGTGCTAGTGAATCGACTATAGTTCACCTGTGGGCACCACTATTTGAAGCCAGACACACAACTGGATACTCCTAAAATCTGATGTCACTGTACTTAATTTATTTGTATGACCCAGTTAAAACAGTATTAATAAATATCAGCTCCACATATTATTTTGGAATAAAACAATCTTTAAGATTGATATAGTTTATATGGTCCAAACAGCCTCTTATGTTACTAAAATGGCTAAAGAAAACTATAAAGTGAAATTACTTTTGAAGATCGTTTTATACTCTTGTAAAAGGAAGCGACTACCAAGCTGTCATATTTACATAAATGACACAACAATGGTGTAAATTAGTAATAGTAATTTGAGCATGTGGAGTAGGTAAGGTCACAAGGATGGCTAAGTCAGCGAATCTGTGGCCTGGATTCATATGGCTATATGATCCTTGTGACAGATGATGTAACAACATGTGACTTTTCTCCTTCCCAGTACAATCTGGCATTCAAGGAAGCTGTTATGGCAACCCTCCAGTAATCTGGATTATTTACTTATATCTACGATATCAAGTATAATTCATGAATCTTATTGTGGGATTTTGGGTTACTTTTATAAGCATTACACATTTAAGCCACATCATATGTGTATGAACTGTTCCTTTAAACATTTTCAAGTAGCACTGAAAAAGAAAAACTTATCATTTTTGGAAAACTAAATTAAAACCAATACAATTACAGAAAAACTAAATTTAATGACCATCAGTATACAGCAGCTATCTTTATATTTTCAACACCAGATGTCAGTCGGTAATAGTCTGAAATTTATAAACTGATTCCACTGGCAAGTCACTTAACTGGTCTAATTAGACAGGTTTTACTGTACTGCCATCTTGACTTTTAAACAGCAGCATTTAGCTAACAATTATTTAGTAATATATAAACTATTCACATCTTACCATGGTCACCCCAATCTGTATTCCAAGAGTTGGCTATCAGCCAATAAGGTGTCCCATTTTCAATGCCCCAACCGATCATCCTGACTGCGTGGCCTCCCAATATTTCACCTGTTGTATGCTGGTACACACCTGGAAAAAATGTAACACAACATGTGTAAACAAATGGCACAACTATGATAGTGATGATTTGTATAAGGCTGACAATATAGTGTGACATATCACCTCTCCATGATTCTATTATCATAACCATACAACTCTAAACAGCAATTATATAACATCACATAAACTGAGCATAAACAGTTTGGGAAGTCGTTGAAATTACCTGTGAGCAAAGTTTGTGGGTGTATAAAAAATATTTCATTTATCACAATAAACACATTTGGAACTATGTTAATTTCTAATCTATGTAAGCATAACATAAAGTTGTATTTTGTATAATGGTATATCATATATTTCATAGGGATTGTGGAAGAAACAACAATCCTGTGTGTTCAGCCAATGACGATTACAGAAATATTAACTCTACTCAGAAAAATGATTTACCAGCAGCAGCAGCCTAGATTTGTTTATTGTTGTTTTATTTATTCAGTTTCTGCAACCTTCACACCTGGGAGACACGGTAGAGGAGGTGACACCTTAGAGAAACTTCCCATAAATAGAGTTCTGAGCCAAATTTCAACCCAATCAGCAATCGATAAATTTTGGCATGTTCAGAGTTGTCATCGGGAAAGCTGACCGAAACTGCCAAATAAAACCTTCTGTTATCAATTTTAAAGAATATTCTTGCAGAAATTGGAAGACCTGTTGTAGTTAATTGAAGAATTTTACGTCTAGTTATGCATAACATCAAAAAGCAATTATCCATGTAGATTAAACACTGATAGAACATTTCACAATCTAATCGGACTTTACACATGAGATAGTTGGGAAATTACTTCTTAACAGTCATCAGGTCAGAGATTACATGGTGTGACATCAAGGACAGTCTATGTCATCAGTCAGAATTAACAGAATATGTCACAACTGGATCATAACTTTATCAGTGTTCGAAATATCACTTGTCCGTTTGTCGAGGACAAGTGATAATTAACTCAGACAAGAAGAATGTCAATAACCAGTTGTCCGGTGGACAAGTGAAAATTAGTGTTTTCCTTTAATTCTTATAGCGGCTAAAGTAATATAAATCTTTGTTATGGAGATGCCTTATAAAATGCACATGTTTCAAATTCCGCAAGCTTCCCAAATAACCGGAATCACGCAAGTGCGCATGCGTCTGTTAAATCGAAACGCCGTCTAACAGGGAATCCGGAATTAATTTTTATGTTGCTTTAGGATGGCTGGATGATTGTTGTTTAACAACACATTAGCACAATTTATGTGGCCTTAAGTGGAGATTCCATATACACTGTATGCTTTATGCGAATCCAAAAAAAGGAAAACATGTAATGTAATTGTGTATTCAATTTGCAAATGCAACAAAACGGATTCCTCCATGTAGCAATTGGTCCGAATGGGACGTTTGAATCTAGAATTTTACTAATCAACCATCCAATTCGAGCGTCCAGGCAGGCTTTCCCAAGAAAAATAGGTCAGAAGGTGAGAGGGGTGTTCGAAACACATGGATACTGCAATGTCGCATCCTTATTTCTATCACTGTTTATGCACTGATGGTACCAAGTCTGCTAAAATGATCATGAATCCAGTCTTTCATAATCAGTTTAGTGACTGGAAGGTGAAGTTATTACCACAGAAAGATCTGAAATTTAATCTTAGGTCAATTCTGATGAGATAAATGGAAAGCATAAAAGCTTTCTAGCTGTTATTCACAATTTATAAACGCAAAAATAAATCACAATGTTTCATGGCTATAGGAAAAATGAAATGAACTGAATGAAGCAAATCAAGTTACCTATGTTTGTATTATGTCTCCATAGGGATTCAGCCCTTGTCATATGTTGAAGGTGTGACTAATAGTTTATGTCCCCTCAAAGAGAGGATATAAAGCATTTTATTTTGCCACAACCAAATGATTTTCTCTGTCTGGCTCAACGTATTCAAATTTGTTTTACCATTTTATAAAGAACCCCAAATCGTTGATTCTTTGTGATCCTGGTCAATCATAGATATCATCTATGAGTTCTGGACATCCTGCCTACATACTGACCAAAACTAATAGCATAAGTATGCTATCAGAGTATTGGCTAAATATTTCACATTTATAAATGTTGCTGCGTGTTCTTATGGAAAAAGTATCAGTGGATATACATTAGGTTTTCTACAGATTTAAGTGACATTGGATATTTAAACCAAGAATAGGTATGAGACAGATAAAGTGTTTTGTTTCAAAAAATTAAATCAGCTAAGAATATACTAGGCCTTGATTAATCAAATCTGCAGTCCAGCAAACAGCCACATAACTTAAGTATCTTACAAAGCAAGCTTTAATCTTGAAAAAGCTTGAGAAATCATATATACATTGTCATTTACAGTGAACAATAACTATCATTCTTGGGATAAACATTATTCAGATATATTACAAATATCCAATAATATTGATTTCCCAATTAACTCAATGCCCAAATCATTTCCATCTCAACTTATCCATCTTTATAAATGTCAGTGAATCTTACTTCTGTGTCAGTCCTCTCTGATACTGATTGGCATCAAATGGTCACTAGTGTGTATGTGTGTGTGTTAAAGGTTATTGGTACTAACAAATTAAAATACAGTTCGTGTTATCTACAGTGGACCCTGTACGATAGGCTACCTGACTTGTAGTTGGGGAAATCTGAGTATACAGAGAAAGCTGCCTCCACGGGTCCGTACTTCATGACCTCAATCTGTATCTGTTTCTCATCTCTTGGTACGGCATAATGATTGACATCTGTCACAACAAGAAATATAACAAGCATGTGATGATATCTTTGTGGCGATCAAACATTACTGCTCAGTCATTATTTCTTCAAACACATTGGTGATATTTATCTCCACATGCAATAAAATCAAACATCATGTTTAAAATAGATTACACAACAATTGGATGTCCCCAAATTATCAATCCAGGACATGTTAGATAGATATTTTCATAAAAAACATCTTTATTGAAAAGGATTTAGAAAACAATATTTCATCCAAAATTTATTAAACTTTGAACTCAGAGTATATATAAAACAATGTGAAGAACTGATTAAAATCATTTTACCATTTACATCATATTTTTAAGTAATGTAATATTAACTAGAATCAATCAGATGATATTCTAAGGTCATACATAATAAAACAGATCATTGTAAACATTAGCTCTGTACACTTAATCAGAAATGAACAATAAGATGTTTTATTCTTATTTTAATTCATTTGCGTGCATGTGTGTGCGTGTATGCATATGCATGCACACTCATGTGTGTGCAATATTTTGGTCTCTATTTATAAACCTATTTCAATGTAGAAGATTTAATGCAAAATTAGTTCTTTTATGGATTTGATTAATTCCAATTCCATATTTCTCAGTTCTAAGAACTTGACCTATTCTTCCCATCATCATGGTTATAATAAAATTATTTTTGATTTATGTTTATAATCATAATGGTGACTCAAGTGAACAATAACATGTAGCTCCTGAAAAACGTAACATTTTGTTTTACGGCTACTTCTGTAGACACAGTTGACTCTCCTTCAGAGGTCAGGAAACTAAGTGATGGATTCAGACATAGTTATACTGAGATTGGAACTCTAGTGCCAGAGGTACTGTTTATACTTGTGTAAAAGTCTATCACATATATAAGATGGGGTTAGCATATCATTCAATATTGTGAGAAACACGAGTAGATATAACTGAAACATAATTATTTTTACCTATTGTCGCTCACCAGACATGACAAATTATTTCAGCTGACTTGTGTACAAGACAAGTAAGGAAAAATGCATTTCTTCAAGGATTAATACCTCATCTTATACACAAGTATATACAGTATGTGGCCAATCATGTCATTTATTTAGTTATATAAGAACCCTTGTAAAGAGCTGGATATAAAAATTATTATGTACTAGTTCAAATCTGCTCATCATTAATAAGCTCTCTGGTCAACTGACTCAGTGGACAATAAGTAACTGATTGGGTCAGATGGATTATTGCGGCCTATTGATCTATAAGTAACTTTTACTAATCCAAAAACCAGGGATTAAGGTTTGATAACAAAAAATAATGTGAAATTATACTTCTTGATGTTTGTTATCACAGTAATCAGACTAGAGGAGAGAAATCTGAATATTGTAAACATGTGGAATATTTACCAAAATGTTTGTCTTTGTTGTATTTCAGTTTATATCCTGCCTCACACTGTCGTACACAGTGTGGTGTTACTCCTCCTTCAGAACAAGGTAGCCTAGAGCCATTCACATGATGTTCACATGGTTTGATACTATATGGTCTACATCCCTAAATAATAACATCATTGATATCAAATTATATAATAGAAGACTGGTTAGTATAAAGATATAGCCATGTTCAGTGAAATTGGTGGGAACATATTCAGAAAAAATAATCTGCTTCATTGTATTATATATTTAATTTAAATCAATAATAATTTCTTTGTAATAAAAGAATTTCTACCAGAAAAGAGGGATTCTGGCCTGCACCACCTCAGAAATTGGACAAAGTAATAAAAAATGGACATTGAGATCACTTCTTTGACACTCAACTACATCATGTGGTACAAACATTTTCACTAATAAAATGCTCCATAATTCATTGTCTCCACTATTTTAATATTTAATTAAGCCATGACAGCAATGCAAACTTTATCCTGCCAGGACAATACTAAATACTCGGCTAATAAATTAGTAGAAATTAATTATTATAATAAACAATCATACCTGATGACTGCCATATTGACCACCTGTGACAACACCACTGCTTCCAAAGTACTCCCAAGCAGCAGATGGAAAGCCTCCATTACAGCTATAGTATGAAAAAGACAAATTTATTTATTATTCTGTTAATCAGATATTCTTCATTACAGTCTAAGCCTCTTTTCAACAAATATGGGATCATATGGATCAGTAAAGAATATTTAAACACAAAATATATTACAAACATATTTTTTAAATGCATATATACAATTCTTTGAATCCAGTAAATGTACTTATATTTTTAAAGCAGCAAAATATGAAACAGAAAAACTTTATTAAAATACAAAATAATTAAGTAAACATGAAATAAACACACATATACAAAATTATACATAATCATAGTTATTTTAAACTCATGAAACAGTTACATCAGGCTTAATTCAACTTGGTTCAGTCACATTTATAGTAGGCCTATACAGATGAATATTCAAATTCAACCACAGGCAGTGTGGCTCTACTATGACACAGACTCCAGTATAACACAAAATTAGTTATAACATCATCAGACCTTGGACCCAAATTCGGGGGATCCATGATATTGCATTTTCCACAGAATGGCATGAAATCTGCCACTGAGCAGACAGATTTTTCTGAATAATTTGAAAGTGTTTCTGTTAGTAAATCATACATAAAAAACATAGCCAATTCCCACCAATTACCCACGAGTAGATTTGTTGATCCAAATCTTAATTACACACCATCTTGGCTCAGTCAGCTAAACAAACAGGCCAATCACAACCCTCGTCTATTTTATGACTCAACCCACTAAATAATTTCTCAAACCTACATATGATGTTCTCATTACAAAAGCAGATACATAAACAAATACATTTTCACTGATGTTTATTTGTGCACATGTACCTATGTATTATTAATGTGTTGTTCAAATCATTTGCTACCTTCATCAGAAAAACATAAACTATTTCTGTAATGTGAGTTGCATATCACCTATTAAGTATTACTGTTATTCTTTGCACAATTTTGTAGAAAGATTTTATTTTCAACATAAACACTGGGATAAGACTTATTTTTAATTCTACAAATGATGTATCAATTACTGGAAACATTTGTGAAATAAACAAGTGAATGTGATCTTCAAGGATGGTGCAAAACAAGGTGAATACATGGACTTCTGATATTCTCCCTGGACTGTGATCATGATGATGATTGCAGCTGATCGGTCTCAATTCATAGTCTACCTATAATACGGTCAACAACTTGTGGACCCCAATATCCATGTTACAGCAGAACCATACTGTATTCCCATTTAAAAATCATAAACCTAGATTTAAACCTTAATGGAAAGTTAAAATAATAACATAAATCTTATCAAGTACCCTTACAAACAAGAATGGTCCAGTGGTGTTATAAAATTCAACTACAGGATGAAGTATAAAAACATTATGGGATGACAAATATAATTAACTCACAGATACAATAAAAGTACCAGTTATATTACTACATGGACTTCTGATATATTATGACTAAATCAGTTAATCTATCTCACACAGTATTTGTTAATTTCATGGCATACATGTCTTCAGTAAGATAAATCACAAATCTATTACATATAGGAGATAGTCAGAGAAATTAATTGAAACATGGCTAGTATTCATGAACAAATATGCATAAATAGATTCAAGAACATGTATGTGTACAGATACCAATACATCAGTCTATTTTCTAATATTTTTGACATAAATGGTGAGCCATCTTTGAATATATCTGATAATGTTAAATCAATAAATATTACTCACCCCATCCCACACTCTGTACAGCAGCTAAGTAAGTCTTCTGCCGAGATGTGAGCATTTTTTCGTGAGTGAGATTGGATACAGATTCTATCTGAAAAAGCAGTAACAGCTGCTACTGCCTGTACGAACAAAACTAAAATTGTTCACAATGTAAACAAACAAACTAAACAGAGATTAATTATTATTTCTAAGTTAATCATTTTGTGACGAGATCTATTTATTATACACTGATAGCTAGCATACCCAGCACGAACCACAGGACCCTTGGTCTCTGATCTCCTTTATGGTTGGACAGTTCTTCCACTTCTTCCTGGCATCAAACGATTTGGGAATACTAACGTAAGAGACATCGTGGACAAGTTCAGGAGGTCGATACTTTACAGAATCAGGCAGCACACCACACAGGGATTTGACATAAGAGATAGAAACACCCTGGAAGTTGGGACCAGCCTAGAACAAAAACAAACAAGTCTTCTTATTAAAATTATCTGAATGAATTCATAGAGTATTATATTTAAAAAATCAGCTACATTTTGGAATTTGAACATTTTAACACTGCATATCTTTATCAGTTAGAGCAATGCTGAACAAACCAGCTATGTAATGCAAGTCATTATTAATAATTCAAAACAAACTGCATTTAACTAAAAGTTAAAATGTTTTTCCTTTGTTCCCAAATTAATTCAAAAGCATATGATTGCCTCAGCTCATATGATAGAGTGAGGATGAGTAACGAGTAATTGTACTTTATCAAACAACACAATGCACTTAAAATTAATTTAGGATAGCAAATTAGAATAACTGAATAAGTCAACTCTTATAATCAACTCTTATAATGATGAAAAGATGCAGATTCTGTCCAAATTAATAATATGTTTTAAAGCTCTAATCAGCATATCTAATATATAATTCAAACCAAGATTAACCCATCTGTTCAAAAGAGTAGTAATCATAATTCACAGAAAACTGGCTAAATTAACAGGAGCCAGAATAAAGTCATAAATTATATGCATGATTCAATTTATAATCCATTTCAAAACAAACTACTTATTAAGCACATCAATTCAGTATAAGTACCAGGGCTATAATAATATACGTGGTCATGTTTTTAATTCAGTGTAAGTACCAAGTGCTACAATAATATATGCGTTCGTGTTTTTATTACCATGTACACCAAGGACCTTTTTCATATTACAGACTAATGAAGCACACCATAAACCTGTTCTAGAGCCAAGAACTATATTTACTTGCACTTCCACTTTATAATATTTATAATATCCTTCTAGATATAGATATCTAAACCAGTGTCTTATTAATGTAAACAAGTAATTAAATCTCTCAAAGATATATTTACTTGTTAACTGATGATGTTGATTTGTTTGTTTAGCCTAAACCCTGGTCACACCCAAGATATATATGGCATAGGGGTGACCCCTCAGAGAAACATCCCACCCACACAGCTATAAGACAGATTCAAACCCACAAGCTGGAGGCTTGTAGCAAAAATCTCTATCCACTGTGCTATCCAAGCACCCAATTACCTGATTGCATTATCTTAACTGAATATCAATTATTATAACACAACATACCTTCCATGTAGTGTTAGCAGTATTTATATAATTTATCATTTCTGATGAAAGTGGTTTGATACCAGAGCTGACTGTTAGCAAAGCCGCTATCATCAAACAAAATGTCACCAACATGTTGACAATTACTGAAAATGAAAAAATATAGGATTAGTTAAACATAACACAAACTTCAGTAAACTTTTGGTGCAGGCATTTTAACACATGTATGATTTACTAACATCAGTTTTTTAACACACGTGATACAAACTACCCTTTCCAAGTTTTACATCTTTCACTCTTTGTTCTGTTTGTGATTTACATACGTAATTAAATTCTAGCCAAAAAATCTTAGCAATTTATTCACATTACAGAAAACAATGGGTTCATGATAATGAACTTCACAAAAGAACTGACAAAACTGAAGCAAGTATTTATCCAGTGTATGACACACTACAAAACTAAACTCATTGCACATAGTAATATATAAATCTAACTTAAGTATAAGGCGAACTGTATTTTTGCCCACTTTAACAGTTATTGCATCAACTCTGCATATAAGATAAGTGTCAAACCATCATTTATAATGGAAAAAATTGTCACTGAAAATACCTATTATTATCAAACTGATTGAAATAAAATTCTTATCATATACCGATGACAAGGATAGAATCTAAGTTTCTAACACTAAAAGGCAACTAGCTAAAATTAACTAGTCCTACACATTCATGAGTGCCCAAATACATAATGAATAATTATGTCAGAAATGAACTCAAAACTGATAATCTACCCATCCTATATTGTTTCTATTCACTTCAGGTGAGCGTTAATTTCGAACCCTACTGATGACGTGACCAAGGGGGATAAATATTTGTACTTGTAATATTCTGTACCTCTGACTAAATAAATGGTGAATCATTAGAGGTCTGTAATTATTACACACACACACATAAATAATACTAACTTGAGAAAATTATTTAATGAACCACATTTAGAAGCCACCACAATATATTTCAGAGATGAACTTGGTCCAAAGCACCAAAAGATAATGAATCTATGCTATTTAGAAACCATGACAATTTATTTTGAGGTCCTTGATGGCTTTACCCAAAGAAATATCTTGTGAAATAGGATATGTTGGTGTGCATTAGACATTAGTGTTCATTTCTTACATTATCCCCAATTCTAGTTTGCTTTGTTCATCAGTAAATTTATGGAATAAGTTGCCGGCAGATATTAGAAATGTGTCGTCTCTTGAAAATTTTAAATCTCTTCTAAAAACACACTTTTTCAAGGTCGCTTTCACAGATTTGGGGTATTATTATATTACATATTATTTGTACAGCACCTTACCAGCTCCTGCAAGTAAGGGCACTTTATTAAATATACATTATTATTATTATTTCATTGTCAAGAAATCCAGTTATTGGGAGAAAAAATTTATATGTAGAATTATCTGATTCTTGTAATTATGAATAAATGTTGTTGGACTCAGTAGCGCATTTCACGACTTTTAATTCGAAGGCAGCATCGGTAACAAGACAATTCATACCCAAGAGCGTCGTATCTCATTCATTTGGCAGCATAGACATTTTGTCTCGGCCTGTCAACCTTGGCCTATGTTGATCTCAGCCCAGGTATTCCAAGCGATTAAAATAGTTGCTCACACCACAATATCAATGGGCCGAGATCAACATAGGTATTATAAATATATGTTGATTTCAGCCCATATTGCATTAAACTGTTTATTGTAGATGTGTGTTTGTAATTGTATGTCACCGATCTCAGTCCATGTCGATTAATATATATATATTTTTATATAATTATATATGTATAATTATTTATATATATATATATATATATATATAGTTGTATGTATATATATATATATATATATATATATATATATATATTCATAGGGCCTACAGTGGCCTATAGTCTATTGGAATAATATAAATATCAGACGGTTTATTTTCAATAACAGTAATGAGTAACAGGCCGCCCACGAAGGCCTACAATCGTGGTCCGTATAGGCAGGCACATGCTCATAACCATTCTTGTATTCTGCCCAGAAGCCGAAGATCTTCTGCAGATTGACTACGGCCCGACTGTAGACATATATTCCATGTTTTATTGTATTGACTGAAGCAACTACAACTTCCTGCACCAACGTTGTTTACACACACAACTCAAACACGCCCAGCTACCACAACCTGCTCAATGAAACAATGCTAGAGCAATTAGAACTGACATAGATATGATAATTAGAAAGCATAAAAGTACATACTACATAAACATTCAAGTAACATTTTATTTTTGTACACAAACACACATATATTTAATTAGGCCAGCCATTTAATTATACATACCAAAACATAGGAATACCACTATTATAACAAGCAAAGAGGTGGGCCGAAGTCGACATGGGCCGAGATCGACGTGAGTCACATGAACGTACCCTGGCTCCCAGTATACCAGGGAAAACTTGACACCCAACATGGCGGCAACAACAAATATCACGTGATTTTATGACATCAGTGCAAAACCTCAATTGGCCCTACTCAGAACAGGGACATACACTGGCTAATCTAGAACTAAAAGGCTAAAACTTAGCCCAAAAAGCGAAATCAATGTGTTTTCAAAACGAAGTTGAACCCTTCAGTGTGTCAAATGGTACATGACAACCGATTTAATAAATTTAGAACGTCGAAAAATACAAAAAGAGTTAATAACAAGTTGATAAGTACTTACATCACACAAAGATTTTACTAATACTACTGACAAACTTAACCACCGACGAAGTTATGATCATAGAGTCTCGTGATAGTTAGTTAACACCAATCACGTGATGTAGATCACATGACACATTATGATAGTAGTCTATCAAACGAGCATTTCATAAAGAGGTTGTGGTACAGTCTACCAAATATAACGTGTCCGTGTGACCAATAATTTTTTATTTGATTTATTTTGTACACTAATGTAAATACTATAATAACACTAAAATACATAGATACATTAAAGTACCGGGATAGCACCAGAAAGTGAAAACACTTATTTCCATCGTACCCATGATATATATATAATCGACAGATTAATCTTCAATCAACTCGAATCGACCTAGATAGAGTCGATAGACATGATAGACCACACACCATCATCCAATGACTGTAACCGGAGATACCCTAGAAATCCAACTATGACACCTCTATGCCTATATAGGGCTATGCTTTCACTGCCAACAAACATACAACCGGTATATTATCTGTTCAACTGCCCAGCTCATCCGATGTACCAAAGAAGACAAAAATAAGTCATATCCTCACTGAATACCTCAAACTCTCAGATCATCACCTAGCAGCATTGATGATAAGAAAATCAACTTTTCGACCAGAGATCATTCCACATTCACAACAGAAATAAACACTAGGTATGCTGGGTTTTTTCCCCCCAAGTAATTATAAATAACGAAGTAAAATTTCAACTAACTACTTTTACTTGTAACGAAGTAGTTTTATTTGCAGTAACGCTAGTTTTTACTTACTTACTTTGTTATTTCGCGATATTTTCGTTCCTGTTTTAGTCATAAATTAAGTCCCTCATTGCGCTCCATCCGGGAATATTTCATTTTAATCGCCAGATGAATCCATTTGGCAGGTGATTGCTGATTGATTGATGTTTTAAGGCCACTTTTGTGCACATGTTAGGCTAAATGGCCAATGAGGCTACAGTGTTTAAGTAATAACTATTATAAATCCAGATAATCATAACGTGCATAATAATCACAAAATATGCACATACTCAAAGTTGAAGTGTTTAGTGGGTTTAATACTAATGTACCTTATAAATTGGACTCTCCTTGGAAGGGAAATTAAATGAAATAAGATAAAATTGTTTAAAATCAAAGGAGCACAATGAGCAGCATTTCTTATTGAAATGCTAATGATCAATGTCATTTAACCTGATTCCCTTTTTTCTGAGTCAATATTACGCGGAAAATAGTGAAGAATATACGCAAAATTGAAATACAAAACAATAAACTATGACCTATTTATTATGAAAGTGTGTGGAATGTACTCAGAAAGTACAAATACCTCGTGGCTGTACTCTAGTACAAATACCGACTACTTGTTATTACAAGTACATGTGTACAAAGTGCACCCAAGTACTTAAAGTTTATATATGAGTACACTAGCCTCAAATCTGGTAGTTATATCACCAGTAGTTCTAGTTCAAGCATGGACTACATTATATCCCTTTAACAGTTTTTGATAACTGCTAAACAGGTTTTTATAGTTGAAAATAATTTTGGTGAAATTCAAAAGAAATCAAATTTAATTCCACATATCAATACTTCCATACAGCCAAACATCATTTTGCTACTTAACATAGACATTAACCACCAGAAGTGTTTTGAGTAAATTACTCTTAACGTTAATGGTAGCAAGAACAAACAACGATATTTTATTTGATACGCATTTATAAAAATTTATTACTTATGTTAAAAATATTGTGACGTCACTATGTATTAAAAGAACTATTTTCTATATAATTTGATGCCTAAAAGAAGAATATTTTAAATTTCTTAGGATTTGCACTTAACTTTAACAAATATACACACATGAAACGCCAGACATCCTCCATACATAGGAACTTTCCATATATCAGTTTTCTACCCAAAAATATTCTTATCAACTATAATGTATGGGCTGTGAGCCACGAATTGGAAATATCTTCCACACAGGAACATTGCACGCATTAGTAATATTCCACACAAGAGCTAGTATTCTACTGAACAAAGTTATAGGTTAGACGTGAGTATTCATTCTCAGTATTCAACCTATGTAAACATTTGTTTACAAGAACTTCAGCTTAAATCTAAATTTAATCCACTGTGAAGAAAAAGAAATCCCAAAGCTGTGTAATTTCTGATTTAGGAGTACCAGTTATCTAACTGTATCAATAACATATGTGACTGTCATAGTTATGTATTTCTACTGTGAAATTATTATTTTTATCATTATAGATCGACTGTTGAGACGATTCTCAATTATAGAACAAAATAAATACAAAAATTCATCGTTCTTTTGTAAAAGCAATCAGATGTTTCTACGTGCTTGTGTGTGTGTGTGTCTGCGAGTGTGTGCATGCATACATGTGTGCATGCATGCATGCGTGCGTGTGTGTGTGCGCGCGCGAGTGTGTGTATGTGTGTGAGTTATACATTAAACTACATGTACCAGCTGAAATTTTATTATGACCTTCAGATTAATATAATTTCAAAATATTAATTACTATTTTTGTTAATTATACTTGTTATGTAGTATTATATTCAAAAGTATTGTCCAGTACAAGTTGGGTTAGGACAATATATTTTGGGCAACAATGTTCATACTAGTATCTCATCTGCAATATTTGAGGGGATTTAATGAGTAGAAACAAATACCATATATAGTAAATGTTTGGTTGATTAATATTTGATCTTCCAAATTAAAACATTAATTGCACAGTCTCCAGTAATTTTTTCTTTCTTTATATCATAAATAAACAACTTTGTAAAAGTTCATACCTTCACTGATCAGTTTCAGTACCTTCATTTGATCCCTTTTATTAACATCATGTTTATTTAGTTATTTATTCCCCAAAAGAAAGAGATATCTCTTAATAATAATATTTATTTATATATCTATATGGTTTTACATTTCTACATTTCTATTCATTATTTGTACTATTACTTCTTTACTTATTTGTTTCCATTAGCAGCTGTTCCTTTCACTTGTCAGCTTTACTATAACATTTAAAAACACTTTCCTTATCACCAAACGTTTTAGCACGCCACCTTTCGATATTATTCTACAATATTGCAGTAAATGTGAAAAGAGGCCTTTCGTATTTTGTTGAAAAATACACTTAGGTTAAACGATGATGTTATGTCTAGTTAATGCTGGAAATACAATGTGGAATTAACATTAAAATATTAAAAGTGACAGGAAAAGAGTCTCACATTTTGAAGTAAATATAATGTAACAAACAATTATTTTATTCTCTATCAGATGCACTACCACACTCAAAATAATTATAACCACTCAGCTATCATATTTCAATTAAAAGTTTCCCTAAATCCATACTTTCCGAACTTTCACAAGTCATTATTAGTGTGCACTACACTCGCTAGGGATCATCGTGTGACGTCATCTTTGTCAAACATCGCTTAGTGCCACAGCTTTGTTTATAAGCGTCTTGACCAGTTGGCAAACAAATTGGTCAGATTCCGACGAAAGTTTTGACATTTTCAGGGATATCAAGCCCTATAACTTTGAACCATTCATATGCGTAATTAAGATAAGGTAATATCATGGTGCAGTATAATGATTTCAAGCAGTCATTATTTAAAATATGTTTCACACTGTACAACAGTGACAGATTTTTTTTACAGATTTCTACAAACAGAATTAATTTGATCATACCAATTTAAGTGTTCGTCTACTTTCACTCCCAGAAATTTAGCGAAGTGGACTCTTTCAACATGCACACCATCTATAATAATTTTGTGGTCTATGTTATAATTCTTATGTTTGAAAATCATATAGTTTGTTTTGCCAAACATTTAATGAGAGCTTATTAACTTTAAACCACACGCTCAAATTCTTTAGTTCATAATTTAAAACATCCATTACATCTACAAATTCTTATCAGCATAGAAAACATTGGTATCATCCACAAATATTATGAACTTCAATTTCTTAGAAATATCAGCCAAATCATTTATATACAAAAGAAATAACATTGGACCTAAAATTGATCTTTGCGAAATCCCACATACCACTGGTTTATTAGTGGATCTGACCTCATTATATACAACATAATGACTTTTGTGATAGAGATAATCTTTTAACCATTTCAAAGCTATTCCACGAATACCGTAATGATATAACTTTGAAATTAAAATGTTGTGATCTATTGTATCAGAAGCTTTTTAGATCAATAAAAACTCTAGCTTTTACCATTTTCTTGTCAAAATTATCTGTAATATCCTCTATTAGTTCCATTAATGCCAATGAAGTTGAATGGTTTTCCTGGAAGCCATATACTGCCCTTTGTATATAACATCGTTATGCTTTATGAATGATATTAACCTATTATAAAATAATTTTTCCAGGATTTAGGAAGATTGTGGTAATATAAAAACAGGGTAATATAGAAACAGGTCTATAATTAAAAAAACTTTCACATTTGAAAATTGCAAAAATAGTTTTTCATATCATCTGGGAATATTCCTTTTTCTAATAATTTGTTACAAATATTTGTGAGAGGTTTTATAATGCCTTGAATATATTTGTTTACAATAACCATATTGACATCATCATAACCACAAGAATGTTTGTTTCTAAACTTTAATACAATATTCATTATTGCATTTTCCGTTATAGGATTAAGATATATCGAATTTACTATATCTGTAAATTGTTAATGTTGCTGTCTTTTGTTTGACAGACAAACTTGTATGAAGACTTAGCAGATTTATCAAAGAAAAAATAGGCAGATGATCTGATATATCATTGACCATTATACCATTTTCCATGTGGATGCCAATTTCATTTGTATAAGTAGTATCAATCAATGTTGTGGTAGTAATGGTGACACGAGTTGGTGACTTCATAAGGGGATAAAAGACATAACTAAATAATTGATTGACATACTCCTTGCTATTTTGATGGCATTCATATTTCAATAAATCAATATTGTAATCTCCACTTATATATACTTTAGATTGGTTTACAGTTTCTAATATATTCTGCAGTTGATCATTAAACCTTAATATATTTGTATTTGGTGCCCTATAAAGGCAACTGACATTAAATTTGAGGTTGTTTTGTATTTTTAATTTTACAAATATTTATTCCATACATTCATCTATAGCTACTGAAATATCAGGTAGTGTATCACAAGGAAAATGCATCATTAATATATAATGCTACACCACCACCATTTTAGTTGTTCTTGATGTTGAATACATAGTATAGCCTTCCTAAATATAGTCATTTAAGTCATGTTGGTCAGGAATTAACCAAGTTTCGGATAAAGCTACAATATCAAATGTAAGAATTATATTTCTCTCTCCAAAGTGTTTTACCAGACTTCTGCAATTTAAATGGATCATTGTTAACCCAAACTTTGGCAAAGAAGCTCTCATTTTATCATTAAATTCTTCATCAGTATAATAGTTACAGCTTACATTAATACAAGAATAAAAATTCATGTGGAAAATAAAATCCTTATCAAAATTGAATTTGTTAGAGTGTGATCTTGCCAAACTTTCAAAAGTCCTATTCTTACAATTTTTATAAATATCGAACAGTCTGTCAGTCAAACCACGCAGAAAACCCTTTTAATTCAAAATCACATAGAATAACAACATGTGGAATGGATTGTATACAGTTGACTGGATTTAGTTGAGTGATAGCTATCACTCATCTAAATCTCATTCCACTGACACTGGTCATCTGTAGTCATCTGGCACAAATATTTGTTGAATGTCTAAACCTTTGTCAGACATAATATATCAACCTGGATCATCAATCGTTATCGGAGTACTTCTTGTTGGTACAAGGTGATGGTCATTAATAATAATAATAATGATGATGATTATAATGATGATGATACTTTATATAGCACCTTACTCCACTTAAAGGCGCTTTACATTTAAAACATATTTTAAACATATTCTAAGTTCATATAATACCAACACGTTTTATAAGTAAATACACTGGTTTATATATTATAAACAAGCTAATTTATATAAGTGGGTTTTAAGAACATTGCTGCAAGTTTAATATGATTATGCAACTTATTCCGGAGCCTGGAAGCTGATGCTCTAAAAGATTTCTCTCCGAACATTGTTGTGTGGTCGGTGGGTGGGTGCTTGGGTCGGTCTGTCGGTCGATCGGTCTAGGCTTTCTTCCTATTGGCCCCTGAACAAATACATATAATCATAAAACTTTTGATGGATGCGATTGGTCTGTGTTTTCGCCAGTAATGAGGTACAAACAATGCTTTTGCGAGAGCGTGTACCAAAACTGGCAGCACAGTTCTACATTCGCTTTAGACCGTTTGTCAGAGAGAGTGGTATATTATCTAATAATGCATTGCCATAGTCCAGTCAAAACATAATAAGGGCTTGGAATAAACTCTTCACATTTCTCTTGGATGAGAAAACAATGAATTCGGTCTTACCCTTATTGAAGTTTAGCATATTTCTGTTCATCCAAATACTTATGTCTTCAATACAGGATTTGATTGAGATTGATATTTAATATTATGCCTTTCAAAATTTCACCAACCGGTATGGCATACATATAGTAATTATTTGGTCCTAAAACGGATCTCTGTTACACCAAAATGAAGAGATACCTCTGGTGATGTTTTATCCACAACTGAATCACACTGAGTTCTGTCGGCAAGGTATGACTTTAACCACGTTAAAGCCTATTCCTCTGAACGTTTCAATATTATCGGATGATTGATTACGTCAAAAGCTGCAGATAAATCAAACATAACTAATGAAGTAATGGATCCTTCACAAAGAGCCTGGACAATGCCACTGTACACTTTCAAAAGAGCATCTTATGTTGAATGACGTCTACGATAAACAGACTAATAATTGACACTGAGGTCATTGTGCTCTAAGTGCTCTTCTATACACCTTGCCCACCGTCAAAGATCGAATAATGGAATATCCGACAGCTGGCTGTTTGGCGTGTAATACCTATGCGGTGCTGCCGCCTTGCGGTAGACATGGTAGATTACCAGCAAATTTGACAGTATCATTCGTACAGCGCGAAAATGAATAGATCTAAACAATTGAAGACAGGCGATTATTGTGCGGCCCATCAGTCGAGGAAAATGGCCAGGGCTATAATTTTTCAAATTTATAAGGGGGAAAAGAAGTAGGTATATAACATGCCAAAAATGAGTGAGAAAGAGTAACCGAGTGAAATATCGAAATACCTATATTATCGCCTGCTCCAGACAATCAGGCTACTGGCTGTCAATAAATAATCATTGGATTTCTATGTAAAATTCTGAAATCTTTCTTATTAATATTGAAATACAATTAATGAATTATATCACAAGTCCTTTGATGCTGAAGAGATGGCCATGATTGTGATTATCACGAGTTTAGTCAACTGAATAAATAATCCATATTATTTGACATAGTCTTAGAGGTTAATCATAATTAAATCATCTGCTTTTTATTTACGAGTACAAATTACCAGCCTGAAATGAAATGTGCCCAAGGCCACTCAACTCAAAGTAACAACTATGGATGACATGTTTGTAGCTCAGTTGGTGAAATAACCTGCTAAA
Organism: Paralvinella palmiformis; assembly: GCA_025642065.1. Classification (NCBI taxonomy): domain Eukaryota; kingdom Metazoa; phylum Annelida; class Polychaeta; order Terebellida; family Alvinellidae; genus Paralvinella; species Paralvinella palmiformis. Next base: position 98,930 of record JAODUP010000885.1, on the reverse strand, counting down.
TATATGTCTGGTCCAGCTCTTGATTTTGTGTCATCTCAACTTCATTATTCCTGTCCACAAACATAAAAGCTCCTTGCCAAAGTCTTCCTATTACTATCAGTGAAAACACTCCATAAAAGTGCCACGAAACTCAAGATTTATCCAGGTTTTAATAAAGCTTAGTTGGACACTTTCAAAATTAAAGTTAATGTAATGGCAGACCAGTTGAAATTATGCTGTGTTGTTTTTCATGAACTGGCAATAAAAGAAAATGTGTCTGACCATGCTGATCAATCAAGTTTATTCACAACATACACAGGTATAATTGCATATTTACATATAAAGTGGTATTACTGAGCATAGTATATGTTGCCGGGTGTTGCTTGGCCAATCATGCTGACCGTCTTCCAGCAACACCCTATAACACTTAAACAATAACATTATTGCAATGTTTCACGCCAGCACAATGTCTATCTATTTTGAACGATGTGGCACCATCCATCAGGTTTACAAATATGAAGATCTATGTACCAAACAATTTAAATAAATATACCCGGGAAGCATTGTCTACATCTCCCGTTGCTGCACCTAACATTAGCCATGTATTTGTCCAGGAAGTAGGTGCGGAGTTCTCTCTTGAATATCTTGACAGAGTCAATGGAATGGTATACCAGAGCCAAGTCGTTCCCCGATTTGAGGAAGTTGTCAATATCTATCACCAAGTTCTCGATAAGAAATGTATTATCCAAAGCCACTGGTCACATAGGCATCAGCTTGCAATGGATGGCGGGTACAGAGATCTTTTGACAGGCGATCGCTTGTCAGGAGGTTTCTGTGCCGGCCATCGAGGAAAAAAATGAAGACATTCTGATAATGAAAATGACTACACATTTAACATAATTAAGTAGTTGATCAACGAATATAAATATCTAAATAACTTCTCATGCACATTTTTATTATGCCCAGGACCTGAAACAGTAAGAGCATTGGACTCATTTCTCTCTCTGTTAAATGGTATTATGAGCACACTTCTGCGTAACCATTTGTTCATATTTGTTTTCTATCTTTTCTATTTTTGTACTGTTTGTTTATTTTTCATTTGGTTTTCTCCAACGACGAAGTTTGTGCGTGTATTTATTGTTGTTTTATGGCATGCATGGGATGTAAGCAGCGATAATTTTGACACAGTTCTCATTGTACGCAGTCGTAGCCATGGAAGATAGCATTACTTTGGATCACGTCAGCACTCATGCCGAGTATGATTTAAAATTGTGGGTAATGTGCGTAGATCATCATTAACTGGTTGCCATCCACTGGAGTTTGCAACGAGAAACAACTCAAACAGCGGAGTTGGCGTGTATATTAAAGATACCTTAAAATACAAGAAAATACATGATTTGTGTATAATTATGCCAAATATATTTGAATCGATCTTTTTGAACTAAATATGGGACATAAAAAACTAATTGTCGGGACAATATACTGGTCGAACTCGTACCCAAATGCAGACATAGACATATTTAAACAAACAATAAAAGATTTACAGCAACTTTTGGCGGCAGAAAATAAAGAAACTTGATGAGGAATATGAACATTGACTTGCTAAAATGTTCAAATCGTCTTAAAACTGGTGAATAACTAGAATCAGTATTATCACATGGCTTCCTACCTCTAATAACTAAACCCATCACTGTGCAACCCTAATAGATCACATATATACAAACAAGCAAGCTATCTTATCTACATCAGGTATTATTATAAACGCTATTTCGGATCATTTAGGTGTATTCGCGATCATAAAACGGAAAATATACGAAAACATTACATAAAATATGACATAGAATTGACAACAAGACACCACCCATAACATAAAATACAATAACTTAACACACGCGTGTGATAACTTCCAAACACATTATGCACTTGAATCACGGCAATAATAACACATAATCAGAGCTGGCACCCCCCCCCTCCACATATATATATATATATATATATATATATATATATATATACACACACACACACACTCATAGATCCGTGTAAATGTAAACATCCAAACACGTGGTAAACGCATTTATACACTTTCCGCACTGGTGGGATGGAGATCCTGTGACAAGAGTGCCAGTTAATTCTGCCCAAACAAGGAATGGGCATACAGTTACTTGTATATTGATAGTTACAACGCCAGCCTAAGTAGTTTCCTTACTGTTCTGGGTGTACTGTGTCGGGTCAATGGGTCACCACGTATAACCATAACAAGGTCAGCACAGTGACTCAAGTACATCGATTGTGGCGTTTTGTAAACAATCAACAACTTTGGTAGCTGACCTAACATAAAAAAGATTTCTCGAAGTAATTGGTGTTACTGCTATCCGATTGATCGACATATACTTGTCCATTCTTGTGTTCTTTTTAATACATTAGATTAAATAATAATTGACACACCCATCTCTATACAGTGTGATATTGAGAACCCATAAATATCAACAAACAATGTATAACAGATTGTGTCCAACCGTCGGAGAGCATAATATGGCTATACTCATTATTGTGATTATAATGGTTTGCTAACAGTAAGAGCATACATAATTTGTTTAAACTAAGTAATCCGATTGGGGAATGTTCATGTTACATTTGTGGCTTCCATCATATAAAACATGAAACTAAATAAACACCAGTTTTACTTACAGCTTGTGGTCAGGTTAAACTATCCAATAAACAAACACACTGGTACTAGTAAAGTAATAAATATCCTAAATGTTAATAGTATTCTTATGTGTCCGTGTATTTATGATAACCTATTGGAGATTTATCACAATATCTGCTGCTTCCAGTATGTGTTGGAATCTGGCTGGTACCAGATGGATCCCTCCATACCAACGAGTTACACAAACCATTTGATTCTCTACATTTATCTTAGTCATCAATTCCAGTATTTTACGTCCTACACCGAATTCATTATCATCATTATAATGTTCTGTGAGTGTTCCGTCAGCTGGCCTGATCCTATAGGCATAAATATTATGCGTCGCTCTCGCACATCGTTGATCCGAGTAAATTCCATTCAGTCCTGGAATAATATCATCAGAGTGCTTCCTTTCGACTTTAGCACCCTGGAATGTGCTGCCACGATATGTCTTGGCTGGGACTCTGGTGACCATCATTCCAGTGGTGACTTCTGTGGCGTCATAGTTAATGTTACCGATGGTGTCTTGTCGCGCCTTATGGAGTTTGTCACCAATCAAGAGCTTGTCACCAGACCACTTGGTTTTCAGCTTTTTGTTGCGGGCGTCCTTGTAGAGTGGGACGAGTTGTGTTTTACGATCTTCCAGTTCTCGCGGTAGCTGGACGTTTATCCAGTAGTCGGTCCACCTTACGTTCTTGGTGTGAGCCCAGATGGCGTAGTTGTCACGTTGTCCTATGCGGTGTGTTCTGATGATGGCTATTAATTTCATGTCGTCTGGATGAATGCGTAATTCCTTCCGGAGGAATGACATTATGATCTTTCTGGTCTGGGAGTTGTTTTCTTCTTGAGATACAGGAATGTGTGAAAAAATCAGGTTATTTCTCATGGGTCGTCTATTATCTTGTAATAGGTGATGATGATGATGATGATTGATGTTTTACGGCCACTTTTGTGCTTTCTTGCTCTAAGTTCAATATTTTCCACTGCGAGTTTGTCAATATCCAGCCTCAGATCTTCCATCTTGAGGTCCAGTTTCTCCGTTATGAACGTCTTCATCTCCGTTGTAGACTTATCCAACATAGCTTGCATAGTGGCAGTGATGTCAGACTGACCAGAGTCAGAAAGAGGTGAAACAGCAAATCTTTTCCTCGTATTTGTGACGGATGAAGTCTGTGATGACATATTCGTTTGCGGTATATCCGTCATTTGCACTGCGTATTTGTAATTTGCTTACACAGATTGGTTACTTTCAACACTAGACTGTTCGCTGTTCATAGTGGCCATTGTGGTTTCCATACCTTTTCTCTATGAGAACATATGTTTGATCGCAATGGCGGTGCATTGAGTTAGTCCAGTTGCGTATAGTTCAGAACGTTTTTCACATTTTATCAACTAAACACGAACTGCAGCTAAACTCCTTTCACATATATTGTAACACCATAACCTCAAAGCAGTAATATGTGCTCACGGGTCAAATAATCAGTCAATGGTCACAAAACTAGGAGCATCTGTTAGCATGCCATATTTTATGACCTATGATCCACCACATTTATTGAAGAATATACACAACAAAGTTAGGTTTCAAAGTTGGAGAGAACAATGTTGTTTCACTATACTGTAGCGATTCAGTTTTACCTATCAAAATGGCCCCAAATTAACACAAAAACATGTGGATTTGCCAGTGTTTTCAGGGGGGGGGGGTGAAAGGCTGAACACAAGGACAACTCTCGTGCCTCACAAATCTATATTGCTTCTGACAGATCATGGTCGTATTTTGTACACAAGTGATTTGTCTAACTGTCAGCAGGATGTCTATATATTTATATTTAATTTGAAATGTATCGCTCCAGTCCAACACAATGAGCCTCTACACCCACCAGTTCCTTCTTCCAAGATGCCTGATGCCATCAGATGTCTCATAATTATTTTTATCCCACTAACTCTGCTTACATTAGTGGAAGCCATTATCATCATTTATAAAGCGGGATACATTTCTCACAAAATTACAAAAAATGGTGTGTAGTAAATGTGCTGCAGTTTTAGTTGTTCTTTTAAATAAACCAAACTCGTCCCATGTATTTATTGCTGCTAAGCAGTATCAAGATCTTTCCACTTGTGGTCTTCTTGTACCCTGTTCAGATTTAATGGAATTGTGTACATTGATAGAAGCAGAATTCTGTAATAATATTGAAAAGATCCTCCACGTGAGTGAAGTTAGATCTATACTAGTAACACTTATACTGTCAAAGATACAAGGAAAGTTAGAATGTGATTATTGTAAAACATTAGACTTTGTTGTACACTTGTATATTAATATCAGTCTACACCATATTTTATATGTGAATAGTAGAGAATTCATTAATTGCAATGGGTAAAAAGAACCGCAAACGTTTGAAATTAAGGCATTGTTGATTGATCAGTGTCATTAATTATTATTTCTTGTGTCTTTATGTACACTTGTAAAATTTTAAATACATATTCTGGACTTGTATAATATCAGTAAATAATATAAAGCAGAACATATCATTAATGAGTATTTAAGGATTATATTCACAGCTGTCTAGTTGTGGATCTTGTATATAATATGTGTTATTTTCATTTCATATTACAATCATGTCATGTGATAACATTTACACATAATAAAGTGCACTGATTTAACTCACTGCCTTGTTCCAGAATATATTTGTTCATTGGACAATATATTTTTAACATGATGATTATGTGAAAGAAACTTAATATGGTGTCTGAAATACATGATCAGCAATAATAAAGGTCATCTAGACAACATCATAAACATCTTGCATCGTAAAATAAATCATGCAAAAACTAATTCTACACTAGTGACTAAGCCTTCTTATTACACTTTTCAACTACACCAAATGAATGACAAATCCAACTTTCTAATTCAGTCCAAGTTCCAGCCCGCTCATTCTCTATACCATAGATGCCACTATTACTCTTTTCCCCATGTATTTAACTTTTATCCTTGAATATATCAAGTTAGATTGTCTAGTGCCTGTTTCGAAAATAAGAAATAGTCACCATGTTTTTCGCAAGGTGGCGCTGCTAACAGCTTATTTCACACAATGCCATAAGCTTTCGCTCGCTGTCCCCTCTTATTCTATATGGTCTTTGCCACCTTTTCAATAAGTTTGGAGAAGAAATGAATGTTAGAAATAGGACGATGGTTTTTCATTTCTTCCTTATTCAACCCACATCTCTTAAGCAGTCTGCTTATGGTAGCTTGTTTCAAATTGATGATAGAGGTGACATGGTACTCTGGTGCTACGATTCTCAACCATTATAATGTTTGTATGTTTTAAACTTCAGTGGTGTGGTATTACATTACCGATTTCTGCTTATTACATGAAAACAATTCGTGGCAGTGTAGTGAAGGTCGCCACATTCAAAACCCCTTTAAAGTTTTAGTATAAACTTAAGAAAATGCTAGATAACCTTAATAACACTGAACGATCGTGTTCACCCTTAATTGGATATTTGTTTTATCTTTCATAAAACATTAACCCTCAACAGTGAGTTAATAATAATAATAATAATTATAATAATGTAAAATTAATAGAGCACCTTTACTGAAAGTCTCTTACCAGAGAAACTCCAAACATTAGGCATTAAAAATCCAATTAGAAATGTTAAAAGATCAATATTTTAACCAGAAATGATAAGAGAAAAATTTAAATAGCTGATACATTTCTAATCTCCCATTTCAACCGTTTACACTAAATGAACAATCGATATTATGATTTGAACAGAGAAATAAAAACCTGCAATAGTATCTGATTGTTTGATATTGAGATAGATTTGTAAATTTGTAAAGAAAAGTCTTAAAATAGATTCTCCATCTCGGCGGAATTCGAGTACTGTAATTATATTTTAGATTAATTTTTCTAAATGTCGGCTGCACTCTTCTGAATTATCAGAAGGTGATTTATGTCATCAACAGAATTTACAATAGGTCTATACGAGATTGAAGAAAAGCTTGGACCAATATGGCTACAAGTGCTACATATTCTAGGGATGTGCAATAATTTGGCGAAGCCAAGGAGATAATAAAAGCATTACATTTTAAATAACACAAACTGTATAACTAAAAGGCTTGCGTGTAATGTCAAAACGAGACATCTAAGAACTGGATCTTATGGGAATCTAAAAAATAAAACAAATAGGACATCAAACAAAATAGGATTGAATTCATTCAAGCATTTATATTCTCCATTAACTGCACTTCATCGCTATTTTAGTTTAATTTGATTGAATAAATATATTTTATTATATAAAAGACAAGCTGATGGTTCAAGAATTTTAAGTACTTTCATCCAAATATAATGAATTACACGCTCCAGGAGAAATGTACATTTACGGACCAAGCAGTATTAGTAGTTGTTGTAGAAGTAGTAGCAGTAACATAAGGAGTGCCAGTAGCAGAAACAACAACTACAGTACTAAAAATAGAGTCAAGTTATTCGTGTATTGGTAGTTTACCTTTAAGGCTTAATAATTTAAACTTGTTTATCCCATCTTTCCTTAATGAATTATTCCTTTATCGATAAAGTCTGTATGACAACAAGTAACGGCTTCGATCTATCGTAACCATTTATTACCACAAAAGTCGGCATTAAGGCTTTTCTTTATTAATCTTCGACACAGATATGCGTGAAGATTAACTCGTAAACAGAACATCACATCTCCAAGAGAAGATGTTTGTACAATGAAAATATATCACCAATCTCTTCATGTCCTGGCCACTGTAATTTATCGTTGCTTATTTTCCTATTTCAGCCAGAGAAGTAAGCGCGTTGAAGTATTTGGCGTTATAATCTCGTCTTCTCGCCAAATCTCGCATATAGTCGGCTGTCAGTCGTAATGGCATACCCAACGATATGGTATGTCCTTTTCTCTTCCTCAGATTGAGTCCACGTTGGCCATTCGATTCGCTTCGTGCTGGTGATGGCCGTGAGACGTATCCGGTGTAGAAGTGGAGCAGAGATGAGTCGTCTACCAGCTGTTTGTCATCAATGGCGACCAGTTTATAGACTTCCGGTTGAAGGTGTTTTGGCCTCGTTGCCAATAGGTTAACTAGAGTATCGTAACTGATGTCATCAGTCGAATACTGCCGTCCGACAGTGACATGACCTCCAATTGGCAACGAAAGACAACAGCCTGAAGTAGCTATAACGATTAAGTATTGTATAAATGATATGATGAGTGGCTTGTGATCTGGACATTCTCACTTCAAAGCTTGCAGTCTGAAAATAAAACAATATCAACAACACATAAACACACCTCGATTAATCGTTAATATTTGGTGTTCTTACAACGGTTGTGTGTGTTTATCAGATGAAGGGCAGCGCCCTGTCAGTTTCCCATTTGTTAAATAGTCTATTTAATGGTTTTTTTCTTCTAATCTACTGATTTAATTCCTTTATCTAATGTATCTAAATAAAGTTTTGGGAAGGAAAAGCATATGTCAATTAAATACCAAATTAATAATGCAACGAAGTGTCTAATTACATAATTAGGCAAATATTATTTACTTAGCTTGATATGACATTTTGCGTCATAATTCCTTTATCTAATGTATCTAAATAAAGTTTTGGGAAGGAAAAGCATATGTCAAAATTACTTTAATGGGATATTTTAGTCATTTGAGGTAATAATTTATGAAATTGCTTTCAATAAACTTTATAACCACAAACGGCTAATCAGGTAAAATTATATAATATCTAATATTAACCTAATACAATTTGTATATATTTATGTGATAACTTACGAATATTAATTATAATTATTACTCGACTGGTACTTCAGAACTATAAATATCATTATGTAGTTAAGTACTTAATTAAATAATTAATTATTAATCATTTAATTTTCTTTAGAATGACATTTTCAAACAAACATATTTCATTCATAATCAACAACATCAACATTTACAAACAAGTGTCCAACTTACTAAATAACAATAGTTTAATTTTAAAAGTTGCGTTAACAATCACACTATCACAATAATGTGCTATACCAATATCGGCTGGCTAAGTTTAAATACATGACAGCACACACACACACACACGCGCGCACACGCACCGATAAGAACATTTATTATTTACTAACACGAAACAGATTATTATTTGATTAAATAAACACACCTAGTAATTAGATCATCTGTTAGTAGTTATGATAAAATTACTAATCATCTTCCGAATTCCTATATATAGATATATCAATAATTAACACCATATTCCGAACACTCTACCATATTATTAGTAACTTTTCTGTGAAGTTATTTGTAATAGCAACGACATCTCACGGATTTATCTCTAGTAGTCCCTAGATTATACGTAGTAACAGATGTCTCAAGCAGCGCCTCTTATTCAGTGCTCTCTCTCTCCCTCGCCCTCTATTTCTCCCCCCTCCTCTCTATCTCAATATATATATATATATATATATATATATATATATATATATATATATATAATTATTTATTATATATATATATATATATATATATATATATATATATATAAATATATATATATATATATATATATATATATATATATATATATATATATTATATATTATATATATTATTATATGACTTTGATTCACAGATGTATGAGTCAGTATCGCAAGAGCATGTTTTTTATGTTCTTCTTCATCTTTTGATTTATTTCATAAACATTTCTCTTACATATTTATATTTATGATACTCGCATAATAAATGGATGAACAAATAAATGAATGAATGAATGAATAAATTAGTCAATCAATCAATCGATCATGTTTCCATCAATCAATCAAGTTTCTACTTTATTATTCCTTTACACACATATAATATAGTATTTGTATAATAATAATAATAATAATAATAATAATAATAATAATAATAATTATATTATATATTAATATTATTATTATTATTATTATTATTATTATTATTATTATTATTATTATTATTACATTGTATGATCATCATCATCATCATCATCATCATCATCATCATCTTTATTATTATTATTACATTGTATTTTCATCATCATTATTATTATTATTATTATTATTATTAACAAAGACAAATAACAAAAACATTATAAAACTTTTGTGAATCGAAAGCTGGTTGTTTACACTTGACAAAGATACCACAAGTAACTTGTTTTATCATAACAAATACTTACTTACCTGTTGTGGTGTTGAGTTGTTTCGTGTACTCTATGATCTCTAGATATTATCTTCTCTATTTCTGTGTTCCTTCGATAAACGTCTTCTATGTAATCTGTATCCGTATCCGCTGTCACTTGGAGATCGAATGATGAAACAGACGAGTAATAGTGATGCCTCCAGTCAGTGTCATCTATATTGTTACCTGTAACCAGGCCGTTCCTCTGGTGCTGTCTACCTGGCGACTACACTCACCCCTTATAAGGAAGTCTCGGTTGATTGTGACGTCAGTAAAGGGATTCGTTTTGTGAGCTCCTTTATAAGTTTATTTACGTGATGTTCTTCGGCGTCTATCTACCATTACCACGTCAAGTCAGCTGTTTATCAATTACGTTATATATAACGTCAATCCAACCGTATATCACCTGGGATTACAACATCGCTGTTACATCAGCTTAGAATCGAGTGGGACTGTTTTCAGTGTTGTGAATAAAGTATTACATAAAAGTCAAACTGTCCTCTCAAATAATATCAACTCAGATAAAGATATGGCCCATTGTTTTAATAACTTCTTCTGTCAAAAAATATTAAATATACATAGTGGGTTCCAGTCCGGCAGCTTATCACAGGGTAAACCATTGGTAGAAGAGTCCTGCATATCCATGATGGATACATTTGAGCCTTTTACAGAGACTGATATCAGACAGTTGCTGAAAAAGTCATCTAATGCTTTCTGTGCAGTTGACCCTATGCCTACATGGCTTGTGAAAGATTGTCTGAATGTTCAGATAAACCCAATTACAAATATAGTTAATAAATCATTATCTCTGGGTGTTTTCCCAAGATCCATGAAAGCTGCCCTTGTAAAACCATTAATAAAAAACCACACTATGGACTGTAATATTCTAAACAATTACAGACCTGTTTCAAATCTTACATTTTTATCTAAAGATATAGAAAAGGCAGTTGCTTTCCTTCTAAACAAATATTTAATCAATAATAACCTTAATGAATCACTACAGTCTGCCTATAAAAGTGGTCACAGCACTGAAACAGTCTTGGTTCGGGTGAAAAATGATATTATGATGTCAATTGATCAAGGTAAGCCAGTAATACTTGTTCTTCTGGACCAGTCTGCTGCATTTGATACAGTTGACCATAATCTACTTTTCTCTAGGTTAAAAGACATGTTTGGTCTGTTAGGTAAAGTACTTGAATGGTTTAGATCCTATCTGGAACAACGCTCCCAGAGAGTGTCTGTTCATGGTATTTTATCTGACATTCAGTTTTTGTTATCTGGTGTACCACAGGGTTCAGTTCTTGGTCCTCTGGTTTTCACAATGTATACCCGTCCTCTTAGGATCATTGCGCAGCGATATGGGGTTAAATATCATTTGTATGCTGATGACACACAGCTGTATATATCACTAGATCCTGATAATGAGTTAAATTTCTCCTCTTCCTTGAAGAATTTAGAACATTGTATTGCCGATATTCGGCTATGGATGACTCAAAATCTTCTAAAACTAAATGATAATAAAACAAATATTTTATATTTGGCATCACAACATTGTGTTAAATCCCTAAAGACACCAGCATTACAGATAGGTGCATCTTCGATTACCCCTAATGGGTCCGTAAAAAATCTAGGGGTTATTTTTGACCAATGTATTAACATGCATGAACATGTCACATCAGTATGCCGAGCTGCCTACTACCATCTTAAGAACATCCACTGTTTAAAAGTATTCTTGACACAAGAATCACTTGTAACTGTAGTTCATGCCTTTGTTACATCTCGTATAGACTATTGCAACTCCCTGTTATATGGCATATCTGATTATAACATTAATCGCCTTCAGCGAATTCAGAATAGTGCAGCTCGCATTGTAACAAATACTAGAAAATATGATCATATCACCCCAATTCTTCAAAAACTACATTGGCTAACTGTTAGACAGCGTATACATTTTAAGATTCTGTTAATAACTTATAAATCTATTAATGATATGGCGTCAGAATACCTGTGTGAACATGGTTTCCATTAGAAAGTCATCCCGAAATCTCAGGTCATCCAGTCAGATACCATTGCAGGTGCCAGTGTCTCGGCTCAAGTCATATGGTGATTGTGCATTTAGTGTTGCAGCCCACACTTTGTGGAATAAGTTGTCGGCAAATATTAGAAATGCGTCGTCTCTTGGAAATTTTAAGTCTCTTCTAAAAACACACCTATTTAAGGTCGCTTTCACAGATAAATAATTATTATCTTTTAAATCATTACAGGGTTTTACAGACATTATTTGGGGTATTATTATATTACATATTATTTGTACAGCGACTTTGAATGGCTCCTGCTAGTAAGCGCGCTTTATTAAATATACATTATTATTATTATTATATATATATATATATATATATATATATATATATATATATATAGGGCGCCTCCATGGTCTAGCGGTAGCGTGTTGGACCACAGATCACTACCACCCGTGTTCGAATCCCGGCGTGGGCATATCTGAAGGTTGTTTCGTCTTTCACTTCTCATTACCTTTGGAAGTCGTTCGGCCCATTTAGCCTACCTTGTACACAAAAGTGGCCGTAAAACATCAATTATCATATATATATATATATATATATATATATATATTCTTTTTTCTTCATCGATAATCAATTAACCTTAGGAATGAATAACTTGGATGTTAAATAGATGATTTTGTATTATTTAACAAAGGTCTATCTCTAGTAAAGTTTGAAGAGTCCAGAAAAGATCTTGTCTTTTCTAAAAGTGTTCATGGGTTCATGAAATTTACTCATTTTAAGAAACTTTTGTGTTTAACTATCTCATTCTTAGAGCGAAGAGATAGTACTTTCTCAAGGAAAGTTATTATAAAGAGGTGTATTGTAATGATAATCGCATCATCTTTAGAGGGCTATCCGATAGCGAAGTGGTTTGAGCCTTGCGCTGCAAACCTCTAGGTTCTCGGATCGAATCCGACTCATACTTGTTTACCCAGTAGCTCCACGGTCATTTGTCTGATGTGTGATCAGCATCGAGGTTAAACAACCGACTTGAACTCGCACATAAAATATTAATAAATGGCATAATAATTGAAAAATACAAATTACTTGAATTAATGAATATCTAATATTAACATGCTGCATCATATTACACATGAAACTTTCCGATAATATGATTAAATCATCCAAATTACAAGTCTGTATTTAGCTTACTTATATTACGGTATACAAGGATATGCACCCAACAACGCTAACAACAACGTGTTTCTAGACACTGCGCAGGCGCATCACCGTTGTTTTCTGGAAGTCAAGAACTATCTGTTATTTTCGATTACGAAATACTATCGGAAATGTAAGACACAGACTCTCTTAAAGGAAGTCCCCCCCCCCCACACACACACACACACACGCTCCACCCTTATGTTTATAGATACGCCTTCATTCATAACCCTAACCTTGTACTGTGTTGTATTGTATTGTATCCGGAAGATATTTCAGTTAGTTCTACTGATCGTAGGACTAAATCTCCCCGGACGAAAACCACCTGGACAAAAACCACCTGGATAAAAACCACCGGACATAATCCTCCCCTCTTAACAACGAAATGGACAAAAGCCACCCTTTTTATTTTTTGAAGAAAATACTGTGCAGCTATATTTTCTTGTATCTTATGGTTTTGTATACAATATTCATCATTTGTTAGTAAATGGAATTGAAAATATATGGCTATTGTGTCCGTTTGTATGTACATGAAAATGTGTGATAAAATATAAAAGAACCACAGATTATTTGGTTCAAACAATTAAGGAGAGAAGCCACGCAAAATGCGATCAAATGAATCTAAAAGTGAAGCAACTTTTTAATTGTAGTCAAGCTCATGCTTTGATAAAATAAAAGTATGTAATTGTAGTGAATGAGAAGCCATGAAGAAAGAACAGTTGTCCTTTGTTGAAAGGAAGCCTAAAATCCATTTTAATTAAATGAAGCTGAAAATGGAAAACTATTGACAATCTTCTAAAAGACCGGAACAACGTTCAGGTGGCCATTTTCTCGATTCCCGTGGACAGCCACTCAGGAAGCGGGTGCATCGTTCCACAGCACAACTGCAACAGCAGCTTCACAACTTCTGCAGATGTATCACTGATGGTCACAAATCCGTGGAAGACACCCTGAGGCGACTAGGACACAGCATTCGGTGGAAGTGAATCAAAAGTGACATTTGAAATCTGTATATCATTTTTGACTGGAAAATTAGTGCATGTGTGATGTGTATGTATGTCTTATGTAAAATTATACAAACATGCAAATAAGAATATAAACTCGCGATGTTATTTTGTGTTATGACAATAAATATAACCATAGGGTGGTTTTGTCCGGGGTGGTTTTTGTCCGGGGTTGTTTATGTCCGGGTGGTTTTTGTGCGGGTGGTTTTTGTTTGGGGTTTATGTCCGTATACCATTTCTACTAGATACCAGAATGTACGATTTTTATTTTGTTTTCCACGTAACGTCTGTTCGGATTGTATCCAGATTGTTTACTATTAACGTCGACAATGGCATTGATGTATTGCTTTAGCTTCGGTGATTGTCTCAGTTGTGATAGAAAGTTAAAAGAAGATGGAGTGGTTAGGCTCAAACATTTTAGTGATAGATGAAACATCCCACAATTACTTTAACACTGAGATTCGAGTTAGAGTGTCAGGTGCACAACAAGGCATATATATATATATATATATATATATATATAGTCTAACCCCACCATCCGCGAATAGCCGCCAACCGCACCCACCGCACCCTTTGACAAGGACCCGATTCCCTGCCATGATGATAAGGTGCTGCCCCCTTCCCGTTCTACCCCCCCCCCTCCGTCTGGGATTATGTCCTGTTGTATTTTGTACGGTGGGATTAAGTCCGGGTAGATTTTGTACCGTGGGAATTTTTCATGTGAGATTTTGTCCCTGATTCGAAAAAAAAGGAAAAGCACAACTATTATTATGTGGTCAAATAAATAAATAGTTCTTATTTACTATATATGACCTTTTATTATCCCTACAATACACTACATGTATATTGTACACAATTATGTGCTGCACATTTTTTAACATCCACCCCAATGCTCTGCGCCTAATATGCCTCCCCCATTCTAATGCTACCCCACCACAACGCCAACTTTCAGCCAGGTCTCAAAGTTGACCCAAAAGAGGTTAGAATATATATATATATATATATATAGCAATATACTTTCAATAAATTATCCTTAGTTGGAACAATATTTGGCAGATATTTTTTATCGTCTTTTCCAACAGGTATCACTACAATATAAATAGGATTAATCATCTGATTCAATTTATTTTTATATATGACAGGTTAATTTTCGAATAATCATAATGAATCAATTAACCGTTAGTTGTATTACTTAGCTATGTCGTCTTAAATCAGCACAACACATCACAGTACACTGACTGGACCTATCAGAATGGTGATGGGGCAAGGTATAAACTTGGCGATAATAAGCTAATTACTTCACCCGATCACCAGATAATTGCTGCTCGTTGACCGAAATAATTAAGATGGCGGATGTTTTTCTAAGCGATCTGCGCGTGGGTTCTAGGAAGAGAAGTTGTTACAACCTGAAAAAAAGATATAGGCGGCCAGACGGATCTAGTTAATCATTGAGAGTTTATCTGAGCGATAATAGGAAAATAATCAAAAACAATTTGAGATAACGTAATATAATAAGCACTAATTAATTGTTGTACTCATTGATTGACTCATTAATGTCTTCTATTTCATATTTATTATATATATATATATATATATATATATATTATATATATATATATATATTGTGTGTGTGTGTGTGTGTGTGTGTGTGTGTGTGTGTGTGTGTGTGTGTGTGTGTGTGTGTGTGTGTGTGTGTGTGTGTGTGTGTGTGTGTGTGTGTGTGTGTGTGTTTTGCTGTGTATAATAAGGCACAGGCACAGAGAATCTCGAACCGTGAATTCAAACTCTGGACGTTTCTTCAGGGGACTGAATCGAGTGGCATTTTACTAGATTATTAAAATCCCTATTATTATTATTATTATTATTATTATTATTATTATTATTATTATTATTATTATTATTATTATTATTGGACAAATATAGATTCTTATTATTGTGATGTAATCACTAATTCACACTTCATAAACCAATAATATATATATATATATATATATATATATATATATATATATATATATATATATATATATATATATATATATATATATATATATAAATATATATATATATATATATATATATATATATATATATATATATATATATATATATATACTTCGTAATATATCATTTATTAATACTAAATACACACAAATAGTTCAACGTTACATTTTGCCAATATCATACGCATTTTGCACATATAAAGAGATACACTTGCAATTAGTAGTACACACCTCTAGGAACAGGCACAAGCGAAAATGTAATCTCTCTCTCTCTCTCTCTCTCTCTCTCTGGTGAGCATTTTTGGTACAAAGAAGATTTTCGCAACAAGTTACAATATG
>JAODUP010000885.1:72500-80000 GCA_025642065.1 Paralvinella palmiformis | reverse complement strand
ATATATATATATATATATATATATATATATATATATGATAGATAGATAGATAGATAGATAGATAGATAGATAGATAGATAGATAGATAGATAGATAGATAGGGACAGACAATTGGATTCATACACTTTTATACAACCACGCATACATACATTTATGTCTCAATTCGTTGAACCTTGACCACCATAAGTCAACATCAAAGTCTTTTTTACGTGACGTACCACAAGGATCCATTCTTGGACCATTACAATACCTCATTTATGTAAATGATATTGACGGCTCCTGTGAAGGGAACACACTGTCATTTGCTGATGAGACCACTTTATACATGCCTAATTCTAACCTAAAAAAATCATCTTCGGACGCAAACCGTCATTTGAATGGTTTTGTGCGAACAAACTTTTATTGAAGGCCAATAAAACCAAATATTTTCTTAGCAGACTTAGACAGAAGAGATGTAATCGAAATGCATTCAAAATATATATCAACAACTCGGAATTTAACAGAAGTTGACTCGATTGTGAAGAAAAGGCAGCTAAATCATTAGAAATCTTTATAGATGAATATACACCATGGAAATATTATATTACTAATGTAATATTATAAAGCACCTTAGAGCAGCTGTCTAGCTAAATGTCACATTCAACAATAAGGTGTCAATACGTCTATTTGCACTGAAAAATGCCAAACAACTTTTACACAAATCTTCCTCAACAACGTTTCACTTTTCTTTACTGCCACGCATTTGTCTTATGCCAATAAATCTGTCAAGCTTCGCTCCATTATTTTATAGAAATATGCTTTGCGGACTATCAGCAATGCAAAATTCATCAGTCTCACAGACCCCTTATTTATATCTAATTGTATATTAAAATTGCTTGATTTGTACGAACATCAAGCTATTCAATTTGTTTTTTACTATTTATCAAACATTCTGCCAAATTCGTTTTTGAATATTTTTACGTTCAATCACGATATTTCCAACTCGAGACTGACAAGAAAAACTAATTTATTATATGTGCTGGATGTTAACCACAGTTAACACCCTCCTACTGTACGCCTTTCAAATTATGTGAAATAGATGGACATATTTTGTAACAAGTCCCATGTCTAGATTCCAATTCAAGGTTTGGACTAAACTTGCTTATATTAATAAATATTCAAAAGATGTAATGGGCGACTATAGAAAATAAATCACCGACCTGAATTGGGCTGATTTATAATGAAAATCATGGTTAATAATGATTAATGTTAATGTTATAAAGTAACCATCTACTTTGATGGAATTTTGGCAACCGATCTATTAGGTCTGTCCAGTAACCAAATGGTATCTTCTTTGTTAATTTATTCTGGCTAGTCTCGGCTGACACCTGCTTTCATCACATTATTTTTTAGGGGGCCAGTGAAAATACAGCTTTAGTTACACTGGGCCTCCAATATATCACATTATTAATTGGTCAAAATGTAAGTAGTCCTTACCTAATATTGCATATATATATGGATTTTATGAATAAATTCATTATTATTATTATTAAACATGTTTGTTTCACGCTCTTATGCTGTCATGTGTGTATTAATCTTGTCAAATCATTTACAGCATATTTAAACATTATTATATATTATACAATAAACATCATACTGATGTGTCTTACAACTTCCACCTTCTCCATGTAAGACAATTAAGGGATTATCTGTGTAAAGACCACCTATGTTAAAAACGTTTTCATTTAGTTTCTTAAGACAGGTTTCAGAGAACATTAATGTAAAAGCATAATATTTGAAAACGTTTGCTGGTTGAGTACCGGTTACTCGATTATACTTTAATCACAACTTCGGTGAAGCATTTCAAAAATATGATCAGTGATCCGTTGATAGGATTTTTGGATAGCCAGGGATGGTCAGCCGAACACTACAACGTCATCTCATATTCCGAATAATAATGACTAATGCAAATGAGTTGCTTCGGTTCTGATTCAGAATCTTGTTTAGTCGAGTTCAACTTATTTGTTAGTTGTATATGTAATAAGTTTTGTTTTGTATATTACTATCGTTATTTATAAGGACTAGATTAACCAGATTTTGGAATCTATATTTTGCTTTGCAAGAGAATATTTACCACGACAACTCTTTCCATCATCGGCCAGTAGAAAACGACTGTCCTCTGCGCATGCGCACCGATAGGATCCGGGAATGTTAATGCAATATTGCTGACATCCGCCATTATCTTGAGCACATTCATCAATGTCTGGAATATGAAAAATAAATGCGTCGTTTTAAGTAATTTAGAGTTTAATAATCTAAAAGTATATGAAACGGGTCAACGTTTTCTGTTATGTCTGCCAAATAAACCCAATATTATGAAATAGTCCGCAGTTTCACCTATACAGGAAGTGAGATCATCAGCCACATGGTATCCCTGAAGACAGTCGCAACGATAAGAACCGGGTGTGTTTATACAAAGTGAACTACAGTTGTGTAATCCATATAAACATTCGTCAATATCTGTATAAGACAAAACAAAAACCACAAACTCCAGTTACTTCGCAGACTAAATAACGATATAAATAGCATTACTAATAAAATTACTAATGATATTACTGTGAGCCATTAAATAACAGTCGTGGTAGAATATTGATTATAAAAGGCAGATAGATGTTATTACATTGTGTGGTGATATAACAATATTTCCAAGCATAAATGAAATTCTGGTGCCCAGAAAAACGAGTCACACAAATCATAATTATTTAGATTTTCTTATCTAATTAATCATTAATGGATTGATAGTAATTAGCTACCTTGTAATACAACCTAAACATTTCGAAATCTTACCAACCACCATTTCAGGTTACTATGTTTTAATTATCTGATTTAACATATGTATGAATATTCTTGTGAATGCAGTTATAAATATTAAATCATCGGTCGTAAATTGATTTTTGTCTATAATATATATATATATATATATATATATATATATTTGAATATTACGAAATAAGACTTTCTTATATAGTATCTTACTATACATCATTAATATAGTCAAGAGCCCTCACAAACGCAACACTAGGCCAATAGATATACCTGTGTGCGAATCCAGAAAAGGGACGAAACCTGTGTTGCCTATAATGTATTCCGGACATGAGAGCCTGTCTTAAGGATATTAAGAAGCCATTAAATAAAGAAGTCATTTTGTTTTACTGTATCGGATGTCTTTTATATGAGCGAGATTGACAGGAGTTACTGACTGGGGATGTTTTTGCGTGGGCCGTAAATAAATAGACGGTAATGTCGTGACCGTGCACCTCCGCCATTATATCGAATTGTAACCTTTCTGCTTGATTACTGTCGTCCCAGAGTCAGTTGGTTAATGGCTCCACGAAGCAAATGGATCATTAAAAACCTTCTAATTGGATGGTTTATGGTCGATAACGTGTGCACGTGATCGCGTAAATGACGTCGCAGTTCTCACCTCGACACGTGCCCAAATAGTCACGTGAATAACCATGGTAACAGTCACATCTAAACGATCCTCGAATATTGACGCATATTTGGTCGCAACCGCCATTAAAATGTTGACACTCGTCAGTATCTGTAGAATGTAATAATAATAATAATTTTAATAATAATAATAATAATCTTAACAGGACAAAAATACATTGTAACCACCATCCACCAAAGTACACACAACACGCTCTAAGGTATTTCAGATCATTTTCTTTACTTGCACAGAATTCCGCTAGACGATTCACTAAATAAAAATATAGGATCACACTCAGATACAGAATCACACCTTCATACACATTGTCATTCATCTCCACCACAGACTTGTCTCCAGCTAAGGTGTGCGCGTGATCGCTGGGGGGAACACGTGAGTGAGTGAGTCAGTGAGTCAGTGAGTCAGTCAGTGAGTCAGTGAGTCAGTCAGTGAATTTGATATGGTGTCAAGAATTTTAATTTTTTTGGCTTCAAGAAACATTTTCATATATTATTTAGTTTTTTAATCTAGCGACTTGAGAAATATGTTGCATCATATGGAAAGGTTTTCTATTCAGATTTGGGTCGGGAGCGGGACCAACGCAAAATGTTATACACCGTAATTGATGATTCACCGTCTTTTGAACTTAATTACCAATTAGCATCAATACGTGCAGTGAATCAGGTAAAACTGAGATGACTCACACACGTAACACTAACTCGAATCATGCTGACTCAAGTAAGCGTATTGTAGAGTCAAGCCTCAGCTAATGTTATTGCAATTAACACTGACTCAGAGGTAATCTTGAACGATATCAAACTGACTCAAACCATGCTGACTCATCCAACACTGGCTCAGACATTACTGACTCGAGTGACTAACCTTCGCAGTTTCTGTTATCGGCTGCCAATCTGTAGCCATCTGCGCAGCCGCAGATATAACTTCCTGCAGTGTTTACACATATTTGTTGACACTCGCCATAGTCATCTGCACTACACTCATCTATATCTGGTAATGGATATATATATATATATATATATATATATATATATATATATATATATATATATATATATATATATATATATATATAAACTCTTCAGAAATATGATGATACAGGGGACGAAGAGTAACAGCATTAACTCCAGTAAATTATATTTTAACAATACTAAATCTGTTACCATGACAATAGGTTTTGTCATTTATAACATCCTTGCTGATATCCGGTAATTCAAAACATTAGCCCGTTTAAAACTCTATACAACAGAAATATACTTCACTTTACTCTAGTCTAAATAATGTAATACTAATATTTCATGCGAAACAATGGCTCCTGTATAACAGTGCTATAACAACGCTATAACAACACTATAACAGCGCTATGACAACGCTAGAACAACGCTAGAACAGCACTATAACAACGCCATAACAGCGATATAACACCGCTATAACAGCGCTATAACAGCGCTATTATAACGCTTTAACAACGCTATAATACCGCTATAGCAACGCTATAACAACGCTATAACAGCGCTATAACACCGTTGTATTAATGTACAAATAACTTAAGAGTACATTTCGCGAAGAAAATGAATAGCAATTCTAATTGTGGCATTGTGTTATTTTATATACTGAACACGTTATTGACATATTTCTTACTTTGATTCATTTGTTAAAGCAAAGTTATGTTTAATAAGTCCGGAGAAATTCAATTTTGGCGTTGTTTATTAAACGAGTTATTCTTATATATAATGTTTATATTATCAACCTAGACAGTTATGTTGATCATCAGACATGATGTATCCTGATGTACAGCTGCAGTTATAGGAGCCCTCACTGTTTGTACAAATACCAGAACATCCTCCATTGTTCATCTGACACTCGTCAATATCTGAAAATAAAGCAAGCGTCGAACTGTGAGCGGTTCACACACACACACACATTGCCCGTGCCAGACATCTTATCTATTTACATCCAGATTCCTTATTACACCAATGTAAGAAAGTTATGTCGTTATTACAACATGTTTGAGTCTATTAGCTTTGTTATGTATAATGTAGAATCTATATTGTTGTCCTCTTATGTGGTCTGGCGAAACGACCTATTAATTCATACAATGCTGTTTGATGGATTTATACTCCTGGAGTCGTTTGTTACTCCGGCAGGCATCTCCATGGGTATTAAGCTGCGGATAGAGTTTTTTCCCATATTATGAGTAATTAGGTTACACTGATATAGGAAATTTTTTAAATGTATAGCTATTATAATCCCGAGGTGTCATTCGCGGTATCGGAGATCTGCCTGAAATCCGCTGTTCTCGACCATGGGTCAAATAGATCAAGTGGATAGGCGCTTTAATTTAGATCCCACCACACCTAACTGCATATACTTAGGGACGCTAAATTAGGCGTGAATGAACGTTCACTTTGTGATGAACGGAAACGTATGAGGATTAGCTGTTAGGTTCGAGTAAATCATAGTATTTACTCAGGTTTGAGACGATATTTCTTTCTAGTCCAGTAATAATCCATTGCGCAGTATTGCTACTTTGTTTTTATTTTTGTTAAATCGCTTCAGTGAGTCCATACTGAGTTAGTGTACATTCTCTGTTGTGATCAAACAAACTGTAATGTTTGTTAACACGCTGAGGGTATATAAAAGGCTTAGATTTTCACTTAGGTTAGAGAAGAACTTCGACGCCAGACCAGTCGGTCGTGTATTGATACATGGTTCATATAGGTAGGATTTATTCAGTTATTCGAACCCAGAATAAAGCTGATGTCAGCATCTGAGGTGTCGAAATTTTTATATATAGGTTTCTTTTGGACCACAGAAAATTACTGTTGAATGTAAACTGTGGTGTCAAAATAGTTTATGATATGTATGTAGCAAGTCACCATTGAACCACACGCACGTGTTGGTTGCTGAGAGCTATGGTATCAAATGGTATGTTTTTACGTGCTTCCGCTTTTTGTACGTAGCCTGCATGTAGCCGCTTTCCTGTGGGCGTGACATATTTGTCGCGTACGAAAAGCGAATTAGCTGGTTCCCACAGGCTGATGAGTAGACCAGACACATGCTTAGGTATACGCACAAATCTATCAATATGTGGAAGTATGGAACATTTTATTTTTAGATTAATGTATGTATAGTTGTATTTGTATTTAGATTTATGGAGGTAGGTCTCGAAGGATGTTTAGATATGTTGATGCTCTGTGCCTGTACCCTAAAACCACACAAAGAGAGAGAGAGAGAGAGAGAGAGAGAGAGAGAGAGAGACGAATGTTAATATATCATTTTAACAGCGCCAAGGATGTGACCTCACAACAGTCTGCTTTATCACAGATATCAATTTTCTAATCACAATTAAGCTATCAGTTTTAATAGTTGACACCTGTCTGTTGTACAAACTGAGCTTTGAAGACAATAGGATTTGAGTTATAAAGTTTGTAACATACATACATATACACATACACACACAGTACATACCAACACACTGGTGACCTTCTGGTGCCAGCCAATGACCCAAAGGGCAGGCACAGAAATAAGATCCTTCAGTATTTATGCATGTACTCTGACATCTTCCGTTATCTGTACTACACTCGTCAATATCTGATAAACAGAGATAAACGTAAACTTTTAAACAAATATATATATATATATATATATATATATATATATATATATATAATTTATGTCAATATACACTTTCAGGGAAAACAGAACCAAATCAAATGCTGTTATATAAACGTTATATTATCTTGACCTATTAGAAGCTAAAGTACTTAACATTATGATGTCATAATGTTTTAACTCTAGCAATCTCATCGATTCTCAGTTCAATCTTATTTCTAACACTATGACTATATCAGGAACAAAGATCCTGAGGTTGTACATCTACTTCCAATCAGATCTGCTCAGATGAGGAGCAACGTTTAATAACCGAATCAAATATCACACTAAGATGTTATGATCAACAAACAGAATGTAAATAAATATCAATATTTATATGTATTATAAAACAGAGGTCA
>JAODUP010000885.1:0-70000 GCA_025642065.1 Paralvinella palmiformis | reverse complement strand
ATATTACATATTATTTGTACAGCGACTTTGAATGGCTCCTGCTAGTAAGGGCGCTTTATTAAATATACTTATTATTATTAAGAGAGAGAGAGAGAGAGAGAGAGAGAGAGAGAGAGAGAGAGAGAGAGAGAGAGAGAGAGAGAGAGAGAGAGAGAGAGAGAGAGAGAGAGAGAGAGAGAGAGAGAGAGAGAGAGTACAATATGAATCAAGTGTATTTTAAAAATAAATTAATTTATCAATTTTTATCTATCTATTTTGTAGTCAGAAGTCAGCATTGTTTTTCAAAAAACTTTATATTGAAAACGAATTATATGATAATTGTTATTTAATTTGTGACCATGGCGTATTATTCAAGTAACCAACCTATACAAGTTTTCTTATCGCGTTTCAGATGGAATCCTTCGGGACAAGTACACATGTAGGAGCCAGGTGTGTTGATACAGGTGTCACTGCAGCCACTGGTCTTCGTGCTGAGACATTCGTCAATTTCTACATAAGAGGGGAAAGTTTTAGAACTTAAATAGTTGCACGGATGGTTGATAGTAAATATCATCTTGTTTCTAGATAGGAATTATAATATTCGTTCAGCTGTCGTGGTGAGAATAAATGAATAATGTTAGTGATAAAACAAGACAATAACAACAAACAATGTCATATAATGTACATTTGGGATTGCTCGTTTAAAACTATAAAAGCTGTTTTTAAAAGTCACCCATTCAACGTTTCATTATGAAGTAGGTGACATTATCGATTATTTAGTTATTAAATATGTTTTGTGTCTTTATATTGGGATTAATCAGAAAGTACCTTTTAGTGGATCTTGCTACCAGAGGTTTAAAATAAAATTAAATCTACATCATTATTATTATTATTATTATTATTATTATTATTATTATTACTACTACTAGTGCTACTACTTTTATTAGTACATAGCTACTATTCTAGCGAGCAATTTTACGACAAATCTCTGATATACAACCTCTAACAAATGTCCTCATTTATGAGGGAAATAAGAAATAATCCAATTTTTTGTGTGATTTTGTTCGCTTTATAAACCAATTGAATTAAGTTTTAAAAGCTCCTCTTTTTGAAGATTAAGGTTTCACCCGGCCTTCATCTTAAATTGCTCCAAGTTTCATGTGAATGTTAAA
Organism: Paralvinella palmiformis; assembly: GCA_025642065.1. Lineage (NCBI taxonomy): Eukaryota > Metazoa > Annelida > Polychaeta > Terebellida > Alvinellidae > Paralvinella > Paralvinella palmiformis. The sequence continues at coordinate 68,849 of JAODUP010000885.1, read as the reverse complement.
AATAAAACATTTGGGCAGCAATTTTACTACAATCAATATTTCTCTCAAGATTTAGGATTACAGAAACAAAAACAAGACATGTTTAGATATAGATCTAGTCGATGTATACTAGTGCCAGTAGGAAGACAGTTTGCCTCCAAAATATAATCTATGGAATTTTGACAATAAATTTATCTATCTAATAAGATCAACGTTAACCATGATGACAACAGTGATAAAACAGCTTCAAGAACTTATAGACGACAGCTGATGAAACAGGTTGCTATAAACCTTCAATCCAGTACTGCTGTTGAGTAGTAAACTATAATCATGGTATTGGAAATGAAGCACGATCCACTTTCTTTCGTGTCCTCAGGTTTTTAGAAACGTGTGCTATCACTGACACCAATAGGAAGAACAACTGGTGGTGGTAAATATTTAAATGTCCACGGCAATTTTTCTGCATATTGTAAGCTTCCAACGGTAATGAGGCGAAGTGAAAGATGAAACACCCTTCTGTACTCTTTGTCTTAGTATCACAACAAGAAAAACAAAGACAGCAATAACAATTGCTGTAGTAGTGTAAGCCAAAACTCCTATACGTGTTTTAGCAATCTGGATAAGGCACTGATATAGAGAATTACAAATCGTAAATATAACCTCTGGACGATTCACAAGTTAACAAAATACAGGGAAATTAGTTTTATTAATTTGTTTGTTGATTTATTTGCAATCAGAAAGTGGCTATGCTATTTTCGGAATACTATATTATAAATAAACAAAGAGCTCGTTTATCGGGATTGTGTCATACTGGTACGGATCCACATCTGATCATTTCAACTATCTCCTGTGAACCGTACATCTGGATCCACGAATTACAAGTACCAAATCCTCAATAATCAATCACAATCCCAACAGGTACCCGTTTATGGTCAAGTTTAAAAATAAATTCCATGACATTTTTGTACATGTGGTAATCGGCGAAAATCGTTTTATTGTCTATAATAATGCATAATATTTTACGGCTAATTGCTGGCAGCGCTAATATCTTAACATTATCATGCCTAAATAAGTGAGACAGGACTCACCGACATCATAATGTATCCTTATATTTTACCAACTATTCCTAAATCACGTCACATCCTAATAAATAGTAGAATTGCGAATTTCTAAAACAAAACAATCTAAGACATTCTTTTCAGAAACCTTCTGTTTCTAATTTGATATATTCCTATGATAGAGAGGTACAAAGAATTCTAACACCACAAATTAATGTTTACCTTGACATGTTTTATTATCCGATGCCATTTTGTATCCTTGTAAACATTCACAGTAAAATGAGCCGCGTGTGTTATGGCACGTGTGCTGACATCCGCCATTTTCGGCCTCACATTCATTGATATCTGAGACAAAATGAATATATTATAAGGTAGTATAGCAGTAGTAGTAATAGTAGTAGCAATAGTAGTACATGTAGTAGTAGACGTAGTAGCAATAGTAGTAGTAATAGTAGTTATAGTAGTAGAGGGTGTAGACACAGTTGCGGCCGTGATGAAGAGATTTTGTATTATCGAGCCCGAATCTGACGATAAACTTACCGTCACAGTTCATCAAGTCACGTGACAGTGTGTATCCTTTATGACATGCGCAGTAACCCATTCCGTTCCAGCTCATTACACACATATGATGACAATAACCATTATGGATCCTACAGTCTCGGTATTCTGATAATAAAAATAATTAAAATATGGTGATATTAATTAATTATAATATGAACTTTCGTGGACAGCCATCCATTAAATATAAAAGGATTGACTTAAACAGATTACTAGCGTCTGGCAAGATTATATCAAACATTTTTAAACCTATTTGTGTATGCTTACTTGGCATAAAAGGACCCGGATCACCATGTACTACACTGCTGACACGAGCAGTCGCCATTTTGTAAATATTCTCTGGAATTGTGTGACTGTGGTGAGAGAAGGGGTATTTTGGTGATAATATTTCTGACCACACCGATTCCTGCGAGTATTCTCTGGAATTTATAGGCCTATTTATAATCATGTGACGAGCCTTTTCAAGATAAAAACGTTTCTGGTCCTGGTGTTCCTTACGATGAGACGGACTTCCGATTCTGTACGCATGCGCAGTCAGCGATAGCCTGCTAGAATCTAAATAATGCTGTTGTAATGTGTAAATGATGGCGGTTGTCTGGTCATTTGGCGACATTTCCACGATTTTAAATATGTCTGAATTACATTTGTTTTGCGTTGAACAAAAGCAGACGATACTTGACTTGTACGGAGATCCAGGCACCGGAAGTAAACGGCAGCCATCAGCCATTATATCATTTGTCTTCCATTTTGTTGGACTAGCGCAGCCAGCTAATAAATCTGGAATGATAAACCATAAACTAACTCGTCATTATATATATATATATATATATATATATATATATATATATATAGTTACGGCGACAAAATCCATCTAATGAAAACAATTATTTCTGAAGCTGTTGATGAATATTACATTAACACTGAAACAGCAAATAATAATTCTAATGAATCAATCAATTTAAAACTGAAACACACAATACTAAGTTATCTAATACAGGGTTATCTCATACTGAGTTATCTAATCCGGAGTTATCTCATCAAGTTGATCATCTTTATGTTTCATTTATCAATTCAGGATATTCGACATTGTCGTAGTTCTTCTACTACTACGGGTGTACATTCGTTTTACTAATTTTCGAATGTCACCAAAAAGTCTCGTGTGAGATATTCTGAGAGTGTATATGCGAGAAAGGGGACAATCTCAAGAAATAAAATTATACGAATAACCGGCAATATTTTACATGGTTGGTGGGACTGAGATATGATGTGTGTACCAAATTCTATCTTATTCGTGACGTTGCCATATTTTAATTAGTTTAGTATCTCATTCAGAAATATTCTATAAGTCATAATTTACTCAAAGAGGACCAATAAATGTCAACAAAATGTCAATAAAATATTGTTTCCATGGGCTGTAGCAGTATGCATTGTATTCTGGCTTAACTTATATACGCCGGTGATGGATACATTTTGGGGGTCAAGTTTTACGCAGTGACATCTGATTCCATCGCCGTATTCTCTACTTCCGCCCACTCCACGTTACACTACTTACAGCAAAGAGTATTGCGTGGAACTCACAGTGTTCTAACAGATCAAGGAACTAGGTAATAAGACCTAATCACACACACACACGCAAACACTCTCACACACACACGCACACACACATACATACATACATACATACACACACACACACATATATATATATATATATATATATATATATAAAGCTGATGAATGCTTTGTCAACTTATAACCAATCAATAACCAACTTAAAGGAGACTGACACCATATAGCATGCACTAAATGCACTTTTCGCCTAATGGCGAGTGTATGTGATTTAAAATGGAAAGAAATCCATCTAACAACAAATGTCAGCTATATATACAGTTAATAAGACAATAAAGAAAATGTACATAATAACCTATATTGGTGGAAAGATTAATTTAAAAGTATTTCTAATTTACTTTGTATCTTTAAAGATTGAGTTTTATCTGCTTGAAATATTGTTTTATAATAACAGATTTCTAAGAAATAATTATATTTAAGAAATATTATTATAGGATATATATCTTACACGTATTTTTCCTTATCCTTAGTAATACTTGGGGGCTGATAAAGAATTAATATTCCAGATTCAATATTTAAACTTTTTTGCAACTTTCTAGTGCCCTCATTTCAATATGTTTATAAACACGTGTTTACATAATCTAAATAAGACGAGGAACAAACTAGTTCAGATAAAGAATGAAGGCGGTCATCAACAAACAGACAGATAGACAGACAGAATTAAAAAATAGGTCGAAGGTGAACATTATATTATTTATCGATTTAATCACTAGAGGCGCTTCGAGAACGACGATGACCTGGACTGGCTCGGGAATGTTTCGAGTGAGCACAGATTGTAAACTTTTATGTTTATTTGGCGTGATGGCCACATCTGAATAGAGGTTAGTAGACAGGTGACCAGGTCTCTGATTGGTTTGATTAATTATGGCCAATTTATGTGACACATAACAACATGTTACCTACTATTTAGGAATCGTCTATATGTGCTAACAGTGGGTAATACTTGAGCGTTCTGTTACGTGTATGGATGTAATATATTTCCTGTGGAATGCATTTTACCTAATTTTGATAGTGTCAATCATAAAATGTAGCAGTCTTAATAGATAGACATATATATTTCCATTCACGTAGGTCACACAGACACTGACCCTCAAAATACTTTGCCAGGCACACACACGCACATCGACATAATATATTTAAGTACAATCACGCATACTAATAGACGAACAGACACAGAGGTATACGTATGCACGCTAACACACGCATATACTTACACAAAAACACACACATAAGCCATAAAGCAAATAAACACATAAGCAAATGCATAAATTAATAATTTTAAATAAAACTTAACAAAACTAACCGCACACAGACACACACACATATATACACACACACAAACACACGCACACACACAAACACACATACACACACGCGCAGAGATAATTGATTTACATTAGAGAGAGTTGTTCATGACGTGGTCATTGATAATTATTATACACTTCAGAACACTGCACGAGTAATAAATATTCGTATTCATCTTAGTATTATTATTAAAAAATTTCACATGATAATCATATACACATCATATATGAAGTATATATATGAGAACTCACACCAACTATTATTTTGCTTACAGTATGGTCCATGTATTTTTCCATCTGTCATTACCTTAATAAACAAAAGTCAAACAATTTACATCTACACTTACCTCCATTTTGGTCCATTTTGATAAAACATTTTGCATCACTTCCAATAACCGAACAGGTTCTTCTATCTTTGAAATCTCTTGCGAAACATTTAGAACCAGAGCAATTGTAACATACAAGAACTGGAAATATATTTCATAGAATATTTACGTTAACGAGAGTTATAGTGATACTATATTGTAGTCAGTTTTTTTAATTCTAATACAATTATGTGAGTTTGTCATTGTATAAATTGTGTATGAAGATAGATATAAAAGACTGTATTTGTATTTATGTATGTTGTATATGAAGATACAAATACAAGTATATATGTGTACTGGTGTATGTTGTATCCAAAGATACATATACAAGTGTGTGTGGTTACTCATTTGTGTTGTATATCGGTGTATATTTGTGTATATTTGTGTGTATGGGTGCATCTGGGTCTATGAGGGTGAGCAAGTAAATGGGTGTAATAGTGATACGTTTAGCCCGGATGGTGCTCTCTCTCTCTCTCTCTCTCTCTCTCTCTCACGCACGTATGCACACTCACACACTCACTCACACACGCGCGCGCGTACACACACACACACACAGATATGCCCACTGCGAGATTAGAACACGGGTGGTAGTGATTTGCGGTCCAACGCGCAACCGCTAGACCACGGAGGCGCCCTTATATATATATATATATATATATATATAGAGAGAGAGAGAGAGAGAGAGAGAGGGGGGGTGAGTCAGTCAGTCAGATCCATTTTTTACTTTTGGGTGCTTGCATTTAAACGTTCGTATTCGTGTGTAAAGTATGTTTGTGTCCTTTGTGTATGCGTGCGTGCATGCGTGTGTTTCTTTGCTGATTATGCGTGCGTGTTGTATATTTGTGTGTGTGTTCATGCACGCATGTGTGTATGCAGGTGTGTGTGTGTGTGTGTTTGCGTATGTATGCGTGTGTGTACGCGTGCACGCGCATGTATCTAGTCTTACCATGATCCGATGATCCAGTCAAATCAACTCCTGATACGGCAATAGTGCAGGTAAGAAACAGCAACATATCCTGAATGAACTCCATTTTGCCCATGGATCTAAAATTCCGGAGAGTAAAATGTGCCGGAAACCTCTCAAACAAATACTTTTGTAATCTCAGACTATTCAACGAAATGATAGTCGAATTCGCCGTCAAAACCGCCAAAAAGAGCGAAATACACAACTGGGACACTTTATTGGCAAGCTTACCAACATTTATGCTGGCCAAAATTTGTAGAAGACACGAAACAGCTGTGGACGATATGTCGGCGAGCCGACTATGTCCAGCATCGAGAACGACCTGTACATGAGCCGAACATGACCAAGGCTAGTGGCGTCAGCCCGCGGCGACACATGCCATTAAACATGTGAATGAGGACAGTTTCAGTAATTGGAGGTTTTTTGTCTTCTATCGAAAAACCCGAAACCGCCATGAGGCGCCACGATAGGCAGACGACTTCCGGCTGTGAGAGGACAATATGGCGGTCGTGCCAAAACTGGTGCATTGTTTTTTATATGAAAATATTTCCACAAAATGGACTAGATGACATGACCCAGTTAATTGACCAACATCGTCAGTGAAACAATGACTTACTAGATTATCTAGCAGAATTTACGAATTAATTGGCTAAATAATCAGTTAGTCACATTGTTTTCTATTTTCGTTAACTAACTATTCTATAATGTCACTGCCTAGAATATTGTTAGTGAGTTCTCAAGGAAAAGATAGATCAGTAATTTGAATCTACCTCGTGCTATGTAGCTGAGGGTTCTGTGATATTTGTTCTGGTGCTCGTATCATATTTTCTAATTTCACATTAAAAGGAAATGTTGGCAGATCTCTTAATTTCATATATTTGCGGAGTATTCCTACGCGAGCTTTTTTACTCTACTACGTGTCGTATGACAGGAGTATACTAGTAGAAATGGAAAGCCCCGTTCAGATATTTTCGTTTAATGTATACGTATATCAGGAGTTAAACTGGGAGTCCATATCCATTACCGCAGTATGCAGCATGCGACGCCGATATGTGATATGTGGGTACACGCGAGATTCTAAACGTCGCCGTACATTTACCGGATAAGACAATTTTATTTTGAGATTTAAAAAACAAACTGTAGCATATTTAACACTAACACTAAGTTAATAGCAAAATTGATATTTAATATATATGCTAATAAGACTTCATTTGGGACTATTCGCGAAATCCCGAAACAACTGCTGCCATCTAACGGCTGGTGTGATAAGCAAAAAAATAGCGCAGTTGAAATCCAGAAGACTTATAATTCTCATGTAAGTTTTATTTTATTTGGTGGAGGGTTAGCCAGGAAAATGGCATTAAACGCTAAGATGAGTTCGTTTTTTGTTACACTTCTATTTTATCTATTGTAATGATTCATTTCGGTAATGCTTTATCACAACACAACACAACCCCTCCCTATCGTTATATCTTTGGTATATCTCTGGTTGTGAAACCGAAACTTGTATGTTGTATATCACATAATAGGTGATTGCTAATGTATCACAAACGTATATGGGTGGATACTGTCTGTAAACATAATACAGACTGATGGTCATCAACTGTAGACATTCTGATTTTGGATTTAAAAAAAAATGTAATCCAGCTGTATAATAACAGTCGTAAGTGCTCCGTCCCTTTTTAAAGATAGTCAATTCATGGACACCGCACACAAATCAATGATGTCACATGCAGTCCTAACATTTATTACTTATTAGTATTGAAAATATAACATCACGGTTGTTTCCCAATCTTCTCATAAACATAGTTTCTTTTATTGAGGATAGATCAGAGACAAGGTCACTGATGGTCAATCAGAGATAACAGTATTTGCTTTGTTCATTTTTTATCATTGATGTAAGGCATATCGACTACTCAACAAATTATTTTGTTCATCATCAATGTCGATTCTCCTCAAGGATCACAATAAAAACGTAACCTAACGACCCATTTTAGTGATCAAGTGTTTAATACTCTGTTCTGCTGTTTAATTAAATGACATTGAACTCCCCTCGGGGTACTGTTCCCAGTGTTACGTTATTGAAGGTTTTGTCAATTTTGGGGACATGACATGTTATAAGTATACAGTTACAGACGCACTTGTTTTCATGTTTTAGGTGCTACCATCCAAGTAGAGTCAGCCATTAGTTCAAATCTAGTGACAGGAAAGATGTTACTCTCACTAAAACGGGCAGGTACTGTTAAATAGAGAAAGATTGTCATCTTTAAGAATGTTTTAATATGGGATTCGGGTTCAAAGTATTGGTCATTTGTGGAGATATCCGAGAACATAAACGTTGATAAAACTTAGATAACAGTCGACAATCGTAATATATATCTTATCCAAGACTCACCATTCTTATTGAAACGTGTGTGTAACAATGTTTTGAAACATGGTTTCATTATAAGTAACCAGCCAATTAAATGGCAATATATCAACAGCTTTACGAGTTTATATACAGTTAATCATATTCGTATGGCTAGTAAACTGCAAGATAAACATATCATCTTGCTATCTTTTTTGCAATGCGTGTAAATGTTGTTACTCAGATTTTACCTTCTCTGTATATTATACAATTCCGTTCTGGGTCACTTGGATGAAGAGGTAAAGCATACTACTAGCTTTGTTGAAATGTTTAATCAAATTTGTAATGTCTTTTACAGGCCATTTATAATAACAGTGGGCATATGCATTTTTTCAGGATGCTCTGAAAAATTCCCAGATACTATAAAGTTGGTAAATGAAAGAAATATCCATGTTTGAGAGTGCAAAACATTCCATGAATGTTTCACTATTTCCTGTTTGGAAAGATTTGAAAACAAGTCGTAATGACTGACTAACACACTCAACTAAGACTGCCTTGAAAAGGTGTTTCTGTTATACGAAGTAGGGCATGATGACAGCCCCAACTTACAGCAATTACTTGCTGCCTTTCGACAGGTGGTTCTTCACAAACTTCTTTTTCCTAGTAAACCAAATAATTAGGAAGCTGGCACAAATAAAGTCATGCTTAACATTTCCTACTCTTTCTCAGGTATAATCAAATACTTTTTTCAATTCAATGCAAATGATTTATTTCAACATTTATATTTGTGAATGAATCTTTACATCTAGAGCCGATCAACTCTCAAAGAATATATTGTATCAATGCAGTAACTATTGCTACAAATCATGTTTTCTGTTATAGAAGTGGATGTTTGTTATGAAGAATTATATTCTGTTCATAATCCCAAACAAATATTACTGTAGTTAGTTTGCCACAAAATGACCCCTGTCCTATATTTATAAAGGCAAAAGCACAATCTGCAACAGGCACATTAATCTATTTCTTCGAAATATTTGTTGCACCTTTTGAACAGTTAGAAACAATTTTTGTCACTCTCTTCTCCTAGTTCATATGAAAAGATTTAAATCCGATCAGTTTTGTATGTTGAATTTTCTTATAATTTTACAATGTTGTTCACTGGTCCGTAAATAGAAGATGATGTTAGTTTCACGTTTATTCAGGAAAGATTAGATTTTTCATGCCATCAAGACATCAAATACAACTGATACATATACACGTGGAAAATGTAACCACAGGGTGTTAAAAACTATGATATTACGCCCTGTGCTCTGACTCTAATTGTATTTGTCTCTTCTGTAATGTTTTTAATGTTCTTAGTAAATTTTCATAACAGTGCGTGACCAGCTCTGTCTTATTAAAATTTAGATGTAGTACTTGAGGCAGAATTTCGCAAGTCTATGCTGCTTTTTCAAATAAAATTCTCATTTTTACTCATTTTAAATACGAATGCTGCAACATGGAAGAATTGATATGGAGGTGGAATCCCTTATCTATTTTGATAGCTAAGATTATGGTAACAAGTATTTAGATATATAGTGGCTCTAGGTTTTAGTGACATAGATAAATACATTAAGATTGATACAGAAGCTGATTTATAATTTTAATAGACGATCCCCGCCATTTTCTAAAATGAAATGGCTTTGCATTGTTATTTGATTTATATGACGATGTATAACAGAGATATTATCAAACAGCTAAAAATCGTACCTGATATAAATTACCAATTGTTTACAAAACGAGAAAGAGAGTGAGTGAGTAAGTGAATCAGTGAGTCGGTCGGTCGGTCGGTGAAAGAACAGACTGTACAAATACTATTTTTACTTCTGTCATGACATTATTTTACATATATCATATCTAGGGTATCACTGTACAACACCAGGTACCATTCAATGATTGAATGGTACCTTGTGGTAAAGGTGCTTCATTCAATCGACATTATTTTTACTATTATTATCATCATCATCGTCGTCGTTGACCTCCTCCTCATCATCATCATCATCATTATCATAATTTTACGTGTTTCAATTATTTGGTTATTACACAACAAAACTTGCAAAGGCAATAAACCTTTTGTGCTAATTTTATTTATTTATTGATATATATATATATATAAAGAGAGAGAGAGAGAGAGAGAGAGAGCACTCTTCACAAAATGTATCATGTTCAAAGTGCTTTACAACGCAAGAAATATCAAAGTCAATTGTTAAAATGATACGATAAAATACACATTTCTTGTAAAATTTGATATTACAATATAATGGTGTTTCGTATTATAACATAATAATATAAGAAGAACAAACAAAAATAAAAACAAAACATAACCAACTAAGTTAAATCATTGTAATATACTGTTATAAGATTATCTCCAGCTAATATTGACTAGAAGACAAAATAACATATAAACATGTTATATTTTCACATTATTAAGATTGACTAGATTTTTTCAATGGCCATAATGGGATAGAAAATAATGAGTTTTTAAACGTATTTTTTACTGTCTCCATTGTCTTAATATACTAAGCTCGGTATTTTACTGGCAGCCAGTGGAGTTTCTTTAACACGGGCGTAATATGATTATGTCGAGCTATCCTTGTCACAATACGAGCTGCCGTGTTCTATACACGTTGTTCATCGTGGTATCTAGTAATCCATGGAGGAGTGTATTACAATAGTCCAGTCTTGAAGTTACAAGGCCATGCACCAATTACTTAGTAGCATTGCTAGATAAATAACGTCTGATATGCCCGATGCTGGGCAGTTGTCCATATCCAGATCTACATATTGAGGCGACTTGTTGTGCCATTGTTATGGTCGAATTGAAAATGACACTCAGATTACCCACACTTGTTGTAGACGTTATCCGAGAATTACCTACTTAATAATAACAATAATAATAACAATGTATATTTAATAAAGCGCGCTTACTAGCAGGAGCCATTCAAATGCGCTGTACAAATAATATGTAATATAATAATACCCCAAATAATGTCTGTAAAAACCCTGTAATGATTTAAAAGATGATAATTATTTATCTGTGAAAGCGACCTTAAATAGGTGTGTTTTTAGAAGAGACTTAAAATTTCCAAGAAACGACGCATTTCTAATATTTGCCGGCAACTTATTCCACAAAGTGGGGGCTGCAACACTAAACGCACCATTACCATATGACTTGAGCCGAGACACTGGCACCTGCAAAAGTATCTGACTGGATGACTTGAGTTTTCGGGATGACTTTCTAATGGAAATCAGTTCACACAGGTATTCTGGCGCCATATCATTAATAGATTTATAAGTTATTAACAGAATCTTAAAATGGATACGCTGTCTAACAGGTAGCCAATGTAGTTTTTGAAGAATTGGGGTGATATGATCATATTTTCTAGTATTTGTTACAATGCGAGCTGCACTATTCTGAATTCGCTGAAGGCGATTAATGTTATAATCAGATATGCCATATAACAGGGAGTTGCAATAGTCTATACGAGATGTAACAAAGGCATGAACTACAGTTACAAGTGATTCTTGTGTCAATAATGCTTTTAAACAATGGATGTTCTTAAGATGGTAGTAGGCAGCTCGTCATACTGATGTGACATGTTCATGCATGTTAATACATTGGTAAAAATAACCCCTAGATTTTTTACTGACCCATTAGAGGTAATCGAAGATTCACCCATCTGTAATGCTGGTGTCTTTAGGGATTTAACACAATGTGGTGATGCCAAATATAAAATATTTGTTTTATTATCATTTAGTTTTAGAAGATTTTGAGTCATCCATAACCGAATATCGGCAATACAATGTTCTACATTCTTCAAGGAAGAGGAGAAATTTAACTCATTGTCAGGATCTAGTGATATATACAGCTGTGTGTCATCAGCACACAAGTGATATTTAACCCGATATCGCTGCGCAATTATCCCAAGAGGATGGGTATACATTGTGAAAACCAGAGGACCAAGAACTGAACCCTGTGGTACACCAGATAGCAAAAACTGAATGTCAGATAAAATACCATGAACACACACTCTCTGGGAGCGTTGTTCCAGATAGGATCTAAACCATTCAAGTACTCTACCTGACAGACCAAACATGTCTTTTAACCTAGAGAAAGTACATTATGGTCAACTGTATCAAATGCAGCAGACAGGTCCAGAAGAATAAGTATTACTGGCTTACCTTGATCAATTGACATCATAATATCATTTTCACCCTAACCAAGACTGTTTCAGTCCTGTGACCACTTGTACTGGCAGACTGTAGTGATTCATTAAGGTTATTACTTGTACAGACACTTCGTCCATGAACTGTGAATTATGTTTTAATGTAAACCGTATGACCTCAGTTTTGACATTATTTAGCTTCAGCATGTTCTGAGGCATCTAGGCCTCAATTTCGATGAGGCAGTTATCAATGCGCATCATGGCATCTTTGGGTTTGAAAGACAGGCACAGTTGTGTTTCATCCGCGTATAAGTGGTGCTCCAGTGCATGACGCCAGATGACGTCACCAAGGGGCTTTGTATGGAGTACGTAATTTTTCAGACCCAGAACCGAGACTTGGGGAAGACCGTACTCCATCAATGCTGGCAATGACTGTTCACCATCAACACAAGCAGTTTGGAAAAGATCACGTAGATATGATGTCATCCAAGCTAGCGGTGTACCTGTGATGCCGAAATGTTGCTCCAATGGTTGTAGTAGTGTTTGGTGGTCAATGGTGTCAAATGCTACGGACATGTTGAACATGAGAAGCACTGATACACTACCCTGATCCAGAGACTCTAAAATGTTGTTGTTCACCTTGCGTAATGTCATCTCTGTTAAATGCTACTTTCAGTAGGCAGACTGAAATGGTTCGTGGAGGCAGTTTGACTCAAGGTGATACTCTTTGTGGGCATCTCTCAATATCTCTGGGCTCAGACCAGATTTCTTCAGCAGTGGTCTTATCCGAACACTTTTGAAGCACATTGAAGCACACTGCCCCATCTCCAAGGACCGATTAATTATTGCAGCCACTAGCTGGACCAGCTCATCCAGGGACTGCTTGAGAAGCCATGTTAGAATCCAATCAAGTTTACATGACTGATCCGGAGCTTTCCGTATGATACTTCGCACTTCCTTGGCGTAGCAGGTTCAAAATCGACTAGTACCTCAGACATGGCAGTGGCCGCATCAGGACCATTATCGGACCTTTGTAGTTGTCTTGTTTGAAGGTCAATTCTGGTGTTATCAACCTTCTTAATGAAGAAATCGCTAAACCACTGTGATAGTTCTTTAGCAGGAACGCCCTTCACCATTACCCATCAAAGGCTTTGATATTTTATAAATGCTTCCTTTCAGATCATGCCCACAAGATTTAATCTTTTCCGAGTAGTAAAAAAACACGTGTTCGTTGTAAAACCGTGTTGATAGTTGCACACACTTGTTCCTATAAATTTGATGATCTGTGACCAATTTGGAGCAACACCATTTACGTTCCAGTTTTTGTCGTAGTTGTTTTGCTTCGTGAAGTTTGTTAGAGTATCATGGACATGAAGGCCTTAATACAATTATCTTTGTGCGAAGTGGAGCATGGGCATCTATGAATGAATGAAGTCAGTTATTGTAGGTATTTGTTAGTTCATCCGCAGAACCATTGAAGGGGTGTAGTATAGTGGAGTCTGTTATATCTCGCTTGAATATTTCCACGTCAAAGGAGCGCAGTTTCCTAAACGACACTGTCTAATGGTGGCTGCTGTGAAATTCACTGCAAAATGGTCACGTGATATTCTAGCCGTGTCTGAAAGACGTTTCATTTTCAATGCGCCTCATTACCGTAGCTGGTTGGTTGACCAATTTGGTCTATCGTGTGTGCAAAAGTAGTCGTAAATTAGCAAATTTTCAAAATATATCATGAGAAATCCGCGTGTAAAACAGCAAACTCCATTTCCAGTCAAATTCCTACATTCGGCCAACAAACGCCCGTTAATAGATTTTGTCAATTTTTATAAGTAACTTGATGTCTTAAGTTTAATATTCTGATTATCATAACATACTTCTCTAGAATAATATTACAGCATTCTGTTGATATTATTATCTGCTACACAAATCATCATTATCATCAATATCGCCATCATCATGCAGAATTTTATTAGTTGCACAAATCAATAGAAATATAAAGCGTGGTGCGTTTAGATCGATTAAAACTCTATAGTCCATCTGTATCCTCAGAAGGAAGTTCTTTTATCAGAAATTAGGTTCCTAGCTTTTCATAAATCTAAACATTATGATACAATATTTAATACATCATAATGTATCATGTAGCACGATGAGTGAGAGAGTGGAATGGGTTAGTATGATTTAGCGATACAGATAACGGTAATATAGTGTCACTTCTCAGATAATAAACTCTTATCAAACACTCATAGAAATAACATCCCAGTTCTAAACACCGACCCCAAACAGGATGTACTATGAAAAGGCTAAACTCTCCGGCGCGCCCCGCGCGCGCGTGTGTGTGTGATGCGATTTATTTACTAAAACTAGATTTATTTCATAACTTTCGTTATATATTAATTATTGTGTATATAAATAGGTGGGTCAGTTAGTAAGTGAGTTGTTAGTATAGCCTCTGTGTAGGTGACTCCCTAGGATATAGGGCCTAATAACGAACCCTAAGCAATAATCCCACCATTGGTCTGAATTGGATTCGAACCCGAAACCTAGATTTTTTTAACAATAGAGTTTTTCTATGTGTTCTACGCGCGTTTCTCGGTAAATTAATAGTTTAGTATTGAAATAAATTAGATAAAGCAGGAGTAAATTATTTAAATAAATTAGAAATGATCCAGACACATTTTAGATGCCTTGTACAGTTGGTAGTGTTGTGTATTCCATAGTTCCAGGTCGTGGGGTCGGAAGTCAGAGATGATTAGATCCTGGGAACAAGTCATCCTTCGATAAAAGCCATCAATCCCCTCGGTCTGGTTACGTCATCTCCCCAGAGAGAATCCCCTCAGTTATATTTTTCTACTTGAGACTGAGTTCTTACTGAATCAGTCTTGTTTACATGCTGTAATAATCTCACAGGATCAGAACAAATGGCATATTATTGGCATCATGATTTATTATCATTTATTATCATATGTGATATGACAGTCTTTATCGGTACATGCCTAGAAACCACATAAGCAGTGCGCTTGCGCAGAACAACTTCCGATAACGCATGCGCACAACGTATTCGTCACGATCCATAAACCATCCCACACAGATGTGAACAATTACATGTTCGTGGTCATTTCCCAGACCCATATAATGCCCGTTTGTATCTTACGTCATATGAATTACTGCCTGGGTGTTATCGACCCAACTGACGCTTTCCATATTGATATTCTGCTGGTGAACTAAAACCGCGATAACTTCAAACACGCACGCACGCAAACAGGCACAGAATTTGTCTGCGAGTAAGAGCATTAAATCTGGCTTCTGCAATTAGACAACTGTTTGTCAAACATGTACGTACTGCTTACAAATCAAATATATCTCACTATTTAATGTTCAAACATCGGACAAATATTGTGCAAACACGTGACAAAAGCCATCCAATCAGCTGTTCAAACTGTTAATAAAGACATTCAATTTGAACAAACACAGCTGTAAAGAGTGCAATCATTCTGATGACCCACTAAATATACTGAACTGTCTTCGAATTGTGACACACGGTTAATCAACTCTCACTCTGTGTGTGTGTGCACGCGCGCGCGCGTGTGTTTCCGTGCGTATAGAGAGGGGGGTGCGGTAAACCAGTAGGCGATCAGACATAAATTAATACCTTAATAATCGGTTTAAGAAATATTTAGCTATACTTGAACTAATAATAAGCAGTGTATAGGAAACTTTCTATCGTATTCGGATTAGCATCGCACGTAATTAACTGTGACCCAGATATTACAATTTGATTAATAAGAATTAACATAAATAATTAGTTTCGTTTAACATTACCAGTGGACACGTTACCGCGCAAATTCAACAAAGTCATAATATTAAACATCTATTTCTACAACATTACAAAACATCCAATAAAGTGCTAAATAATTGCTAGTAAACACAGTTTTAAGCTGGATCTTTCAAATTATAAACTACCTTGTGTATAAAAAAATGCTCAACTACTTCCGGTCTTTCAATCAGTCGACCGTGACAAATGTGAAGAGAAAGCGTACTAGCTCTCGTAAGGCCTTCAATAAACACAGATAAAACACATATTCAACAGACAAAGCAATACAATATGGCTGCCTTAATGTTTGTTTTTCTGCTGAGGAACGAACGACTTTCTTGCTAAGCATATTGCAAAATGGCTGCCAGATTAGTACATATGTCAGTGTTAAGTTGCAGACTAGAGTGAAAAGGTTCGTTAGGAGAAGATATAACTTTTAGACGTATTTATTTAAAAATTAAGTTAATTTGTCTCGTAATTTAATCTGTATATGTAAATATCTCAGATTAAAATAAATAATAGACCTAAATACTGATTCATGGCAGAAATATTTCCTCATGTCTCGTAGTGTTGCTGAAGTCTGATAAATGGGTAGATTCATTTTACCTCCAGAAGCCTATCGTCAATCAAATATACATATATAAAAAGTAACAAATCGAACAATAGAAATATGGTTGTTCACTCTGTTAAGAAGTGACCATACTTGTAAACAACTGATTTATAAATAATATTTATAAATATAAATAACGTATGACTACAAGTCAACCAATTATCACATATCGCTATATTGGAAGTCCTATACACAGTCAATAAGTTATCACTTAAAGAGCCTAATGCGCATGACCATCATTGTATCACCATGAAAGAAAACCCGATTGATCCAATCATAATTAAAGAACATTTGAATGGCCCAATTAGCATCAGATAATTTACACTGGCCAATCTCGTCAGAGCTATTTCCTTTGCACAAATCTCTTATAGCCAATCATCGAAAGAGACAATTTAAAACACCTAACGATTAAAATGAACAATCAGAACTGTCATATACAGGTAATGAACAATATCAGTTGTCCAATCATTGTAAAAGATAATGTGTACAGTTCCGTCATTTTAACACATGATTAGGAATTGTAAAGTGATTTTGTCAGAAATGATACGAATAGTTCGATCCTTGTAAAGGACAATATGGTTGGTTCAGTCATCGTTCGATATGCTATAAATGGTTCTATTATCATAACGGCAATAGGAACCATCTAGTCCTCGTCAAACGCATAATCAATATCACGACCTTTATCGTAGACCATAGTAATGCCCATATCTCCTAACATAGTCTATATAGACTATGTGGATAGCTCAGTACTTGCTATGGACTATGTGGATGGACCAGTCTTTATCACAGTCAGAATGGATAGCACATTGCTTATTGCAGACAATACCAATAGCTGAGACCTTATCATCTGAATATCTAGGTCCTTATCAACAATACAGATATAGCAGTCCTTATCCTAAGCCATAAGGACAGTGCTCAGTCCTTATCATAAACAATATGGATAGCGGTGTCTGTTTGTTTGGGTTTCTCCTCAACGATGACTTCC
Source organism: Paralvinella palmiformis (assembly GCA_025642065.1). Classification (NCBI taxonomy): domain Eukaryota; kingdom Metazoa; phylum Annelida; class Polychaeta; order Terebellida; family Alvinellidae; genus Paralvinella; species Paralvinella palmiformis. The sequence goes on along the minus strand of JAODUP010000885.1, from coordinate 51,034 downwards.
TGACTTTCTGGAAGATCTGCCTGTTCCGTTCCTAACAACCAATCCTGGATCCTCTGATTTCGCTCCGAATCCGAATCTGATCCCGAATCCTCCAGTTGACCATCAATATTTTTCAGGTTCTGCGTTGTCAGGTTATCATCAGAGGGAGCCACCGTATTGACGTGCATCTGGGGCTGTGAACGTATGCTCCTCAGTGTTTTAACTTTGTAATTTTTGTTGTTATTTATTCGCTTGTCCTGAGCGCCACCTGGCTGTTGTGGTTTACTGGCTAGCGATGTGCGTGCTTCCGGTCGTCGAGCTGGTGCGCCAACTGAGGTTAGATTCTGCTCTGATTTGAACTTGTGAGCGTTCTGCAGCGCTGTCTTGTTCCGGTTTGTTGGCATATAGTTCGTCTGTCTGGTAGTACGCCACGTGTTCGTATCGGAAGTTTTTGACAAATTGGAGACTGAGTTAGATAGCGACCGCATACCGACCGTCATAGAACTGGTTGTTTGTGCAGCCTGACTGCGCAGCCGAGCACGCGGTGGCTTATTCCGATCGGCGAGGTGCGCCGTGGACTTCCGGTCATATGATCCAGAGATCATTCCGTTTTTCTCAAACAGTGTTTCAAGTCTCGGACTTTGCTCGGCGTTACTCTCAGTGGCACACCAGGACTTGGCCCGAGAAAGTTGGGACTTTTGGGATTTTTCGGACTTCTGACAGCAAGGGTGACCCGGATTCGTACTCTGCTGGCTCGGACTGGACGATCCGTTAGATGGTGCGCTGATGTGAGCTCGTTTTATAGCTGGCCTTCCACTTCCAGTGGTCTGTACTCCCTCGATTAACACGTTACTACTAGCTGACAACAAAGGTGTCTTCTCGTATCGGAACACGGATGGCTTGACCGGATGTCCACCGCTTGAACTGTCGCGAGAACTCCGGCGTGACTTGGCTGAGCCAGTCCGATTTGGGATCGGGGGTAGTTCGCCACAGCTCATGTCAGCTCTCACTTCCGCTTCCGATCTCGATGACGTGGTTTCCGGTGGCGTGACGTCAGAATGCAGGCTTTCGAAAACGGCCGCCGAGTAAGGTACATACTTTGACCTCTGATCTCGAACCCCAATGGCCCCTGACCTCTCGTCGTTCTGGAACCTCGCTAGGTGGTAATAGTGGCGGCTGGATGCGACCCTAGCTTGATGCAGGCATGTGTCGGTGCCGCGCCATCTCGGATGTCGATCCTGTAAACACATAAACGACCATTTTACTATCAACATTGCCATGTTTTGTGTTTATAGCCGCTGAGCGATAATAGGGCATAAAGAGAAAAGTTTACCTATAATGTGTGTACAAGAAATAATTACGTCACAGTCCGTCTTAATGGTGTCACGCGTGATTTATTATTGGCGTGTAAACTTGACCTCTCACACACACACACACACACACACATATATATATATATATATATATATATACGCTCGCGGCACCACACACACACACACACAAATATTTCATAGTAATAAAAAAATCTATAAACAAAAGATTAGTTTAGACAAAGTCCTGAAATGTCAAAGTGACACAATTAATAAAAGCAGATAATGTGCGCGGGGGGGTATCTGCTGCCTGCTCTATACTTCTATTATGTTCATGCTCTGCTTGCATACTAATTAACCGTGCTGTATCTGTACTCTTTATCTCTGTTACATATGTTCTGTGACCATTGTATCTGTACTCTACTCGTACTGCACACAAACAACAGATGTACTCTACCTGTACTCTTTACCTGTACACAATCCATAAAGGATACGTACTTTATCTGTACAATATGTGTACATTACCGATATAGTGCATGCATTCTACCTGTATACTATATTTAAAATCCTCATATATATATATATTAAAAATATTACTCAGCCTTATAACATTAAACGTATTAAACTTGTATAAATTATATTCATCTATCTATACAACAACAATTGTACCTTATCTGAACAATACTTCCACTTTCACTCTCCCGACATAATATGTCTATACTCCGTTCGCATTATATAAAGTATATTCCCCTTAACCCTATTCTACGTTAGAGTACTTGCCTGTACTCTGTCTGTACTCTACCTACCTCCAATTATCCAATAAATGGTTTACTCCTGTTCAGTATTGGCTGGAGACGAGCTACCAGTTAGTCTATTAACAGTACCCGTCTTAAGACAACAACAGTATGGCTGTCGCTATGCAGACACTAGTCTATTGATCTAAGGAGCAATCAACACAGGTAAGTGTCATGTCGTGTCGTGTCGTGTCAGATTAGATGTCAAACAATCTGTCACATCCTAGCCGCCATAACCAGTCGACTCTATTCGCTAGCACACTAGCCAGTCAGCTGGGACCGATTATACGCCAACTGGCTGGCTGTTCTTACAGTTTTGTCGCTCCATGCTAATCCTTCTCGTTTGGACAATGGATTAAGACTGCCATAGCAGGCCTTGGCTGAGGGGAGGGCCATATAGCTCGCCCGCGGGTTGTGCGGGTGGTCCATGCCTCCGTGTGTTTGTGTATTGTGTATCTGTGTATGCCTGCGTGTGGGAGGTGTATTAAGGAATACAGCACTGATGACATTTTAAGCGGTGAATTGTTCAGTAGTGAGGGCGATAATATGGTGTGTCGAATGTGTTCTTCAGTGAGGTCTACGGTTTGCAAAAACAAATATAATTTGCTTAGTCAGACGTGTGGGTGTATTCGTTCGTGTATTCGTTTGTTCGTTGGTGAATAGCTCTGTCATTAACACACACACACACACACACACACACACATATATATATATATATATATATATTCCTCAATAACGGAAAGCTCTGGCGATTAATCGTTAGAAACCTAGTAACGAATTTGACCAGTAAGCAATAGTTTTAATTTATAAACTAACTAGGGAACTCTATCTTCACCAATTATTAATCTTCAATCAGTTTTCCAGCATTTCGTCAATTACGTTAATATTATCTTTAAACAAATATATTCATGCCCTAAATCAGAATCTGACACGCAGCCATAATGTAACACGAAACGTAACAGAACTCTGACGTAAGTAGTCCAGCATTCACGCACGAAACACGCTTTCACACGCGTACACACACACACGCACACATACAATTTGTGTAATCACTACACTAATAATACCATATACTACCAAAATTTTATTTGTGGCGTCAGAGCAATCTAATTAGCATTCTGTGGGTCAACTGAGATTAATGACCTAATTAGATTAGATCCAAATTCATAATAATAGTTATGTTAATCCTAATAACATAATAATATTAATATTACATAACCTATATTGGTCATTTATTTGCTGAAACAGCGATAGATGGCAGCACTATGAAAGTACAATTATAAGCGAAATGGCTGAAATGACGTCATTGTTTGTTTTATTCAGTTATTAAATAATGTATTATTTGTTTATTAATTATTTTATTTAATATGCATTCTTATATAGTGCTCTTTCACCTTTAAACTTTTGTTATACTAAAAGTAAAGAAGCATTCAACTAACATTAACAATGCTATTCGATGTCAGTAAGATTTCTCTGTATAAGGTATACGATGATGATGGTATACTGTGTAGAGAATGCATGGTATGGGACGGTATAGGTGATTGGTATAAGGTAGTGACAATTGACAACGTGTGGTATAAGATCTTGTAGATATGAGATATATGATGGTGTTTGGTATGTGGTATATGATGGTGTTGGCATGTGGTATATGATGATGTTGGTATGTGGTATATGGTGGTGTTTGGATGTGGTATATGGTGGTGTTGGGATGTGGTATATGATGGTGTTGGTATGTGGTATATGGTGGTGTTGGTATGTGGTATATGGTGGTGTTGGAATGTGGTATATTATATAGTATGTGGCATATTTTGGTATTCTGTGTTTAATAGTGTAGCCATTTGATATGTTGTGCAATTCTAGGGACGTGGGTATGACAGTAGATTGTGCTGTGGGTATGACAGTAGATTGTGCTGTGGGTGTGACAGTTGATGGTGGTGTGGGTATGACAGTAGATGGTTCAGTGAGTATCATAGTATATGGTAGTATAGATATGACACTAGATGGTGATTTGGGTATGACAGTAGATGGTGGTGTCCATATGGCAGTAGATGATAGATAGCGCGGGTATGACGGTATATGATGGTCTGGTAATGACAGTAGATGATGCTGTGGGCATGACAGTATATGGTGGAGTGGGTATGACAGTATAAGGTGATGAGAATAGGACAGTATATGGTGGTGTCCATATGGCAGTAGATGATAGATAGCGCGGGTATGACAGTATATATGGTCTGGTAATGACAGTAGATGATGCTGTGTGCATGACAGTATATGGTGGAGTGGGTATGACAGTATAAGGTGATGAGAATATGACAGTATATGGTGGTATAAGTATGACAGTATATAGTGGCGTGGGTGCAGATGGTGGCGTGGGTATGGCAGTATATGCTGGTTTTGATACGACAGTAAATGGTGGTGTGGATATTATAGTAGACATATAGCGTGGTTACAACATATCTTGCTGTGAGTAAGGTTGATCGTAATGGTATATGTTATTAACTAGAATGGCTACGGCATATGTGTTGGTGTGGCTTTTATATATTGTACTGAAACGATCATCATCATCACACTTACCTGAATTATTGGCTAAAACTAGATCCATAAAGTCACCTAACAGCTAAACTGTGTGTTGTTAATGCCTGATTATTCACAAGATATAACGTTATGTTGTGTTCCGTGATAGAAATGACGGGTTGAGAATATCGTAATCAGATGTGAGTATAGCACGGTACAATAAGTTGTCCTTAGATACCAACATAAACAAAACTGATACCGTACAACAATAGATACAATTAACTGGAAAAAACTATTTAGCGACTTCTCCGAAAATGAGAACACCTCCAAGCGCCCAGGTCTAAATATGATCACCAGATATTGACATGTCTAATAATCTGGTAATATTCAATCATCAAAAGGTCTCGTATGCTTCTTACTTGTTGTGGGGGTTTGAGGGGGGGGGGCGGCAGCGGGGGACTGTTATAACAGTTATAGTATAGAATATTGTTATACGTAATGAAACGTTTTACACCGTATAACAACAATAACATGTCACGTGACTGTGATGTTGCATAGTTCTTAAGAAGGGACGGAAGGAGGAAGATATATATACAGACAACCAGAGAAAGGGGGGGGTAGACAGACAGGCAGGTAGAGAGAGAGAGAGAGACATACAGGCAGGCAGGCAGACAGACACACAGACAGACAGAGATAGAGAGAACAAAACAAGTTAACCACACAACTATATTATTGTAAGGACAGTTTAAAGATAATATCGACATATGTGTGTATAGTACTAATGACAGTCAGTTGTGGTCTAATACACAACAAATATTGATGAAATATATCAATATGGTGACACACAAACTGTAAACACGCCACATTCGGTACTGACTAGGGGGGTGTTTTTGTGATCTTTAATGACTGCAGCAGTTACTAGATTTTATTTGTGTGTGTGTATGTGTGTGTGTGTGTGTGTGTGTGTGTGTGTGTGTGTGTGTGTGTGTGTGTGTGTGTGTGTGTGTGTGTGTCCGGACGTGCGTGTCTGTATATGAATGCAAATTCCCAACCTCAGATGAAATATTGAAAATAAAAGTATAACAATCACAAATATGAACATTTATAAACTGTTCTCAAACGCTATATTGTAGAAATGTTGCTGTTTACTGGCACTTGTATATACATAGCAGGCTAAATGGGTCTACAACCTGCAAAAAGAGTCAGGCTGTAATTGAACCTAGGTGCTAGGCATCTGTGACGGAGCGCACTACTATTAAGACCAGGGTTATACGCTCGCTGAATAAAAGAAGTAAGAATAATTAATTATCAAAAAATGGACCTTTTTTTGGTGAACTGTAATTTTGGAGTGAGATAATATAGAAGTAAATTATACGATATGAAGATGTTCGTGAACATTGGCCAACAGAAGAAAAAAATGTTTCTGGCGAGTACCCATGAAGTGAGAGAAAAACACAACAAACCGTTATGGTAGTTAGTATGAACGGAGCAGCACTATTAGTGATATGAGATGGTTGATTGTTTTTGTTATTTTTAGGGTTTTGGTGTTTTGTTTGTGTTTTTTAGTACAGTCAACAAAACTGATATATTAATCAATAGCTACATCTAAATCTACAAGTTGTTCGAATAAATCTTTCTATAATTTGTCGATTAATAAACACTGTTTGACAAGCTTTAATATTGGTACTTGATATGTATTATGCAAGGACGTTTTATGCGTGAAATTGGTTTGATTTATTGATGCAGAGATTTTATTAATAATTACAAAAGATTATTATTATGAATGTTGAAATCCATTATCATTTAAACAGACAGAGACACATACATACATACATGATGATGATGATGATGATGATGATGATTGAGGTTCTACGGTCACTTTTGTGCACAAGGCAAGCTAAGTGGGCCGAACAACCCCCAAGGGTAATGAGGCGAAGTCAAAGGTGAAACACCATTCAGATATGCCCACACCGAGATTCGAACTCAGGTGGTAGCACTGATCTGTGGTCCAACGCGCTACCAGTTAAACCACGGAGACACCCATGTATATATATATATATATATATATATATATATATATATATATATATATATATATATATATATATATATAAGCATGAACATAACAGAATAGAAAACGTGCTATAAAATATCAATATAAGCGTTACATAACAAAGATAATTATGTTTATATTATAATATTAGGACAATACCATGACACATTCTACCCACAATACCATGACACATTCTACCCACAATACGATGACACATTCTACCCACATTACCGTGACACGTTCTACCCACAATACCATATTGTAGCCCTCAGAATTGAAAGCTTGGAGAGAAATCGTTAACGTGACAAAGGAACCAAACACATTGACAACAGAATGATGTCATAAGATTTACGTGTATCTTGTAGGTGTAAAAATTACAACTTTAGTCACGACTTGTAAATGTAACGATTTTACTGGTGATATACTAAACACTGGACGCTGTAAGTATCAGCTAAGTAGGTGTTAGATCTTAGTAACGTCGTAGATAGGGTAACTATTCAAGTATTTGTGGACAAGGAGAGAGAGAGAGGGGTATGTGTGTGTTTGTGCACGTTGGAGAGCACGACAGGGCAGAAGAGAGAGAGAGGGAGAGACCTGTGATAAACACGTTTCTCACCTTGATAAAACAAACCAGTGTAGTTACAACTCTTAACTAGAACCAAACCTACACCGTACACGTAGAACCTGCCACCAAACAACACCACACCCCGCCGTGTATACAACAAGCCTCTGACTATGGTGCAGTGCTACCGATTCCTCCTGGTGCAAACCATACAAATATTTGTACAGAAATCAAGATTATACTGACCTCAATCTATGACATGATTACCTTGGTTCTGAGTACAGAATGGCCTCGTTTCGCTCTCTTTGTTGGTATAACTTAATGCAGATTAAATATCATATACCACAGACAATATGGAGACATCTCAACGGCCCGGTTGTATACAATGTCTGGTTGTAACAGCTACCATAGGTTCACACAGTTGACACTTCCTTATCATACCAATTGTTGACTACAGGGATGTTTATGATCCGTACCAAGCAGTACTAATCTATTTATTTATCCTGAATACGGTTCATGATATCACAGAACTTTATATCGTAAGGTAAACTTATATCCGCGGTTGTCCACAGACCTCTAACACCTGGGTTCAAACCTTACCAGGGCTATGTCTGAAGGGTGTTTCATCTTTCACTCCGCCTTATTACTACTTTTGGAGGTTTAGTCTACCAAGCGCACAAAATTGGCGCTAAAATAGCAATAGTTCGCATTTTCTTTATGAACCTAAACAACAAGGCACCATTCTCAATTTTCCGCGAACTATATTTTTATATACGGATATGACGTAGTCCATTCCACGGGGAGTACACAATAGACCCATTGCATGATGACGTCAAAAACCAAAACAAACCAGGCGCGCTTTGCATTGTGGGATTTATAGGGGGTCTGCTGAGCGACAATACCGTGATAATGCCGTCATTTAAACCTTGAACGTCAATGTTCCGGATCTGTTATAATCATCCCCAAAACTAACTCCTGCGTACCGCATTGTCATGCCACTAGTAAGCGATATAAACATTTAGGTTGGCATATGTTGGCCGCGGGATGAAAATGCTGAGAAAGCGTTGGGTAGTTTTAATTCGAAATGACAATCTGCGAGTTTTTTTTTTAATTAGAGTGTTAGTGTAAGGATTGACTGAAACAGTGAAAGGCGTAAATAACCAATATTAGATAATAATATTGGTAAATAAAGTGTAATTTACCATATTATTATATCCATAAATAATAAATTAAATTTACCAATATACTGGACTCTATTAGTAGCAATGACGGACGATTAGCATATAGTTAGTTGTAATCTGATTTTCAGTTTTGGAATACAATTTTTCAACAGTGCCGGCTTTTTCGGTGTCGAAGCAGAGTTAAACGGTATGCAGAAGTTAGTTTTTGGCATGATTATAACAGATCCGGAACATTGACGTTTAAGGTTAAAATGGCGGATTATCAGGGTATTGTCGCTCAGCGGACCACCTATAAATCCCACAATGCAAAGCGCGGCTGGTTTGTTTTTGGTTTTTGACGTCATCATGCTTCAGGCTTATTGGTAGCCGAATAATCTACAGCAATGTATCCCGTCGTGTGTTTGGGTAATAATAAGTAATGAATAAATTATTAACAAAATAACCATTGACAGTACGTAAATGGTGAAAATCCCTGAACTGAGCCATAATAGATAGCAAACCTGGTAATAACAGGGTGAGCGATATTAGAGGGTGAATGATACACACGAGAAGTGAGGAAATTATAGAAAATGGAAGCAATAGTCTCAAAGTGCAAAATTATTGATAACGAGCTAATAGTGAAAAAAAACAAATATCTATAAATGAGCGATAATGGGCGATATAAGAAGTATTTATAAAGCGGATGATACTTGGCTTTGAGCGAACAAGTTTGTGTTAAGTGTGCGCCAAAACTGGATTTATCTTCTGAGATGATGATATCTGTGACGATAAGATAGATAACAATATTTGAAATATGTATTGCTTGACGCGGATGAAAATGTAAACAAATATTTATTTACTGTTTATCTCTTCGTAAAATATGGCTCACTGTTTGGAGATGGGTTATTGTCATATAACATACGTCAGAGATGACCAGATGATGGTCGAGTGTTTAGAATAAACATATTAACGTTCAAGTCATATGTGGATAGTGAGACACGGTATCATGGTACACATCTGAATACGTAAACACAGCCGTCTTTCCTGTCACATCTAACTGACATGTGAAAAGAACTAGTTATCTGATGGCTGTCAGTCATGTGACATTCATCGGTCATGTGACTCCTAGCAGTAACGTAAGATTTGCCAACCATGTGACATCTGCCTGTCACTAGACGCCAATATGACACTTACCCCATACAAGTAATATATGGCAGCCATTTTACACCAAATATTGAAACATGCTGTCGTGCAATTCGTTATATATATATATATATATATATATATATATATATATACACACACACACACACACACACACACGAATTACTATCATCCTTCCAGTAGCCAGGGTCGAGAGTGGTAAGCTGACAGAATGATTACATTTAGTAATATATATATATATATATATATATATATATCCCATACACACGCGCGCAACTAAACAACTCATACAAAGCAAAGTATTTGTCATAACGCAATTATATTTTACAGGTTTTTATGTTTTCCGTTATGACACAAGACAGTCATCTTCATGCGTAGACACACACACACACATATATATGTGTGTGTGTGTGTGTGTGTGTGTGTGTGTGTGTGTGTGTGTGTGTGTGTGTGTGTGTCAGGGCTACTCATCAGCATGTCTCTCACGACAGATACGAAGACACAATCATACACTCAGACTCGATGGCAGCCATCAAAATCCTTAACGAAAATTATTAACTCCGCCTCTGCATTAAGCCAACGTGGCAGTCTAACCACTCTACATTGGGTTCCCATGCCACACAAATATCGAGGATAATGAATAAGCCAACGCTCTGGCCAACGAAGCTACTAACCTAACCAACATCCTACACGCAGAACAGACACCAGGTGCCTACAAACACATGATAACAGAATATCTACACAAACAAATAGCACCCAATCCAGACATAGCCAAATTAAGTACCTGGTACAATAAAACCATTGTTCCCGGAATTCACCTCATAAACAACAGAATAGCAGACATACACATACGCCGCCTCCGCTGCTGTGTGCACACAAAAAGCTTTGTCGGCCCCAATAATAAAGCACTCTGCTTACATTGTAACGAAAACTTTGACCCTGTCCACTATCTAATCAGTTGTCCCACCTTCCAAGCCTGCCGACAACCTCTTAAACAACTTCTAACTCTGGCATAACACAACCTAACAGACACAGAAAAAGCAGCCATCATAATACACAATGTCACAGCCACGCCACACATAATAATTCCCTTATTTAAAAAAGACGAATGCATTTGGCAAAAGCCAAACAACAAACCCTAAATCTTTTTTTTAAGTTCGGCACCGGCACGTCCGGGACCGGAACTTTACAAATTCATTTTCAGATACAGAAACTCTACGGAGAATAACCCCACCATAGAGGTTGTGCCAAACAAGCGACAGCCTGGGGACACTCCCCGAACTACAAGCAAGCAAGCAAGCAATCAGCCTGTGGGCGTCAGATAATCCGCTTTTGTATGTGACAAATATGTCACGCCCACAGGGAAGTGGCTGTATGTAGGCTACGCACAAAAAGCGGAAGCAAACAAAAAAGTACCATTTAACACCATAGCTCGCAATTAAAAACTTAAGCATGTGGTTAACATATACACATGTACAACATAAATACTTTGACGCCACAGGTTACAATCAGCAGTAATTTGCTGTGACTCGAAGGTAACCTATACATAAAACATTTCGATACCACAGATGCTGATCTCAGCTCCATTCTGGGTTAGAACAGCTAAATAAATTCTACCCATATCAACCATACGGACAGAGGTCCAATAAATTCGTCATCCCCAAGTTGTTACCCAATCAGGATGAAACTTTGTGCTTTTTATGAGCTCTCGGCACGCTAACATAACACAACAGTTTCAGTTGACAAAAACACTGTGCCGTGTACACTACCTATATATGGAAGCAGCGAAATGACTACGCTATAAATAAAGTACCAATACCGTACAATGGATTATTACAAGACTAGAACGAAATATCGCTACAATCCTGAGTAAATACTATGATTTACTCAACCCTAGCAGCTAATCCTCATACGTTTTCGTTCATCACTTAGTGAAGGTTCACCCACCGCTAATTTAGCTCCCTTGATATATGTAGTTAGGTGTGGTGGGATCTAATTTAAAGCGCCTATCCACTTGATCTATTTGACCCATGGCCAGGAACAGCGGATTTCAGGCAGATCTCCGATACTGCGAATGAGACGTCGGGATTTTGTATAGCTATACAATCAATAATGTCCCTATGTGATTGTAACCTAATTACTCATTGTGTGTGTGTGTGTTTGTTTGTGTCTGTTTGTGTGCGTGTGTATGTGTGTGTATGTGTGTGTGTGCGTATTATGTGTGGATTCTCTCCCCCTATCCCCCCCCCTATCCCCCCCTCTCTCTCCATACATGTATATGAATTGAAATGAATATGTATATTACCAGAAATATTGGTAACTGAAATTTAATACACATTACCTGAAAATGTTAGGTAATATACATATTACCTGATTATACAGATTATATATATATATATATATATATATATATATATATATTAAGCCTATATATCATTACAGCCCTCCTTATCATCACCATCATCATCATCATCATCATCAAATATGGGAAGTGAAACTTGATATTTCCACTTACTTGTATACAAGCCGAACATGCGCGGTGACGTCGTAACGACGTGGTTGGTCTCTGCTCAATAGGTGTCGCTTTGTCCAAGGTTTGTATGGACAGAGTTCTCTCTCTCGCCGTGAGAGGTCTCTGCTGTGACGACATTCTACCACTTTCTAATGGCAGGTATCTGTTATCAGCTCTCATCATCTGTCAGCAAAGAAAACAAACAATTATCTGTAAAACTGTGACAGGTATGTCGGTGTCAATTACTCTCTTGAACATACATCATCATCATCATCATTATATAACCATAAATGTATCAGTTAGTACAACTGATTTTCGTGTTACAGTTTGTACTATACTGTTCTAGGATCAGATCCTACCGTGATCTGTGTACGTGACGTATTTTAGGTTTTAGTAGGTCATCGCACATTCATATAAAATGTGTGACAAACGTCGAGACAACACAATATTATTTGTTCACTTCTTTTTCAGGTATAAGACATTTCTAACAGACAAAATTTCATTCTCAGATGTTAAAACTCAAGTGTGTAATATTAATAAAAGTAAAAAACATCACACACACAACACACACACACATATATATATATATATATATATATATATATATATATATATATATATATATATATATATATATATATATATATATATATATATATATATAAAGAAACAACGAAAATTTATAGACTGTCACTATTACGACCTCGTCGTTAGATAGATTGTACGACGTGAAGGATAAAAGTGAAGCGCTCTGCCATCAACCACCATACGGATCATAGAGCCGACATGATTCAGATCGAACCGGGTTACAGATTCTGCGACTTAGCTATCCTCGTGACCTTATCTGTCTCCTGACTCAACCTAATAACTACAACTAACTGATCCAGTTGCTGATTGTTTTACATAAATCAGACAATTCTGTAGATATTTCGTGTTCTATTTCATTATTTAATTTCTTTATCCATTTCAATAACATGAAAGGTTAATTGAACCAGTAATACTGCATTATCTGTAAAATACGTGTTTACATAGTTATAACCGGATCACAAAAACAACTTGTACTTAGTGACGTCAGATTTGAGGATTATTCAGAATGTGTCGGGCTTTAAAATAGAATATTTTGACGTCTTTTATAATTTGTGTGAAACTATGTATACGAGTCCTGAAAATTTGAAATTAAAGTAAATTGTTCTTTTGAATTATAAACATGATGTGTAAAGGCATGAATTCTTGTAAATATAATTTTTATATATTAAATAAAGACAATAACAAAACTGACGAAGATTCTATGTATGATCATCTAAACGACTCAGCTAGAAACGTTATGACAAAGATGAACATTATGTCTATAATTACTTATTGACAAATTGGATATTTGAGTATAGTTTATGATTATTTTGAGACCCAAGACTTCGATTTATTACGAGCAGATAGGGAGGTTGGATGTGAGGACAGGTGACAGGCATAGATCTGGAATAGGCTAACAACCTTCTTTATCTCTCTTTATCTATCTATCTATCTATCTATCTCTCTCGCTGTGTGTGTGTGTGTGTGTGTGTGTGTGTGTGTGTGTGTGTGTGTGTGTGTGTGTGTGTGTGTGTGTGCTGTGTGTGTGTGTATGTGTGCTGTGTGTGTGTAGTGTGTGTGTGTGTGTGCGTGCGCGCGCGCGTGTGCGTGTATGTGTTATGCCTATATAAGAGATGGAGTTCATCAAGTCAACTAGCTACTGATCTTATCCATTAGATCCAATACATATATGGCTGATAAACAATCAACCTAATAACATTAATTGACTTCGTGTATTTAAAATCGGCGCTGGTCAAATCTTATATAAATAACTGAGGAAATTTCACTATATCACACCAAGTTGTCGTCACAACACATTATACCACAAAGTACCCGACAGTAAAAGCTAATCAATACACCTAATCAATAAGCCTAATCAATAAGCCTAATCATTAAGCCTAATCAATAAGCCTTGTCAGAATTCATTAATTCGATTTTACTAAATATATTTCCAGTTTTAAAGAACTAAAAACATCGTGTATAGTACACCACCATTTGTTATGTAATTGTTTCTTATACACCACCCTTTTGTTATTTAATTGCTTGTTATACAAATATAAAGATCCGGGGATCAAATTTCTTAAGATGATGAGCATCACGAGACAATCATCGATCACTTACCGATATTCATGAATATGCTTCAAAATTTGGTATAAACGCCATTATTGGTCTCCGAAATATCTTACCTCTGTGTAGAAAAGCGCAGGTATTGATGAATATCTGTTGATATTTATAACCAAAAGAACTCATCTATAAACTCCGTATGGAAATATGACGGGCCAGCAACAACAAAAAGTTGATATCAATTCAGGTGAATGTTACGATGTAGGACATTCCACCGAAAGTCTAAATATAGCGCATTTAAGATTAAGTGATCGATGACTTACCTGGCTCAAACATCTACACGCAATACTATTTTATGACTATCTCATCAAAGCGTGATCGTTCTAACAATTCTACACACAGTTGGACAACGACCAAACTGTTTATATCACAAAACGATGATTACATACCAGAATAAATCTTCGTGCTGACGACAAATTCATCCATTTTACAAACTTCTGCCCAGCAAATATTTTATATTTAAGGATTATCCACGTGAATGTCTGTGACCAAATAAATACCATATAATGATTCGTTTTTGTGCGACCATCAAAGTTACACGCGTCTATCTTCACGATAAGAGGACAATTTCAGCATCAAGGACACCACATAAATCGTTATACATTCATCTCATAATGGGTTATAATAATAGTTAGAACGATGGATAATCCAAAATATTTCTTTATTCGAAGAATTTTCGCCACCAACTTCCTGTTCGATTAATCGAGTTTTCATAAAATATCAAAATACAAATCCACAATTCAACATATAACCCACATACCTCACTCATAACACACTATATCGCTCACAAGAACATCACCCCCTCACGGCACACTATATCACCCATAGAACACCCCTCAGAATACACTATACCATCCAACCCATATCCCCCTCCCCCCAATAAACATACACTTCAAGATTAAACTTGTTAAAAACAATTATCACATGACAGTCTACACATTACGTGTCGTTTCCGGGTTGTTTGAGGACATTTTTACAATCCTTCTAACAACAAAGTGTAATCCACTTAAATCACTTTGGCAGACATATTATTTTACAACACACACACACTTTCAAGTGCAACACATCGAGGTCAGTCGACAAATGATTTATATTTCAATCTTATTATTAACTTCCCATCGACTAGTTTTTCTCGGTAGAGAGCATGCGCGACAAACATGCTGACGTCACTTCCAGTAACACGGCGCTCACAATGAATGGCTTGTTATACATCAAAGAAGTCAGATATACTGTAGAAAACAGGGTTTGGGCGATTACAGGACCAAGGTAATCGATTACGATTACTTGAGAATACTACGATTACGTTAATTGTGAATGTAATCGATTACGATTATATTGTAAAATAATCATGATTACAATCATGATTACAACGTATAAAGCAAAAACGTGTATGTGATTCTTCATCACTATTCACTCAGTTAATTGTATAATACCGATATAAACTTGCTACAATGTTTACGTGGTCCTTTTTTAAGAACCAGACGCATTTTATGGTCTGTTCTTGAAATGAAAATGTACAACACACTTTGATGCCATTGTACGACGTTAATTTATTTTAACATTTCTGAAATCAATATTCACTATAGAGCAAAGTAGCAAGTAATGCATTTGATATAGAAATAACTGAGATTAGTGAAAACTGAGATTAGTGAAAACTGGGCTTAGTGAAAACAATGTCAATAGAATTGTTTGAATATTTGGGAAATGCATATTTAGTAACGAAATGCATCATGTGTGGCGTGACTACAGCCAGATAAGGTCTATTAGAATATAATGGATAATTAGAATATATTCAAACCCCCAATTCCGACCACCTCTATAACTTGATCACCTCTGTAAATGGACCACATTTTCACAGTCTTAAATTGGTGCTGTACTTTAAAATCGTATTTTTCTTCTATAACTTTGATCTCGACCGGGGGACAACGTGTAGCCTTGTTTATGTTCACCAACGCATGCGTTAATTTAATTGGCTGCTTGTCATCCGACTGCTGGCCAATCAGCGTCGTTTGGAGTTGTAGTTAAAATGATGGTGCCAGAAAGAAATCATGCACGATTGCTGGATGTGTGACTAACTTGAACTTAACCATGTGAAAACAACACGAATTAGTCTGAAACACCTGTTTATATCACATAATAGCGACAACATCTGAAGCAATGTTTCAACACATTTTCATTTCAACTGACAAATCATCAGGTGTATAAATATGACATCAATCCGTCAATGGATAAATAAATCTTTAAAAAATCAACACCAGGTGGCTGTGCCCAATAGGCGACAGCCAGGGATTTCTACCCCAAACTTCAACAAGACAAAGGGTAAATCAGTTCTATTGTTATCTTTTGCCTTACATACCAAACCATATCTCTGAAATGATATAAAATGGTATATAATCATTGTGTAATCGTGAAAGTAATCGCTGATTACGATTACCTTTACAGTGTAATCGATTACGATTATATTGCATCTGGAAATGGTGATTACTTGAGATCGTATAATCGATTACAATAGATTACCTATTACCGATTACGATTACGCCCAACCCTGATAGAAAACATTTATTAATTTTAATAGAACTTCACTGGATCAGTTGAAACAATGATGTCACGCGTTAGGAACATACCATTTCAAGCAAAACGAGTTCTAATTCACAGATAGTGATCAAGATAATAGTCTCTCTCTCTCTCTCTCTCTCTATCTATCTATCTCTATATCTAATTAAATTACGAACATTCTCATAAATAAAATATATTACACACGCGCGCGCACCTACACTTACAGCACACCAAAAACTTGTCCATGTTCACATGATAATATTTATATGTTCAGTGAAATCCATCAACTCGTAATGAAGTCTTTTGTACTTATAATAGAAAATATCTGCGCTACTCACACAGAACCTGACAAGGTCAGTAAACAAGGTCAAATATAACTCAATAGATCTACAACCTATTTAAAAAGTAAAAATGCTCAAACCAAATACCAACAATAACAAATAAATCAATACTCTATCAATTTATTTCTGTTATCAATATAAATCTGATGAAGCCAATCAGATTTTCCAATTGTTTTTCTTGTTTTCACGTCACGCGATCGAGCAGCTCACAAAATGATGACGTGTGTATAAATTGGATCATGTTAGTATGGCGGTCTGTGTGACTCAGTCACACTATAGTCTACACAAGAATGGCAACAACATGGCTCCAATAGACCAACTCGTTGTTGAATCATTTAATAAGCGTTCGTTGGTTGACTCAGCTATTGGTCTAGTCTCTTAGATTCGTCTGTGGGGACCCCGCGTCTGTGGGGACCCCGCTAGACTCACCATTAGGAAACAGTCACTTAGCAAATGTCAGGTAATTTCAACAAGCCCGTAGATGGAATATCGTGCGTTTAATAGATGTTTCTTAATCATTTTAGCAGATTACCATCCCCCATCCACCCCATTACACCCGACGAACGCGCGCGCGCACACACACAGAGAGAGGGGAGAGAGATACGCACGCACACGCACGCACGCATATATATATATATATATATATATATATATTAATCGGGGTGATTATACCAAATGTATACTTCATATAAATCCCAGACAGTATATTACTTAATACTTAAAGGTGATAGTTCATGTGAATACCTGACAGTAATATTACATAAAGATGATGATGATGATGCCAAACTTTGAAACCACAGATAATAATAATTCCTAATATCTGTAACTGACATTTGCAGTACTTGTAGTTGATAATACCCTCAATATATAATTAAAGCTTAATCAGGTTTTTTTAAATTATAAATGATCAATTATAAAGTGTTTAGATTGAAGTATCACCTGACAGTAGACTATTTGGCGCCACATTTAAGTTGTTTATTGGGAATTACCAAAAGTTGTCATGGCAACCATAACATAAATACAGCACAGAACTGTAAGTAATTATTAATTGATGTCTTATGGGAGATAATAAAAACAAACTTGGCTATTTATCTGACTCTTCGTCTGTCTGTCTCTCTGTCTGTCTGTCTGTCTGCCTCTCTGTATGTATCTCAACCAGGTGGGGGGAGCCCACCGTCCAGTTATCACTCAGATGGAGTACATGTTAGGATACTGACTTTTTAGATTAGAATTATGTTTTGTTTAATATTCAATTGTTAATGAAAGCCAAACGTAATCTATAACTGTACTAATATCACACTTATGGTCCGGACCCACGGTACCCCCCCCTCCACACACACACACACACACACACACACACAATCAGGCCAGGCACTCTCCATCCCTGTTTTATGTCTATCTGTCTATCTATCTGTCTTCCCTCCAAATATTGTAAATCACGCGACAACCTAATATCACGTGACATGATCTTGCTCTCACTAATTACATCCTAATATTCAATGTTTCCAAAACAACACAAACAACTCTAAATTAGCTTAATATCTAACTGAACAAGTTGTAAATAAGCGGATTATTTTATATAACGCCAACAGGAGACCATAAGACAGAAATGATGACGTCATTGTTACTTGGTAGGTAGATAAAGTGTACGTCATTTACCATAATAGGTCATAAACGAAGTGTTAACCTATAAGGTTATGACTGTAGATGTTGTGTAGTTAAGAACACGTTACCCTGACGAACGAATATGTTTATTTTAAAAAGGGCACTGGCACAGAGAATTGAAAACGCTGTTTACAACATCTGGATGATTTACAAGGAATTTAAGGAAAGCATAATGAATTTTCCTACTAAGACGTTTCTTTCTCTCTCTCTAAAAACGATCGTTTATTGTTGTGCTGCCATATTGTTTACGCTATATTAACCAATCATTTATTTCTAAACTGTGTATAGGTGTAGGTGTCTATCGTGTTATATACAAACAGTTCAACAATATATTTATTTATATGTTGTTGACGTCATAAACAAGTACTAATCGGGTCAATGGGTGTACTGGTATCGCGTGACACTCAGAATAAATATTCTTATCCAGATCGAAAGTACTGTTCTCTGATACCAGAAGTCACACGCATATACGCACGCACGCACGCACACACACGCGTATGAAGACGTACATACATATATTAACAACTGATAAACCATAATGTACTTTGATAACAATGCTACTGAAAGTTATTGTCAACATTGATAACAACTCTTACTTCAATAACAGACGTCTAACAGTCATGACTATAAAAGACATAACATACGCATAACAACCTAAATACAACAAAATACCTGGATAGCAATCAAAGTAACAGTCCAATCAGCTGTCAACATTAACCTAACAATGACAGTAAACATTTCATCATCAGACCAGTAGCATCAACTTGTATCTATTGTTATCTCAGTAGATATCTATCTGCCCATCTTTAGCCGGTCACGGACAAATGTAACAAACTGACACGAGTTGGCCGGGCTAGATTTGTTTTATAATACACAGGTAGTCACCATTTACTATTTTACGAGTGCATGAATACACAGACACGATAATATATAGATGTGTGTGTGTGTGTGTGTGTGTGTGTGCGACTGACTTGGCTATGTTTCCATACTGTGGTGTAGATGACGTCTAACTAAGGGTTTGTTGTATGCCAACAGTGAGCGAGTTTTGTTTAAGAATGTACTGTCACCCTCCCATCACCTCCCCAACCTTACCTGTCACTACTGTATGTTCTATGGTTATATCAATAAATCCTAACAGCATCCATGCCGAGAGTACAATTTATCCGAAAACATGAGACAATGACCGTTTAACATTTCACTTTTCTTCAATCAACCATGAATCCGGTTGGTATTCAATCATTCCTTACTGTCAACGATGTATCGATAGAGTATGAACACAATTGGTACACTATTCGATCAGTTGTTCTTTATTCTCTAGATCGTGTCAGATCCATGTTGATAGTCTCTGTAATGGTCGACAAAGTCCACTGTTTGCTGATCGTGCCAGATCCATGTTGATAGTCTCTGTAATGATCGACAAAGTCCACTGTTCGCACACTTTTTTTGCCTTCTTTGAGCCATTAAGATAAATATTTGCCGGCATGTAGTTAGCGTCCTAGTCGCTAGGAGCGCTTCGTTCTTCCTGACAGCGCTACTTCCTAGAATGTAGAATGCGGTCCCCTGTATTTATGTGGGGGGGAGTCTTAGTTTGGGTGTCTATTTAGGGACACCAGCTAAATACGTGCTGAGCTAGTGTGGGTGTGTGTGTTTGTGATCAATAATGATCAATGCGGCTTTAACTAATGGGTAGGTGGTGTCCAATGTCGGTTTTTATTTTGTCAGGCTTCCGTGTTGTAAACACGCACACACACACACACAGACCACACCACACCACACCACACATACGTCAGTCGAGAGTGCACTTTGTCTTCAACATACTGGACCAATCAGAGTCAGCCAGCGTCACGGTAAGACGTTCTTAAAGCTGATCGAACAAATTTAACATTTCATAGCAAACATTCAAGATCTGTTCCTTCAGCTTTAACATGATTACATGTTTATATGTGATGACGGTACCTACAGAGCGATGAAATTCCTGAATCCACCACGTATCACGTTACTGATAAATCGACTTACATAATGATATAATGTACTACATAATACTATATAACTTGTTCAGATTCCATATAGTAAAGTCGGTTGAGTCTGATGTAAAACTCATTTACTTCCGATTAACTCGAGGAATAGTGTATTCGCGTATTAATTGTCATACGTCAGACTGGGTGAGGTGGTGTTAATATTTTGTACTATTTTAATGGCTGATGCTGCATTTGATTCGTATAATAATCAGATAGCTTGTTATTATGTGCAATAAGCTTATTAGAACACGCCTTACCTGACTTTAAACAAGGTCACATAGACAACTGACACAATGGACATGAAGAGTGCCATTCATTTCAAATTTACCTATATGGTGTTATCGTATAATAAATATATATATACTTCGTTTAGCACCATATATCGGCCAGAAGAATTTTACTCAAGTCATTTAAACAGCAAGACCATTGTATAGTTGGTAAACTCGGATTTGTATCAATAATACACGATATGTATATATAATTTGTTATGTCAATCGAAATTATCCCAAAACAATACATCAGTATGTTTATTTTCGCCTAAAACAAATATTTTTAATGCTTCTCACAAAAATGGCTCGTGTTTTTACAGGTGTTTGAGAAAGCAGAGTGTTAAAGTCGAATCTTTTAAATGGGAAATGAGCCACGAATCTGTGATAAACATTATCAACATATATCATGTCTGTACAACTGACTCGAACGCACCAAATTTCTACTGAACTGAACTTTATTTTCAATTTCTATTTACATGAGCATGAATACAATATATACATATATGCAATAATACAAAATAATATTGTCAATGGAGATTGAAGGGCCAATGTAACCCAAGCTGTCTTCCCACTGACCCCAACATATTATATATACAGTTTGTGTGTGTGTATGTGTATGTGTATGTGCATGTATGTGCATGTGTATGTGTATGTGCATGTATGTGCATGTGTATGCATGTATGTGCATGTGTGTGCATGTGTGTGCATGTATGTGCATGTGCGTATGTGTGTGCATGTATGTGCATGTGCGTATGTGTGTGCATGTGTGTGCATGTGCGTATGTGTGTGCATGTGTGTGCATGTGCGTATGTGTGCGCATGTGTGTGCATGTGCGTATGTGTGCGCATGTGTGTGCATGTGCGTATGTGTGCGCATGTGTGTGCATGTGCGTATGTGTGCGCATGTGTGTGCATGTGCGTATGTGTGCGCATGTGTGTGCATGTGCGTATGTGTGCGCATGTGTGTGCATGTGCGTATGTGTGCGCATGTGTGTGCATGTGCGTATGTGTGCGCATGTGTGTGCATGTGCGTATGTGTGCGCATGTGTGTGCATGTGCGTATGTGTGCGCATGTGTGTGCATGTGCGTATGTGTGCGCATGTGTGTGCATGTGCGTATGTGTGCGCATGTGTGTATGCGCATGTGTGCGCATGTGTGTATGCGCATGTATGCGCATGTGTGCGCATGTGTGTATGCGCATGTGTGCGCGCGTGTGCGCGCGTGTGTGCGTGTGTGCGTGTGTGCGCGTGTGCGCGTGTGCGCGTGCGCGTGTGTGCGTGTGTGCGTGTGTGCGTGTGCGCGTGTGCGCGTGTGTGCGTGTGTGTGTGCGTGTGTGCGTGTGTGCGTGTGTGCGTGTGTGCGTGTGTGCGTGTGTGCGTGTGTGCGTGTGTGCGTGTGTGCGTGTATGTGCGTATGTGCGTATGTGCGTATAAAGTGTGTGTGTGTGTGTATGTGCGTATGTGCGTATGTGCGTATGTGCGTATGTGCGTATGTGCGTATGTGCGTATGTGCGTATGTGCGTATGTGCGTATGTGCGTATGTGCGTATGTGCGTATGTGCGTATGTGCGTATGTGCGTATGTGCGTATGTGCGTATGTGTGTGTGTGTATGTATATATGTGTATGTATATATATATATGTGTGTTTTATGGTACATAGTAAGAGGCAACAGGCACAGAGCATCAACATATCTAAACCTCCTTCGAAACCTACTTCCATAAATCTAAATACAACTATACATACATTAATCTAAATATTAAATGTTCAATACCTCCACATATTGATAAATGTGTGCGTATACCTAAGCATGTGTCTGGTCTACTCATCAGCCTGTGGGAACCAGCTAATTCGCTTTTCGTACGCGACAAATATGTCACGCCCACAGGAAAGCGGCTACATGCAGGCTACGTACAAAAAGCGGAAGCACGTAAAACATACCATTTGATACCACAGCTCGCAACAAACACGTGCGTGTGGTTCAATGGTGACTTGCTACATACATATCATAAACTATTTTGACACCACAGTTTACATTCAACAGTAATTTTCTGTGGTCCAAAAGAAACCTGTATATAAAGCATTTCGACACCTCAGATGCTGACCTCAGCTTTATTCTGGGTTCGAATAGCTGAATAAATCCTACCAATATGAACCGTGTATCAATACACGTCCGACTGGTCTGGCGTCGAAGTTCTTCTCTAACCTAAGTGAAAATTCAAGCCCTATATATAGCCTCAGCGTGTTAACAAACATTACAGTTTGTCCATAACAAAGAATGTACACTAACACAGTTTCAAGCCCTATATATAGCCTCAGCGTGTTAACAAACATTACAGTTTGTCCACAACAAAGAGAATGCACACTAACACAGTATGGACTCACTAAAGCGATTAAACTAAAATAAAAACAAAGTAGCAATACCGCACAATGGATTATTACTGGACTAGAACGAAATATCGTCTCAACCTGGAGTAAATACTACGATTTACTCGAACCTAACAGCTAACCCTCATACGTTTCCGTTCATCACTAAGGGAACGTTCATTCACGCTTAATTTAGCGCTAAGTATATGCAGTTAGGTGTGGTGGGATCTAAATTAAAGCGCCTATCCACTTGATCTATTTGACCCATGGTCGAGAATTGGGACATAGATCATCGATACTGCGAATGACACGTCGGGATTATAATAGCTATACATTTAACAAATTTCATATATGTGTAATCCAATTACTCATAATATGGAAAAACCTCCAACTGCGCTTAATACCATGATATGATGCTCTGTTGAGTAACAAGCTGACCCAGGAGTATAACCACTTTGCTACATTGTATGAATTAATAGGTAGTTTCGCCAGACCACATAAGAGGACAACAATATAGATTCTACATTATACATAACAAAGCTAATAAACTCAAAATGTTTTAATAACGACATAACTTTCTTACATTGGTGTAATAAGGAATCTGGATGGAAATAGATAAGATGTCTGGCACGTGTGTGTGTTAGGATACATAAAGAGGCAACAGGCACAGATCATCAACATATCTAAACCTCCTTCGAAACCTACTTCCATAAATCTAAATACAACTATACATACATTAATCTAAATATTAAATGTTCAATACCTCCACATATTGATAAATGTGTGCGTATACCTAAGCATGTGTCTGGTCTACTCATCAGCCTGTGGGAACCAGCTAATTCGCTGTTCGTACGCGACAAATATGTCACGCCCACAGGAAAGCGGCTACATGCAGGCTACGTACAAAAAGCGGAAGCACGTAAAAAACATACCATTTGATACCACAGCTCGCAACAAACAACACGTCTGTGTGGTTCAATGGTGGCACCACAGTTTACATGCAGCAGTAATTTTCTGTGGTCCAAAAGAAACCTGTATATAAAGCATTTCGACGCCTCAGATGCTGACCTCAGCTTTATTCTGGGTTCGAATAACTGAATAAATCCTACCTATATGAACCATGTATCAATACACGTCCGACTGGTCTGGCGTCGAAGTTCTCCAACCTAAGTGAAAATTCAAGCCCTATATATAGCCTCAGCGTGTTAACAAACATTACAGTTTGTTCATAACAAAGAGAATGTACACTAACTCAGTATGGACTCACTGAAGCGATTTAACTAAAATATAACTAAAGTAGCAATACCGCACAATGGATTATTACTAGACTAGAACGAAATATCATCTCAAACCGGAGTAAATACTATGATTTACTCGAACCTAACAGCTAACCCTCATACGTTTCCGTTCATCACTAAGGTGTGTGTGTGTGTGTGTGTGTGTGTGTGTGTGTGTGTGTGTGTGTGTGTGTGATAAAGGCTAGAACGTCTTCATTGTGCTTCCAATCACAATCTACATGAAGATGGTTAAAGGTCACGGGAAAGGTTTCGCAAATTAGTCAAAATGTCAGTGTTATTTATTCAAAACAATTTCAGTTAATTCTCTATTTTAGGCCCATCCCAGTAATCAGAGATATATTTATATTTTTCCTAGAAATAAAGTTACAGTGATTTTAAAACTTGCTTTGCTAGCATCTCACATGGTCAAATATGCCAAAGCTTTAATCGAGTATCTTCGAAAAACTTCGGAATGTGACGTCATGTTTGACAAATACAGACGCCAAACACGCCGTGGCCTTGTTTAACCCATGTTACGTGTTCTATATTGTCTTTGTTAAACGTATATAATGGTGTATTGTGCCGCATATAATTGTGCAAATAGATCTGCCAATGGATGGAGTATGCATGAATTTCCCCAAAGCAAGACTCGTTTGCGCGATTGGCTCCGAAACATGAACAGAGTGCAGTAGAAGCCTACTTGCCAGAGCAAGCTCTGTGGGAGACACTGAAAACGGTTATTCGTTATTTCACCGTCTATGCCACGATCAGTTGGATATGACATGAAGAGTGTAAGGCTTACAGAATATGCCATTCCAATCATATTTGACAAACTGGGTGAATCAGCAGTTTGATGGAGAAACTGAATAGAAAACGGGTATGTATGAGCAATAATAGGGTAATCTTGGGAGCAAACTATTAGACATTCACCAGTTCACTAATTCGTGAATAAGTCAAATTTGACTTATTCGCAAAAAAAAACTAAAATTTACTTAGGCCTACCCAAAGCTTGTTATGGCTGTGTATTGTAGACACTATTAAATTGGTAAAATAGTAGGTGTTCCACCGAGGGCAACACATTCCTATAGAGGCCAAATATGGGAGAGCCCTATCCTACGGACTCCCGTATACTGATACCTATCACTTTATTTTAAATGACTTTATGTGATAGGAAGATGGAGTGCTTGGTCTAGTTATATTTCAGGTCAATGCACTTGCCTGAAAGAAAACTAACCGAGCACTCAGTGGTGTTTGATTGGTCCGCCATGACCAAACAGCGCTGACTTCCGTTCGGGGCAAAAGCAACATTGAAGCGGCTGCACTTCGAGTTTTGAACCTATGAATACGGACATTTATTGTGATGTGTGCATTATACATTTGTACGTGCAGAGAATCTGTATAACTCCTGTCCTATTATATGCCATGAATTATCTGAATGTCGTCTTATGCAAGTCCGTAGATCTAGTTAAGTTGGGATCAAACGCCAGAGACGGGTCGGGGGTTGTCGAACAGGTTTAATATAATAATAGTTAAGCCAAAGACTATTTATAACAAGACGTGTTGCTTTCGCCTTTTAACATGGGACGCCATTTTGAATTCATGGAACGCCAGGGCCCTAGCGACCGGAGGTAGATTGTCACGGACAGCTCCCTTCGTTAACATGGGGCATAATGGCACTGGTTCATTCTGCGCCGCTTTCGGCTGCAGTAACAGAAAAGTATGCACAAATAAAGACATCTCCGAAAGGAAATGAAAGCTAGTGTAAACATTTGATATGTTCTGGCTATTTTTAAATAAAGGATATTTAAAAAATAAGCATAACAATTTGAAATAGACACGCCCCTACTTGACATGACCCAAGCAGTAGGCCCAATCAAGATCTATCTAGATCTATATTTGTTTCAGACAAAATTTGATTGAACATTATCAACCTATTAATCACAAAATGGGTATGTAAGATATACATAAGCTTACAGTTACATGTACTGGAGCCACTGAAGATGTTATGGGGGAGGTATATTTTACTTTATTATTGTTAATAATATAATTGGACTTCTAAAATTACATTACTCTAATCAGATAATTTTTCCCTAATTACAAAAATAATAAGTAGCTGAGTATTTACATGATCCCCTGCATCCATATTTATTTTTAAACGTAAGCAATTGGTACTTATGAAATTAATTATTAAATACCTCAACTAGTGGTAGAAACATTCATTTTGTTATTTTTTCTATTGACAGAAGTAAAAGATGGGTTATTAATTGTTGTCGTTCAGATATATGATGAGGAAAGATTTAAATTACTTGAATACTAATTGTAGAATGTATGATATGCATTTCACTGAAATGGAATTCATGAACCAGACAACTGATCTAGAATGCTATTCCAACTATTTTTGATGTACCAAATCCACCGCATGCATCCACTGAAATCAAAGAGGAAGGTATTAACATATAGGAGACCTATACAGCAGACAGGGCCAGCTGTGATGGTAATTAATATTTTAAAATATTAATGGTGAAAATTGGTATTATAAAATTAATTAAATAAGAAACAAGGCATCAAACCCATGAAATTTTGTCAGCCCATTTCATATCTTAATACCAAAAAAAGGATTACCTGCACCTGAATTACTACTTGAATGTTCAGCTGTATATAACATTATATGTCTATATCCAAATAAATAAAAATTTATGGATTATGATAAACTGACATGATGAAAGTATGTTTGTATGCATTTACCTCATATATACCTAACTGTTTTTATTAAAATAACTTATTTACGCCTTCCACACACAAAGCTGTGAAATAACCTAAACCACGTTCAATAATTTTCTGATCAGCTGTCAAGTGATCGCAAATTGTAGGCTATGCATTAATTAAGTGACTGCATGGGCTATGAAATCGCTTAATTATGTATTTACAGTTTCAGAGCTTCGTTTCCTTCAATATCATGTGTGCACAATTAAAGTATTTATTAATAAAATAGTATGTGATCATGTAACATATAGTACTAGTATTGGCAATTCATTTCAACCATCGCACACATCTACACGATCACATGTGGACAACCAGAAAGCTTTTGTTTATCTGAGAAATACCTCCGGTCGCTCGAGGCGGCACTGGTTCAAAATTCAACATGGCGCGACAAGAGTAACGCCTCTCTATATCTAAGCTCTCTGGTTAAGCTTAATTTTTTCCGCCCAAAAAACAACGCTTTAACAGCTATTTTAAATGCGTTCCTTATACTTACTGATGAAAATATATTCCTTTTGCATTACTTTAACGCCCACGACTTATGCAACCATCGACACAACAATAAAAAATAAATCTATTTTACATCATACAATCATTTTACAGAAAAGAGCTCTTCGAATAATACACAACGCAAAATTTAACAGTCATACTGATCCCCTCTTTCGATATTCTCGCGCCTTGAAATTGCATGATATATATGAATACCAATACGTATTATTTATCTTTGATTTTATCAATGGTAAACTCCCTGCCTCTTTTAATACTGTATTTACATTTAAGAAGGATATTCCCAATGCACGTAGCACTGGCCAATCGCATCATAAATTACCTTTATCTTTATATGAACTACCCAAAATGTGGAATAAATGGGAAAAATTCATCGATCAAAGTGGATCTCGCTCAATGTGTAAAAAAACAGCTTAAAATTAAAATATTTTATTTATACCCAACAAGTGTCAAATGTACCAACCTACACTGCAAAGACAGTCATCTCTGATATTTATACTTTTGAGTGTTTTTTATTCTATATGATCAATTGCCTTCTAATTAGTTTAATTCATTTCTACTATAATTAACAAAATATTAATTAATTTATAGTTATTACTTTACGCAAGTGGTCTCCTGTCCTGTGTTCAAGCATAACCTACTATTCTTTAATTATATGAATTAAATTCATTTACTTATATTAATTATATCTGGGGTTGGGATTCTGCCTCCTGGCTGCACTGAAGCACTCGCACACACACACAACACGCATATATTTGGGGCCAGTAGGAAGACAGCAAATATTGCTATGCTGGTCCCCCAAATTTCTACTTTTGTTCATTAAATGATATGTATATATGTGTATATATATATATATATATATATATATATCTTTTCTTATCCATTACTGTAATTACAATCTTAAATGATATATATTTGTATGTAGTACATAACTATTGTTGTAATGGTAATATTGTAAAGTTTGGAAATAAATCATTCACTCATTCATAATTCACCATTTTTAAACCTGATTCTGCAGTCCTTTTTGCCCCTGCCGGAAGTTTGCCATCAAATTGTTCGGTCTAGTTTTCTTTAAGGTCAATGAATAGATCAAATAAATTTTGTTAAAAGGGAGTGAATTCTTTCTAAAACACCTACCAAAGTCAGATGACATTCTAAAACGTATTAATATTACTGTTAGCAGTCATTTTATGACGGTACGCACCAAAATAGTCGTCTCTAACATACTAATTTTGGCGCAACGGATCTTCGTCATAGTGACCAAATAAAATAACCACCAATATTTGTCATAATGTATCCATGTCATAAATAACTAAACAATTTACTCCGAACCAAAAATGCTAATTTTATTATCGCAGTGTACAGTAATAAGCTGTTACTAAGCACATCAAAACCGACATAGATTTTTAAATTAAAAGAATTTGTATATATATATATATATATATATATATATATATATAATGCATTAATATGAGCTTAATCAACAAGGCATTTAATAGGAAACACATGATGTTAACATTTCATAAGTCAAAATATCAACAAATAAAACCATTTTTAAATGGGAACAAAATCTAAAATAAGAAGCACCGCTCCAGTATCAATAAATCCGCAGTAAACACACAGGGATACACTGATAAATGTATATAGCAAGTGGATGACTATGTTATCTGATGTTGTTATCTTGATTACTTAAAGGCACATATTAAATAGACTAGTATGTAAAATATGCAAACATTGACCACTCTAAGGGTATTACTGGTTACCATAAACATATTTTTCTAATAAGGCCATGCAGTATATAAAGTTTGGCCTGAAACTAACCCTTCAACACTCACATGGTATAGAGAGAAGGAGGGAAAGACAGACATACAGACACCTCAAGGAATCTACTGGCCACAAACTTGGACAGACAGACAAACAGAACATGAGAAATCTACAAACAAAGTTATAACCAAAAGATGCTTCTCAGAGCAGAAAAAAACTCCTGTTTTATAAACATTACAGAAGCAGATATTGCCAATCTTTAATATGTGACTTTGCCAGAATATTTGCTAATACCATCATCATCATCATCATCATCCTTAACTTACTAAAGGTTACACAGTAGTAATGCCATAATATTTTGTCCTCGATATGATTCATGACTGATCATCCATTTGTTTAACATCTTCATGATTCACCTGAGACATGATGATGACACTGTGATAACACATTTATTTCTTATTTTCTTCGACTTGACCAAACAAGATATCATTCCACTCCGTCATTCCTCCTGGATAGCGCTTGATCCTGAAATTAATAATGTTAGATAACCTAACCACCAGAAGAAAAAACACATGCATCTGATGGAGATAGAGACCATGGTTTCTATTGCTTTAGTACAACTGATCAAAATAAACATATTGTAGCATTATGACTGATGTAATATCAAACACACTGCTGTCTCACTATAATACAGCGTGAAGTTGCAAACCTTATACTGTGTAATCTATAACAGTCGCCAAAACCATTGCTACAGTGCTTAGTACTAGTAGGCTTGATTACTGCAACTCGCTTCTTTATAACATTGCATCTAAGGATATTCTAAAATTTCAGTGTGTTTAGAACTGCTTAGCTATGGTTGTCACACTGTCTCCTCCCTGTTCAATCTCGAATCATTTTCAAACTCTGCACTATTGCCTACAGTATATACTCATGTATAAGTCGACATGGCAGATAAGTTGAGGTCAATTTTTGACCCTGTAATTCTTTCCTCAGACATATGCTCACCATATAATTTGAGGTCAAGTATTGGCTTATCAAAGTCCAAATCATTGTCGTCATTCCCAAGAAAGTTGACCCAGTCATTTCAAACTCATGGTGTCAGCATGTGCATTGTAAATATATCAATATCAATTTCTTCACCAGCAGTAATACACACACACACACACAGATTCCGTTTTGATGTTATAACTAATCACACCAAACATGCCTGATTGTAACTTCAACTGGCAAGTGTTATTAATTAATTGTTTCAAGGCAAGTGACAAGCAAGGTTATCATTGTGAACAGTGATTTCCATATTATCACTAATCTTCTGGAAGTATTAGTAGTTAACAGTCCCTGACTATCAAATATTATTACATAAAGATTGGCATGTTTGTGAGATCCAAAAAACAGTTTGGTGAAAATTAATTGTAATTTATTGACTAAGACTAGTTAGTCTAGTAGACAGATGTGTCAATTTTGTTCCAACTATGGCTCACACAAACATGCCTGATTGTAACTTCAATTGGCAAGTGTTATTAATTAATTGTTTTACAGTGTATCTGGAGATACTGGTTGGTAGGTAACAGTGCATGACTATCAAATATTATTATATAAAGACCAGCATGTTTGTGAGATCCAAATAACAGTTTGGTGAAAATTAATTGTTATTTATTGAATAATAATAGATTAGTAGGCAGCGATGTGACTATTTTATTCTAACTTTGGCTCTTATTGGGTTGAATCCTATAGTTGTGTCAAGGATGGCCGAAAACATCTTTTCTTCAGCTGGTAGGAAATATGATGCGAGTACAAGTCAAGGTGCTTCTGGGAACTCCCTTTTCCTTACCCAAAAAATCGACTTATACACAAATATATACGACATCAAACTCTTATGGAGAACCTTCATACCTTTTTTCCATGCTTTCTTTAGCACCCAAGCCCAAAGAACTCTGCGACTCATGCTTTTTCAGATGCTGTCCCTACTCTTTGGAATTCACTCTCTGAACATGAAGTCATCAAATAGCATAGTTTCTTTCCATCACCATTTGAAAACTCACCTTTTCAGACTCACTTATTCTTCCTAAGTTTCCTTTCCATCTGATCATTGTTTATGAACTTTGCATCATACCCGGACTATGAGTTTGCCCAACCCCTGTACTCGGTGTGCCACTGAGCATAATTCCTTTCGAGGATATTGGTACTATAGAAGTTTTGTAATTATTATTATGACCCTACATGAACCCCAGCAGCCTTTACTAAACATGTTACTGCTTGTGTTGTTTCTTCTAACATTATGTTGTAAACATTTGATGCTGCATGAATAATATATAACATTTTCATTGTCTTTAATGACATGTTGTAGACTACATCAACCTAATGAATATATTTCTTGATGGTAACATCACAGGTGAGAGATTTCCAGTAAATCTTGTTAATAAACACCAACTAATAGCACAAAAGAAATCGCATGTAAATTTGCCATTTGGTCATTTAAACAATAATACTTACTTTTCATATCCCATTTTGTGAAGCTGCTCACAGACTTTGTGTGCCCTCTTCCCTGATCTACAGTAAATAACGACTCTCTCTGACATGATGTTTGGTTTATACATGTTATATTTTGCCTTAAATTCATCATCAGACAAGGTAAATGCCTTCTCTACTTCACTGACTGAAAGAACAAAACGATAACATTAAAGTTTATAAAAGAATTACTTATAAGATGACCTAACAGTAACATATACATCACTTTGAAGACTATGCTGAACATCAATCAATGAAATATGCAAGATACAATCAGAATAAATATGGTTGTAAGCAATAATCCATTCTACAATTAAAATTTATACCTTTAGCTGAACAGACCATATATATCACCGGCTTGAGCTATAAAAACATACACTATATGACAACGTTAAGTAATACAAATTATGTAAATACTTTTCGGCCATGGACAAATCTAACAAATCACAGTGTACTTATAATACATTGTAAAATAAGCCCACAATCTATACCAGACAGACAAGTTGTTTTTGGGATCGCATATTTTCAAGCAAGTGATGTTATTTTAAGTGTAATGAGCTATTGATTAAAACAAATTAACAGAATACAATTATCAACATCACAAATCATTCTGTGTCCCATGTGACTCCCCTAAATAAAACTTATCACCATTTTTGGCTACCAGTTGTTTACTGATGCCATTTCCACCATCATCAACAATATGTGATTGTCTAAGATCTCCATCTAGTAGTAACCTTGTAGTTTAGATAAGATATCAAAATATAGCTATTTCCTGTGAAAATAGAAATTGTTATCTGAACTCTGGGCTTGCTCTTTTGATAACCTCTCTGAAGGCTCTCTGAGTTATTGAACAATGAATCACTCCCATGTAAATTCAAGTAATATTTTGCATGGAAAGTATTGTATTCAAATGTTTTATATTGATGACGTATGATCCATAATTTTGACATACCAACAAAACAATTGGTTAGTTTAATAGGTCAAGCCATACACATCACCTTACCTGGTATATTAATGGCACCACCTATCTTTCCATTTTCCTTCAGTTCATGTGGTTCTCTAACATCAATCAGAAATAGGTGTTTATGTAATACACCATCCATAACATCAGCTATAGTCAAATCACTGCACACATAATCTGTAATAATTTGATAAATTAATTAATTAAAACTTTCAAGTGTATATATATATATATATATATATATATATATATATATACAGTAGGCAAAATGGACCAAGCCAACACTAAAGGGAATGAGACAAATTGAAAGATGAAACACCCTTCTGACATAACCCAGCCAGGGATTGAACCCAGGTGCTATAAATCCATGGTTGAGCATGCTACCAGCTAAGCCATGACGTGCCTCCCCATGACACACACACACACAGTGGTAAACCTGTAAAAGGTTCCTTAAAGGTTTTCCTAATCTAATAAATATTCCATAATCACAGAGTCATTAATGACTAGTTAGCTTTTGTAACAAGTTCAAAGAGCTCCACTAACTTGATTTCCAAAATAAAATATTAGCTTTTTGATCAAACATATTTTGGTCTAAATATTTCATATACTTTCCCAGATGTAAATAAAGCTAAATAAATCTGCTCATCAATATATGCAACACGATTAACTAGTACAGATGTAAAACTGTCCATCTTCCTGTCTCTCTGCCTATATAAGGTTACAATTTTATATATATATTAATATTTTATGTATTTTACCAACTAGTCTATAATTTTAACAGATTCTTTTCATACCTGACTCTAAATAAATTATCTTACCATTATGTAAATAATACTCATTAACAGAAAGGTAATAATAAATTTGTTACCTTTTTTATCCCCAGATGTACTCAAGAAGCATCTTCTCTCCACTTGAATGTGGGTCTGTGGAAGTGAAACCTTAAGGAATACAAATTTACAATGACTATTACCTGTGTGAACAAGTGAGCCAAGATAAAAGAGATTCAGAGACAGCTCTGTAAATAAAAGTATGCTAAGTCCATATAAATCAAAATTTGCATGTGTACAACTACATATAGGGCATAGCAAAACAGCATTATATGTTGAATCACTGTACTAAATTTAGTCATAAACTCAAACAACTGCATGGGCTGTGTAAAATAATACCTTAAGGATCTATATTAATAAAATAACACTCATGGAGATATCACAGCCATGTGATCTACAAGTATTAATATCACCCCTCCCCCCAAAAAATGCAATACATGTGATATCACACACACACATATGCATGCACCCACTTTCTCCTTTCTCCATACAATCTTTAATAAAATAATGTTAGGTATGTAATGACATTATGAAAAGTACTCAATGGTCATAATTTTGTGATAAAAATTATTATCATTTTATTAAAGCAGAAATAAGGAAACCATCATCCTATTAATCAACAGAAGTGTACTAATATTTCAACTTGGGTTTGCGAAGATCCAGGTCAAGAAAAGCATTTCATCAAATTCCCCTATGGTCACCAAAGATGGACGCATTCATGTAGTTCAATAAGAGAAACTAGACAGCAATTTAACACGGTAATTTCAGTATTAAAATTGTGTCAGTCCAGCTGCACTCTGCTGAGAACCACTGTTATGTATTTAATAACGATAAATACCAGCAAATAAGTCTGGTCACATAACTGCAGCTGCTAAAAAATTATGACCTGCATCATTGCTGTCATCATGTATGTAATACTCGGGTCAAAGGAAAGAAATCTAAACACTTACAGTATCAATTAAAGTAAACTGATGAAGAAGCGTTATAAATACCAAAAATATCAAACAAAAATGCAGCTTAATGAAATGCTGCACATAGCAGCTGGTTGTTTTATAAGACTTGGGAAGCTTCAGCTGGAGGTTTTTTTCCAGATGCTATATCACACAATAACCAATGAAGATGATCAATAATAATTTATTTATTTTGTAAATCTTTTATCAACTTCTTCATTTTTGAAGTGCCTCAGATGGTCATACCTAGTTTTATTACTACCATTATATTTTCCAACAAAGGCACAATATAAAATAAAAGTATGCACCGTTCTTAAATTATGAAATAATGCACAAGTACAATGTGCTGTGCATTAAGGGCCTCAATATTTACAATGTCCATGACATTTGTGATCATCTATCCACTTGTCTTCAAAAACAAACACCAAACACAGCCATTTTCCTGAACATCATAAAACTAAAACACCCGTTTTAGAATACGTACCAGTAAATATTCCCCTAAACATAGTTATAAATTCACATTATCTCATTTAGGGAAAAAAGCATACACACGCCTGAAGGTGTACTTCTACGGAATACAATAAAAATCCTTATAACATTATCATCATCATCTTCATTGTATAATATACAAAGCAATGACTAAATTCCATACAAACCTGTGGATTTACAGCAAAAACACAGCCAAGCTTTAAGGGAGAAGTGTATGAAGCTACGGCACGAGGTGTAATGCATCTTGTCACTCTCGCCGTAGTTCTCACTAGTGATCCAACAAATTTAGTGGTTGTTGCCATTTTGTCTTGTTGTTATTATAATCTAGGAGAGTAAAATAAACTATAACTAAACTATCACATACCTGCGAGCAAACAATTTATTTGTGTATAAATCTGCAAATATAAATGTATCACAGATTCAAAGTCCATTGTTAAAACTATATTTAGGCCTGATAAGTCATGTTAGTAATGTGGGGCTGTCTCAACAGTGAAAATCCAGCAGAATGACATTTCTAATTGTATATAGGAGAAAAACCACCAATTTTAAATAGCAACTCCAATAGAAAATTAATGATTTATGGGATGGTCTATTTTGTATGTTGTGAATGATGACGATTGTACTGCCAATAGTACTCATGATAATTTAGGTATATGGTAAGGTGAGACTAAATATGATGAACAATTATAAAACAAGAAACTAAAAACAATTCAGTTAATGATTTGCCTATATGACATTAAAAGTTTGTTTGATTAAAGGAAATAAACTATGGGTTAGGTGATTATTAGGTCAAAGTCAATAAAACATTCAGCAATTAAAAAAGGTTTAAAATAAATCTGATTCTCAAATCTCAGACTAATAGGAAAATCAACCATAAATAATACCTTAATATGAACATCAAAATATATCACTAAAATAAAAGAGTAATAAATTTTATGTTGCTGACACACACACACAAACCAAATGATAAAACTTATCTCAAAGAACTAGTGACTGATCAGTACAGTTTTTTAATATGTTCGTGATATAACATTGTAGGGTGGCACAAAACATGGGGTCAATTCTATTTTGTGAATTCCATATCAAATTTATCAATCCCAATTCAATTCCAAATTTTTCTTTTTACCTACTAACTACTACTTTTTACCATGAGTAGGTACTCTGAGTACCTACTCAAAGTACCTACTTGGAATACCTACTCCGAGTAGTTTATATTCCAAGTAGGATTGTCATAGAAGAAATATTTCTGAATTAAAAAATTAATGGTAAATTAATTTGTGGATAAAAGGTTTTTGTAGGAAACTTCAATTCCAATTCAAAATTGATCAATTCCATTTTTATGTCAACATTCAAATCTCAGTGATTGATACAAAATTATCAGTTAGTAATGTATAAAGTATCAAATGTTTGCAGTGTACACTACTTTGTGCGAGGGCATTCTGAGCACATGGCATTGTTACAATGTTCAATTTGGATGCAGTATGATTTAATAAATGACTTCTTTAATCTTGATTTAAAAGCATTTCTGTTCTGGATTGAAAGCATGTCATTGCTCAGGGAGTTCCATATCGATGGGACTTGATGCACTGGGAGCAGGGACGAGAAATTAGTTCGCATTATTTGTCGGAATATATGGTCAAGATGTTTTAAATTGGTTTTGTTCTGGTTATGCGCAATAAAATAGGTTCGAAAAGGGTGGGGAAGTGAACTATGTTCGTAGTCATGGGCAAACAGTGCACTTTGGAATTGATAAAGATCTCGGATTTTTAGTATATTGTTATGTCTTAAAAGTGGATCTGTATGAGAATTATAGACTTTGTTATTAATTATCCGAATGGCTCTCTTCTGGGTAGATTCAAGTTTATTAATATAGATTGATTGATATAGATGATCCCCATGCTTGGATGTCATACATCAGGTGACTTTGTACCAAAGAGAAATAAAGTGATTTGAGGATATCCGGAGCTAATATGTGTTTGACTCTGTTCAATGCAAATAGCGATCATGATATTTTAGATTTTAGCGTATTTATGCAATATTTCCATGTTAAATTTTGATCGCCGTATGTTGCGGGAGGTGTGGTATTTTGATAGATGGACTGAACAACACATGCTTGTTTTTTTAACGTTTAGTGATAATCTATTTGCACAAATCCAGTCATTTAATATAACCAGTTCATTGTGTTGTATATAACAGCAGGATCTGTGTGTGACATATATAAGGTGGTGTCATCAGCAAAGGAAAGTAGGAATAGATCAGTGCAATATATAATGTCATTTATGTAGACAAGGAAAAGAATTGGTCCAAAAATAGATCCGTGTGGAACACCGCAGATTACTTTTAATATTAGAGATTGAATCTGATTGAATTCTGTGTATTGATATCGATAGGAGAGATAACTGTTAAACCAATCATTAGGTGTGCCTCGGATTCCGTAAAAATTTAATTTTGCTAAAAGAGTTTTATGGTTAATAGAGTGAAATACTTTAGATAAGTCCAAAAACAACCCTAATGTTATTTCATTTGAAGGTTTATCATTTGCATCCGAAATGTACTTGAGGAGGTGCATGATTGTGTATATTGTTGAATGTTTTCTTCTAAAGCAATATTGGTGAGTGTACAGAACATTATTAGTTTCTAGAAAACGAACTAGTTTCATCGCCACAATTTTTTCCAATCATTTAGAATATGCTGGAAGGATGCTAACAGGTCTATTATTATTGAAGAGGTTCTTGTTTCCTGATTTGAATATTGGGATCACTTTAGCTAGTTTGATTTTATCAGGGACAATTCCAGACTCAAAAGAAAGGTTGAAAATATGAGTAAGGGGGTCTGCTGTGTTCCAAATGGATTCTTTGAGGAGTTTAGTAGAAATATTATCATGTCCCATGCTAGTTTTGGCTTTAAAACAGTTGAATGTATTTATGAGTTCTAAAGGTTCCATAAAGAAAGTTTTCTGGCAATGGGAATCCAGATTGAGATAATGGGAAAAGCTTTTCTGAGGTGAGGGAACTGACTCGCTGGTAGTGTGCCCTATGTTGGCAAAGAAGGTACTGAAAGCATTAACCATTTCATCTGGTTGCATAATGACCACATTGTCAGAGATGAATTCAGTAGGAATTGAGGAGATAAGAAGCTTCAAAAGTGACCAGGTTTTTTAAATATTTTTATTTAGTTTCAGATAATCTCTATGGTATTGAAATTTAGCTTATCGCTTAATTGGTAGGAAAATCTTACAGAATAATTAATATTTAGAGATGTTATCAGTTGTTGGTGTATTTAATTTTCAGCTGTATAATTTGGTCTTTGTTTTTTGCAGATATCAAAATTCCCTGTGTAATCCAAGGTTCACGTTTTATTTGGTTTCGTCTATGAGTTATATTTCTTGCAGGGAATGATTGCTCATAAAATAGGTTTATTGTTTCCAGAAATAAATTATATGCGGTATTTGCAGAATTGGGTGAGGTAATATTTGAAAAGTCGGCTTTAGACAATAAATTATTAAATTTAGCGATATTTTGGAGTTTGTAGGATCTGATAGTTGAGTATTGTTTAGGTTGATTTCCAGCATGCTTATAATTAAAAATAATACTGATAATACATAAATTGGTAAATGTTTTTATAAGAGAATTTGAATGTGATATTTAGATCCAATATAACCAATGTTTCAGTGTACATATATAAATTGTAATTAAGACATACTCACTGGAGAATCTTCTCTAAACCTATTAAACTCAGGGTTTTTTCTGATAAAGGGATCATCATAATTGCAATTGTTGACAACAGAAAATGAATAAAGAGAACAGTTACAAGAGAAATAATGATTATAGATTTAAAAGAAGCCACTGATTAAACCAATAATATATACATGTAGATAGATATTTCTTTGTGCTCCCCACATCTCGCTGGCACCAGATCACTGTCAGATACCCTAAAGGCCATTGGGCAAACAATCTTGTTTAAATAGATTCCCTTTCTCAATCCTGGGCAGTTAATCCAGCAAAGTGTTTATGCAATCATTACAAACAATAAAATGTGCGATTAAATTGTGTGATTTTTTTGGTTTAATTTACACTCACAATCAGCAGTCACACTAATGGGGGAAAACCCTAGGGGAATACCTGTTGAATCAACACTCTAAGGTCTCAGATACTGCATTAGATGGATATAAATAAATGATGATGATAAGATATACACTGTGTACTACAGATTGGACCAAATCACTTCTGATATTACACTCAAATTGTTAATGAAAATGACACATGTATAAAGATTTATTATTAATAGTAAAATATTTACAAATAACTTTATGTGTTGATTAATTCCTATGCCAATCAC
This sequence comes from Paralvinella palmiformis, assembly GCA_025642065.1. NCBI lineage: Eukaryota > Metazoa > Annelida > Polychaeta > Terebellida > Alvinellidae > Paralvinella > Paralvinella palmiformis. The sequence continues at coordinate 11,204 of JAODUP010000885.1, read as the reverse complement.
AGAACTGTTTGTCATCATCTGTTATACCAGGAATAACTACATTTGGTGGAAGTGTTTGAAGAAAGTTAGTCTAGGTAGATATATAGAGCATTGTCAGCCTGGATTTAAATAATTATATCTGATGCAGCTAATTATTAAATTTAAGCAAATTCTAAATATTCAAAAATATTAGTACCCTAGATTTAAATAAATAATAATTTTATATGTATTAATAATAAAGGTGATTTCTATATTTACAAATGAACTTAAATGAACTACATGTTATAACCATTATATTTTGTAACTGCAGGTTCTCTTGCTAAGCTATCTACTACACAGGATAAGACAGATCCTAAGCCTGGTCTTCCTCACAGTTATGTGCCTGATACCACAGATGTCATGTATACCAAGTGTCGCAACTGTATGCATAACCGAGCTATGTGATATGAAATAATACATGTGATAGTTTTATGACCTATATAATGGACATGTGAATGAATTGTCAAACTAAGTCACATGTCATGTGATGATTAAACAATAAAAGCATAACATTAATTTACAATTTCCTTTTTTCCTACTAGATCGCCCCCCCCCCCATTTCCTTTTTTCTATTCACCATAATAATTAATATATAGGATAATTATAATGTATACACGTAATACAGTTTATAAACCCACTCCAGGTTGAAACCACATAATATTGCTTTCTCAAAGCCTGTGTAAACCTTATGTAATTATGAATGTAATCACTTATTATGATTACATTTACAATCTAATTAAATATCTTTTGTTTCATGTTCTATGATCATGAAAGAGGGATAGCACACGAAAGTGCAAACACTTATTTCCAGTGTGGTCCTTTTTATTGAGGGGCTGTTCATATCACCATCACCCCCCCCCCAGGGGAATAGCATGGAAAGATGGAGCAAAAATACCCTGAAGATTGTCACTGCCAGCGTTTATTACTTTCTCAGAGGATTTTTAACGTCCCCCTATTTAATCGATTCAGTGGACATGGCAGCGTCCTTTATCGTGGTTATCCACCACAATGTTGTAAGCCGCGAAATTAATCCTTGGAAAAGTTTTGACCTTTTGATGGGATCTTTGGGGGTTAGACCAAATCCGCCCTTTTAGCACAAAGTGCAACGTGCTTAACCGCTATATTACCTGAGGCTCAGCTGATAAAATACTGAATATACTATATAGAACACCTAGCCCTGGGCCTGGCCTAGGGAGTAGGGTAGGTTGAGTAGAAAATATTACGACGTTTATTGTTAACAACAATAAACCATGCATTCGACATCAGTGCTTTAGCTCAGCATCACTCTATTATTCAGTTTAATCAGGATGTATTGTGAATGGTCATAGGTGCCTCCACATTCTGTCGCATTTCCCAATCAAAGCTCGCAGCCCGGCCACGGCCGGTGTTCAATCATTATCTATAGATCTATTATCGCCCACAACATAGTCTACAAATTCATAAAATGTTACAAACCTCTATATATTAGCTTGATCTATCAAGCACATAAATGTCTAACTACTTATATTTTATTAAACAAATACACAAGCATAAAATATGTTCAATCAATTTTTAACAAGTGTTGACATTCACCTAAGTCAAAGAAAACGTCAATCCCAAAGCGATCACACTGACACCTAGTGGTCAGAGATATTATAACGGTATTGTATTACTGCATCTAGATCTAGACTCTTCTGTTGCAAGTTACAATACAATAGGCTATAGAGGGGAAATATTATCGACACTGTGTCTTGAATTAATTTAACCTTCCTCTCATAGCGTAAGGAGAAATATAGATCTACATCGTCATCATCATCCGATGGAAGCTTTTAGCGTAGAATACTAACTGGATCCATCGTGACCACGGTCTCTAAGCTAATACTACTCCATAGGATTAATCCTAAATAAAACGTAGATTTTGGATTTATGGCTATATTTGTAAAAGAAAACATTGCCAACCATCTGGTTGGACGAAGATAAAACTACCCTAAATACTTTCATGAATTAATTACTATAATATATAGATAGGGCTATCCTAAGCAGGATATGCGTGACACAGAGCTAGAGAGAGAGAGATGGAGTGAGAAAGGGATAGAGTGATAGAGAGAGATAGAGTGTTGCTCAGTTCAGTAAGAATACACCTACCTGAATGCACAGAGAATGAAGTTCGTCTGAAGGACACCGACCGGAGCGAGACAAATAGTGAATAATTAAGTGCTCCCCAGTTATATAGGCTAGAGTTCACATAAAGACAATCAGGTGATCTAGATCTTGAGTTCTGTGAGTTAAACTGGCAACTAGATATCTAATGACTGTTTGTTATGTGGCTCTTATACAATCAGGTCAATTGTCATTGGAGGGGTAGTCAAAGATCTACCAATCTGTTAAACAACAATAATAACAACATTAATCGGAGTTTATTTGAGAAATCTCCGCTCGTCCACTATGGGTGTTAAAGCAGGAGTTGTAATTAAGTGTGCCCGGAGAACACCAATATGTTGACTTCCCCGATCAATCAATATCTTAGTTAATCAGAATCACCTTTCGGGTCCAACCCCCCAACCCCCCAAGTGGTACCTAATATGAGTTGAATGTCGAAAATACATCGGTTTTACATCGCTACTTCCCGATGGGATTCGTATATATAAACGTTACGTCGATATCCTGATGCCGTATCCACATTAGTTTATTATGTCATTATAACTCGTTCGTGTCGAGTTCAGTGTATTTTGATCAACGTTATGATCCCCAATAACCCTGACATAATGCGAATGCGAAACATCAATTCTACAATTTTCGAGGCTTTGTCAAAGGAGACCAACACATACGAAGTGGACCCCCAAAAAGTTCAAAACGGATATATATATATATATATATATATATATCGCGAATTTAGATTGTTGCGGAAAATATTTATCAACCACAAGCTATTTTATAATCATTAATAACCCTCACCTCAAAAGTAAAATCCTGGCATGGCTCAAGGACTAACTTTCAAACAGAGAAATATGAGTAGCCACTCATGGACTAAACTCTAACGAGCATCTCAGAGACACTGCATGGTTTCCCACAAGGATCTATTCTCCGACCAACTCTGTTTAACGCCCTTCTTACCATTATACTCCAACTAGCTAGCTGTCACTACTGGGCCAACACTACACCCATAAGCCGATGACCTTGTTCTAATCTCTAATGGAGTCACCCCCTTCGGAAGGATACAAGTCCTTCACCGACTGAGGACAGCTGCAGAAAGTATTGGACTTCTCTGCTACCAAGATTAAAGGTCACATGAAAAGTTTTCTCCATGTATTTCTTCTTCTTAATGAAGTACCAAATCCAAACTTGAATATTGGGTACTGCTGTCTAGTGAGAGTGCTGACAGAGTGACTATACAAACTTGTGTCATGCAAGGTACATGTCTATATCCAGGGTGCTGTTAGCTGGCTCATCTTAGGAGACAGCCGTGGAGTCTGGTCTTAAATGACTCCAGATATTGAGTTCTGATAAAGCACAACAACGTGGTTCTGATGAGACACAACGATCTGATTCTGGCCAGATAGAACTTTATGAATTGATGGTTGATGACCCATCAGAAGTGCCTGCCTTTCAGTATCACTTTAAAAAATCGGCTGTGGAAGAAACAACAGCCCGATCTGGCAAGATGGATGTAGTATTTGTCTTAGGGAGGACAGCCCGAAATGTTCTTAAAGGAACACTCGTCGGTCTGCTCTTGTACACTGAGTGCTGACAAGTGACGATTATATCCATAATAAATAGAAGTTGGAGGCAAAAGGGGAAATATATGATAAAAGAAAAGATTAAAATCAGGGGAAGCAAAAAATATAAAGGAGGTTGAAAAGAAATAATGCAGCTATTTTAAGTGCAGACATGTGTATGATCTGCTGCAGATCAGATGGGGAGCAGTGGATCTAATCTGACACACGTAAAAGGTGGATGCATCTGGAATGTCTACCTTGAATTTTAAGAGATAGTCTGTTAAGCACAATTCATTTAGGGGAGTTTGAATGTCAGGTGTGTGTGTGTGTGTGTGTGTGTGTGTGTGTGTGTGTGTGTGTGTGTGTGTGTGTGTGTGTGTGTGTGTGTGTGTGTGTGTGTTGTTTATGAGGAATGGTAAAAGTTAAGTGATGATGCATTCATCATATACTAATTTTATCCAAATGTATATTAGTTAGTTTATTGTGATTTTATTTTAAGTTTGCTATTTTTTTATATTGTTTAGTTTGATTATTTCTTATAGTTTTATTTAGTTTTTTGTGTTCTTTTTTTCTCTAAATTATGTTGTGTAATTGTTTTATTTTGTTTGTTGTGTTTTTGTTTCATTATACTGTTCAATTGGATTTTAGTGGGTTATACTTGTATTTATTTGCTGTGTTTTTTTTAATCATTACTCTAAACTATTTAGTCTCTAGGTTTTGTTTTCATCATTATCAATTTGTTTTTAATTATTGTTATCATGTTTCTGTTTGATTTTATTTCTTTACCTTCAAATCCCTAATTTGTTTTATAGACGTGTGTCTTCTATTGTTTTTATTTTAGAATTATAAAATTATAAAATGCTATTTGAGTAGTGTATAGTTTGTGGTTTTCAGTTCATTATAAAACACTTAGATTTGGTTTGCTGTAATTTTTTATATTAGCATTTTCTTTATATTAAAACAAGCTTAAAATCTGTGCTCTGGGTGGATTTTAAAGCTTGCCCCTGCAGAGGGCTGCTTGTGCCTTCTGCCTATATAACGAAGGGTTTAAAACAATTAATGTAATTTTAATCAGTAAATTTTATAGTCCAAATCAATGTTATATTCTCTGCCGTGTAAGACTATTTTCAAACAAACGTACAGACATGTGTGTATGTGTGTGCTTATTAAAAAGAAACTTTAATGAGAGCTGTAAGAACTCCAATAACACAGGAGAACACCAGTTAGCCACCATAAAGTGATGCCACCTGGCAAATAATTTTTTTTGCAAACACACAGACAAACACACATTCGCTTTTATTTATATAGATGATAGAAGTAGTTTTCCCTCATTTTTATTTTGGTCTGTTCCTCAACTTTGTATGTCAGTAAATATAAAGTCATTTAGCAGTAGACATGGAATACACGAAAAGTCACATGTGCGTGAATTTGCCACCTGATAAAAATCATTTCCACAACAGTATACCATAAACTATATTCATTTAACATACTTTTTAACATTAAAATAACCCATTTTTCATGATGTAATAAGGCTGAGTGATTCTCAAAAAGAATACAGTTGAAAAAACACTAAAAATTCTAATATTTCTATATATTAACTACAAAAAATTGAAACAATGGAAACACTTCATTATACACATCAAGTATGTACAAAGACATGGAATGAGACTAGGTATACTAAGAAACACAAAACAGTATTAGATCACATGTGATACAGTGATAAATTTGATAAAAACATGGGTGTGGAATTAGGACAAAAGATTCAAAGTTTATGAATATAAAAGAAAGTGGTATCATTGGAAAGGCTCAGTGGGAATATTCCAAAGAAATAAAGACTGCTTTTAAACGGGAAAATTTAAGAAAGTTCTGACAATTGTTATTGGTCAAAAGAAAGTTACTCTGTGGTTTTGACTTGTGTGACTTTTCTGCTATAGCTGAGAGATCCTGATAAACAGCTGTAACTTACTCATTTATTTTCCGATAACTAAAGGGTTGATATTATTAGGTAACTACTTAAACTACAAACAAAGCACCTGTAGAATTGAAGTAAATACGTATTATATTGCCATATTATATACACATATAAACTCCAATTGTAATAAAAACCTATAAATTTTATCTATTTAAACCCTCTTTAGAGTAAAAAATTGGTTGGCGCACTAATCCTAAATGTACACTAAAGTTATTATAACAAAGTAACATTTTTATATGAACATATGGATACATATTGCTGCATACATGAGGGAATTGAGATCAGTAAGCAATATGTCCACATTAATTTAGCGAACATTATTTCTTGTAATAAATCATGGCAATAACACATAGACAGATATAGTGTGTGTGTGTATGTGTGTGTATTGATTCCTTATAGTTCACATCATAGAAGAGGATCAGTAGCCTGCTTCTTGGTTTAGTAATACTGCAAGATGTTTAGCTTGGAGTCTGATATGTTTTAGTATGATTATACTGAAATATCTGGGTAAAAATATAAATAAGAATGTCTGCATGTAAATTATGAAAATATGGCACATCATTTTTTTTCTCTCAAATACTTGAATGTTAAAAAACAAATTCTCAAATAATTGAATGATAAAAATGTACACCAAACTATATACGGCTCAGGATTGAAATTATTACATTTTTTCTCTATTCTGTATCAACTATGTTCTTTAATTTCAATATATGGATCAACAATAAAATAAGTTCCTTTTGGTACAGCTTTCCTAGGTTCTCCAAAGTGAAAAAAGTATTGTCTTTTAGGAAAAGGAGGTTCTCTTATTTTAATCAGATTCAGAATTTTATTATGAAGATATTTCTGCCAGTTTTCAGAATTTACAACTCGGTCATTGTCATTATTTCACAATATTTCCTCAAACATATTTTCCAATATCCTAAATACCCAACGACCACATTCACCATAAATCTTCCATCTCTCATTCATGAAATAAAATGCAAAAGAATCTTTTAAAATTATAGTAAATGGAAAAAACACATCTGTATTTCAGTCTGATTATAAATTATAGTAAATAATAAAGATGTTATTATAGTTTTATACATGAAAAAACATTACACCAACCGGAAATATTTTTATTCTGTCTTAAAACATGCAGAATAAATTATCAAATATGTTTTAAATGTCGCCAACACTATTCTCACACTTTCCATTGTTTTATGCCCAATTTGAAAGGAATCTGCTCATGTTTGCAGAATACAGATTTACATACACAAAAATGGTCACCCTGTTAATCATTTCAGATTTGTCATTTCAGTTGATCTTTACCCTGTATAGTATGCTCTCACACTTAAAACCATTCTAATCAAGTACAAAAATTAAAACATTTATCGTGTAGTCAGCATGTTGATCAACATCCTAATATGACATTTTTACATTACAAAGACAAGCCAAAAATAGCCCCTAATGACTCCTTTTGGAATGCCAATTTCAACCAATCAGCATCAATATGACATGTCCTGTTATTCAGCAGGATCCAGAAGTCAGAGGGCGCTGCTGTTTTATGAGGTATTATTAACCTTTCCTGAACTTAAATATCATCAAAATTCGTAACGTAAGGGACAGTCGCAAAAGTTCTCACCTTTTGTAGTTTCATGCCTTAATCAGAATTGTCATCATTTCGCTGTTTTGTCTTCACTAACCAGCCTTGCACCGATGATGATCAGAATTGTCATCATTTCGCAGTTTTGTCTTCACTAACCAGCCTTGCACCGATGATGATCAGAATTGTCATCATTTCGCTGTTTTGTCTTCACTAACCAGCCTTGCACCGATGATGATCAGAATTGTCATCATTTCGCTGTTTTGTCTTCACTAACCAGCCTTCCACCGATGATGATCAGAATTGTCATCATTTCGCTGTTTTGTCTTCACTAACCAGCCTTGCAGCGATGATGATTTACTATTTTGTTCTTTCTTTTAATTTTTGATCCATGCGAGCTTCTGTTTTTTTTATATCCAGATCCACTTCTGTCTTTTCATAACTAACCTCGCATAGATCTATTATTCGTTGTTTTCACTTATAAGCTATATATGTACCTAATGCCTGAGTCTGACCGTACACAAACACTATGAGTCTATGACAAGAACAACGTGATTCAAGTTACCATGGCTACCACATAATTACGCTTAATCTTAGCCCAGTATTTATGACGTTTTAGGTTTTAATATGGTCATACATATTGATGTCGCTATATTGATGAATTACAAAATAAAATTATTTATACGAAAAAACTGTTCAGCTCGAAATTGCCGCTCCTGTAAAGGAACCGGCAGGGCGGCACCTCACCCCCCCCCCCGCAGGCTCCGCCACTGAATACAGTAATACCTAATCTTGTTATTTTTTCTCTATTACCAAACAATGTTATTATGCTGCTGTCTCGTTAACTAAGCACTGCCTGTTGAAGGTTGAGTCATTCATCAGTGCAAACTGATCTTCAAACATACTGGCACCATTATGAATTGTAAGAAATTCCCTTTTCAAAAGAAAATAAATTTTTACTGTCAAAATCACAATAATATCAAGTGTTAATAATGCCTGTTCATTGCAACATAGTGTTAGTATTACTACATATTGTATAATGCATTGATCAGTTAAATAAGTATGTGTATGGATACAGAGAGCCCACAAAACCTAATTTGGCAAGTAATAATTTCTTAATAAAGTCTATTTTTCCTGGGGTTAGATCAGTAGATGGTGACCATATTGGACCAATTGTAAATAAAATGCATGTGATTTAATTATGATTAACCTCTAAGACTAGATCAAATAACATGGATTATTTATTCAGTTGACCAACTGATTATAATCATAGTCATAGCCATTTCTTCAACATCAAAGGACTTGTCATATAATCCATTAATTGTATTTCAATATTAATAAGAAATTATTTAAGGATTTTACATAGAAATTCAATGATTATTGATTGGTGGCTAGCAGGCAATAATATAGGTATTTCGATTATTTCGCTCGGCTGCTCTTTCTCAATTATATTTGGCATGTTACCTACCTCTTTTTCACCCTTGTAAATTTGAAAAATGATAGCCCTGGACATTTTCCTCGGCTGTTGTGGGAATGAGGGGCCGCACAGTAATTGCCTGTCTTCTATCTACTAATCATTTTCGCACTGTTTGATAGAAACTGTCAAACTTCCTGCTAATCTCTTGTACCATGTTTACCATAGATTTAGGGCATCCATTGAACATCCACTAGCCTTCTAACTAGCATAGGCATGCTTTGAATTCTTCATGTGCTGTAATAAACTATGCAGGCCAGGTGACTCTAGTCTTTTGTCTACGCTTTTTTAGACTACACTGTGACAAATACTTCTTAATTACGTCATTCAGTATTTTTCCAAAACTAGCAACAATCAGATATGTAGGCATATTATAATCTACTGAGTTGTAAAGAGTCGACAGTTTTTTTTTATCTGCGAGCTTGTAGTAGAATTTGGTATTTATTTTGTTCCGTTTCATCGTAGTTGCAGTTTTTCTCCCTTTTTGTAGCGTTGTCATGCTTTATGTGTGGACCTAACTTTGCTATTCCTTCGTTAAGTGAGCTGCAATTGATGGAGTTCTGCATGTCCACACTGGTGGTGTTACTGGCATTAGATTGACCTTTATAGAAATAGTCTATAGTGATGATTGGTGTTTTACGGCCAGTTTGTGCGTAGAAGTGACGTTGCCAGTGAAGTGATGGTATGTTGGTACAGATGGCGTATCAAGACATATTTCCTCACAGGATAATATAAATTTTCCCTCTTTTTCTGTTACATGTGTTCCAACTACAGATGCAATTATATCTCAAGTCCAAATGAGTAAGCAGTATATAAAGTTATCTTCATTCAGAATGGTAGAGTATACAGCATCACTTCGCGTCCCGTTTGCGAGCATGTTGGTGTTGATAATGAAGAGTGGTGCATGTTCGATTTATACCTATATTACAGAGACTCGATCACTGCCATCACTGTGTTATGTCTGCTGATAGTTTTTGGCCAGCTTCTTCCTGTTGCTGCGGTTCCACACGGATGATAGAGAGGAGATATTGGATAGCCACCATGGATAGATTTCACTAGTGCCTACATCTAGTTCGGGAAATCAACTTTTTATCACTCTGGCTTCAAAACTATGGAGCCAATGTTCTTGAATACAGATAATGGTGTTGTTATCCAAGAGTTGTGATACATAAACTGCATTCCACTTAATACCTTCGAGAAACTAAGACCTGATTAGCGACTGTTGTGTCCTCGGCACAGTAGTTTCATCCATTTCGTGAGTTGATTACGTTTCTCTTACGTCATGTCATTTGCTCCAAAATAAAGGTAACGGTCATTCGAAATGGATTTCTATAAAACAACTGGTAAAATATACAGATAGATGTCCAATCATCGGGCAACAAAAATATAATTAGTTTGAAAAGGTTTGGTTTATAAATACACTCAGTACCTGGATGTATTTATTTGTGGGATGTGAAACATGAACTGCATCTGTATCGCTCTCATTAGTATTCGATCATTATCAGGATTAGTGGATTAAGGCTTAGATTCCAATACAACAGAAATACAGATAGCAAAAACAAAACAGGTGTTACTCCCCCAAAACAGATTTTACACATTATAGATTTAAATTCAAAATAATACTTATAAAATTATTATTAAAACTATATCCTGTTGTTACAGCCTTACAATGCTTATTCAGCAATATGCCGAAGTTTTGAACTACAATTTGATGTGGAGAAATTCGAACAATACTTCAGATTGACCAGATAATCTAAAATCAGGCCAAATTGTTCGGGAAACACCTGCCCCTGACGTCATATTCTGGATTCGCACCGTCCGGTTTAAATTTTTTGCCGTACGAATCGCACATGGAGCGATTCAGTTTGCCGTATTCGCATCGGTACGCAGCCGCAGGACAAATCGCATGCACGTCTGTTTACATGATGTTCCATTTTTTGCCGTATCCGTTACGAATTAAGTATTAATCGTGCTTAATAGACAATTTCTGCGACGCATGCGTAGTCCACATCTACTGTGGTTTGCCGGTCAGTGAAGCCACGTAGTAGCATGGAACGAGAAGTGTAATTTACTAATTGTTTGTAAATTTACGTTTTAATGGACTCACAGAACTAAATCGATCTTTAAGTTCTTGTAGCAGTTTCATTTTTATTGTAAGAGACGTTTTATCAATATATTAAATATATTATAATCTCCGTGATCTCACGATTGGTAAAAGAATGTTTTTTATCGGATGGTTCAGCGAGCCCGGTGAAATGCGACCCGCAAACGGACGTTCGCTAGATGGCGCAGTCGTCGCGGAAATCGTCTATTTAGACACCAATCTCAAACCTTTAAATCTGGTAGAATTTGAGACAAATTACCGCGCCTGCACTCCTATCATTTAGACTGTTATTAAATATATATATCTCACAGACCCTGGATAAAACTACACAAAATAGATGTTTAAAAGATGTCTTTTAA
>JAODUP010000884.1:117500-172419 GCA_025642065.1 Paralvinella palmiformis | reverse complement strand
TCTGCCATACGACATATTACAATTTGCCTTAAGAAATTTAAAGGGTATCAATTGTAATATTAGTGGCTTCATGACAGCAGCCCGTTGCACAAATTCTATTTGAGGACAGTACCAAATGCGATATAAAGTTTCTTAACTGTAACTTTGATGTAAACAATCTTTGATTGATAAATGACAATAAATAGGGCTGTTAATGTACTTAATATAAAACAGTACACACATAAACAAACATATATACATACATAAACAAACATATATACATAAACACGCACCAATACACCCAGCCACCCTACACACATAGACACACACGCACACATACACACACACGCACGCACACACACACACACACACACACACATATATATATATATATATATATATATATATATATATATATATATATATATTATTTTGATATGCACACAAATAGTGTCCTCCATCTTGTCTCTATGTGTGGTGAAGACTGGTAATAGAAATACGCTAGGTCTGGTACTTAGGCTTAATATTAAGACAGTAATCAGTGGAGTGGAAATATATGGCTTACTGATCATTTAATCATCTATTTGCGTCATGAAATTGAATTACCTTTAGAAAGAGTATTACAGTAATCCAGTGGTCGTGTTGTCACACTTCATTGTATTTTGCTTGTTTGGAAACCTTATCGAGATGAATTCTTCGTGTGTGAATAATTTAGTGCGATTAATTAGTATATGTTGGAAGTCTAACTCGATGGAACGTCTTAATTCACTAAATTTTGTCTTTATATATATATATATATATATATATATATATATATATATATATATATATATATATATATATATATATATATATATGAATTAAATTAGATAGCTATAAGGCTGCTTAAAACCTATTCAGTATTATTTATTATTTACGGCCGGTATGAAACTATATTTCATTCCTTATGAATACAATTTTCTCGAAACCCTGAATACGCTCACTCAATATGTGGATACGTCAGATGACTGATGTTCGTTGGAAGTCTGCATTGATACAAGGTTATATATTCTGCACTGCCAATTATGGCCTAAGTGCACATTATGACTTTAGTCCAAAGAAATGTGTGTGGGTAAGGTTTCTCTCCCGGAAGTGTAGCCTTTAATACGTTTCTTATATATGGAGAGTGGCCGCAAATGCTAGCATAGTAACAAAGTCTCATTTCATATATTATAATAACTTTGCCCATCATCCACTAAGTTCATTTAGCATAAGTCAACACAAATCCTGTCGGTTCACTATTGCCATGGCAAGATAAAAGTAAAACTAAGATAGTTTTACACCTTAGTGATATCTTATGTTTTGGTATTTCGTATTAAAAGTTAAATCATCTTCCTTTGTTAAGTTAAAGATGTTAAATGTGGATATCTTTTATATTAACAAAAGACCGAAAGCGGACATCTTCCATTAAACCTAGTTTTCTGTTTTATATATCTTACCAATACGATATTATATCCATTTAACGAATACAGTTTGATTTTGCAGCTTATTCCTTGAACATTTTATAACAAACTAATCTTCGTGGATACTCTGAACCGATCTAAAATGGTAATATTGTATTATTGCCGTGGGTAGCGTTTATTAGCTCTCTCCAGGTAATTGTTTATTTAATAACCATGTCATAACCAGATGCCGACTGTTTTTTATAGCTTCCTCTCCTAATCCGCAAAAATTCGATCGGATTTATAGACATGAAAGAATGTAAATAAAGACAGACACCCGATAAAGGGCTGAGATGTGACTGTCAGTAAATGGTCAAATATTATAAAAGGTCTATAACTAAATGTGATGCCGTTCTCTGATCCCTTAATATCCGCATGTCAATAACCTTCATATAAAAGATTGGCACGAGTTAAAGATTAGGACGTTGTTTGACTGGTCTTGGTTGACCTGTCAATGTCTGTATTCTCGATGTGATGAAAGTGTTCGTATTATATAAAAGCGCTTACTTCTATATTGTGATATTTAATTGTATGTAGTTTTGCGTATTTCAGATGCGCAAACATCCACCCACATACACACACATGCACAGGCAACACAATCACATACAAACGCTTGCATTATAAAGATATAGATCAGAAACACACACACCGAAGCAAATATGAGCATATGTAAACCCACCAAGACCCAGTCATCTTTCTACTACACATATATGTGTTTGTTCTTGTGTGTATGTGTGCGTGTGTGCGTTGTGTGTGTGTTTGTGCGTGCGTGTGTGTGCGTGCGCGCGCGCGATTGTTTGTGTGCGATAAGTTATAACGGCTACATGAGCGTAAGCTGAAATCACTCTTAAACCAGACACCATTAATACTGTTAAAGAAGCTGACAGCTATTTTTTGTACAGACCGTTTAATCCAATATTCACTCCTACTAGAACCACTTTGGGATTTGAAAAAACAACAACAACTAAATTATCACTTTCAGGTGGTAACAAGTTCAAATATATGAGAGTAATACATTTAGAACATTAGTTTATTTAGAAGGCATGCTCATATCTTGCTAATTGGGTTCAATCTTCAGTATTGACCTCATAGACACGATAATGCTTACATCAAATAAGGCATGTACACAAGTCTTATTGTATATGAAAATTTAGCATGCTAATGTTATTTTCGGCTTCAACTACGTACTGATTAATAATAAATACATTATAGATACTCGCTCTCAAGTACGCTATCAAAGAATGCCTGTGACTACACGCACGTGCGCACACGAGCACCAATATATATATATATGGACACGAATAGATACCAGAACAGATATATAAATTGGTATGCACTCGCCCAGATAAATATTTCTTAATAAATTGTTGGAGATTTACATTGACGACATGGATAGAGTAGACTTAATGCAATATTTTGTAATATTTCCAAATACGAATTAATCTTTTTGAAATTACAATATACTATATAAACACACCGTTTATATTATTTAGATATATATATATATATATATATATATATATATATATATATATATATATATATATATATATATTATAAATATATATATATATATATATATATATATATATATATATATATATATATATATATATATATATATATATATATATATATATGAATATGGGTTTGTGTCAATGTGGGCGAGTGTGTTGGTGTGTGCGGGCGCGAGCGTATTTCTGAATGATAATATGTATAGTTAAATGGCTCATTATGCTTCATTACTTGAGATAGTCACTCACATTTTCAGTGGTCTACTCACCTTGCCGAAAATAACAGCATTTTATATGACCTGATAGAGACAATTACATTGTATAACATATTTAGTGGTGTATCGCTTTTGCCTTACCAATGAACCACTGGGCCTACTACAGAATCACAATTATTAGCTTATTCAGACGAAAAAGTATCATTCTTATTAAATGTCAACAAAAACAATATAATACTCTAAGTTATATATGTCACATATATTTATGAGACGAATAGGGACCAGCATCGTAATCGATGAATAGGAAAAATACTATGATTAGCATATACATACTTTGTTGTTATCTATAACGTATGCTTGAAGTGCATTTAGGTTTTTGTGTATTAATCTGGGAAGTGATTCGGGCTCATATTTGTGTTATCTTGATATTAGGCACTTTTTGGTTATATCTATTTTGCAGTATCTATGATAAAATTCAATTAATAAATTATGAACTAAGAGAAAATTAAACCAATGACCATCTTACGATTAAATGAAATCTTGGAAATATGAAATATAGTTGATGCAGAAATATTCATTGTAAATAAGATCGACAAGATATAAAATAGAGAACTGATAAAAAGGCCAGACACAATAAAAGAAACAAGCAAACAAACAAACATACAGACCAACATTTAGATAGACAGAAAGCGTTTTGGAAAGGATTGAAGGAAAGACAAATAAGTTAACTCCTTTATGATATCTTCAAACCCACATTCTGAATACTTAGTCTTAATTAAGGTAGGAAAATACTGTTCTCAGACACGCGATAACCATTTTAGCAGCATCACCTAATATGCCTTCCTGAAGATGCAACAATCTACCACAGTTCAGGAAGTACAAAGGCTCAATGGAGCTGTGAATTATCTGGCACGTTTCTTACCATAGTTATCATCAGTTATGCAACCTCTGATGAAACTAACCAGGAAGGAGCAACCATGGATTTGGGGGCGAGAACAAACGAAGGTATTCTCTGATGTGCAGAAGCTGGTAACCCAAGCACCAGTTCTAACGTACTTTGATGTCAACAAACCTATCACTGTTCAGTGCGATTCAAGTGAAAAAGGAATGGGTGCGGTACTACTCTAAGATGGTCGACCCAGCCGACCACTACGAGATACTGAAACAAAGTATGCTCAGATAGAAAAGGAAATGCTCGCTATTGTTTGGAGTCTGAAGCGTTTTCACCAGTACACATTTGGAAAGCATACACTAGTACAGAGTGACCATAAACCACTAAAATCATTGATGTGTAAGCCACTCTCCAAAGCCCCGCGCAGACTACAAAGCATGATGATGCGTCTTATGAAATATGACACAGAAATCATATATACCAAGGGAACCAACATATTAATTGCTGCCATGCTATCATGTGCATATGTGAACTACCCTAGTACTGAACAAACTGGACTAGAACATATAAATGTTGTTCAACATCTTTCAGTCCTTCAGGAACGTTTGAAACAGATACAGCTTGAGACTGAAAGAGATGATAACCTTCAAGCTCTAAACCAAATCATTTTGCATGGATGGTCAGACCAGAAATCCGATGTACCACCTAATTTGATACCATGCTATGGTATGCGTGATGAATTAACCACACAGCATGATCTTGTTTTCAGGTGACATGAAGAAAGCAGTTCATTCATCGTATATCGGGATTGAAGGTTGTTTAAGAAGAGCCAGAGAATGTCTCTTCTGACCAGGTATGTCATCAGAACTGAAACAATACATCAGTAAGTGTGAAACATGCCGAATGTTCGAAATAGCACCAGCTAAGGAAACCCTGATGTCTCACGATGTACCCGACCGACCTTGGCAGAAAGTAGGGATTGACCTACTCACTCACAAATCAATTGACTATGTAATAACAGTGGACTATTTCTCCAACTTCTGCGAAATTGATCAACTTAATCGTACAACCTCGAATGCCGTAATTAAAATAATCAGAGCACACTTTTCAAGTTACGGCATAGCAACTACTGTTATGACGGACAATGGGCCTCAGTTCACAGCAGAGGGGTTCCGTAAATTTGCACAGAAGTATGACTTTGAACATGTCACATCTAGTCCACACTACCCGCGGTCCAATGGGAAAGTTGAAGGAGCAGTAAAATCAGCCAAACGTATGATGAAGAAAACACGTGAATCAGGAGTCTGTATCTGGCATTATTGGACATTCGCAACACACCCACACGTGACCTACCTAGCCCAGCCCAACGTCTAATGAATAGGCGTAAATGTACATTACTGCCAATGACTGATCGTTTGCTGGAGCCCGCTTTACACAGAGTCAAAGTTACAATATGCTAAATACCAACAAGCAGCATATTATAACCGAAAGGCCAAAGGCTTAAATGTTCTAGAAGATGGTAATGTAGTAAGGATGAAGCCACATTCTCCAAATGTTACATGGAAAAAGTGTGTTATAACCAAACGTCTAGATGAAAGATCATATCAAGTGGATACAGATTCTGGAACTTACCGCCGCAACCGATCACACTTGCGCAAGACCAATGAATCAGACCTTCTAAATGATGCCTATTCATCAACCACCAATGCCAAAGTGAAGCGTTATGTAGCTGACCAACCAGCAATGAGTGATTACTCTACAGCTACACCAGTAAGCGAAGATGTCTATAATGACACACCAACGTCTACCTAGCAGAACACCACATCTGCTCCAATGCCGAAACCGACTCGTGTATCACAAATATCAACCAAGGGAATAGCACCAGCAAAGTTAAACCTATGAACAATATTCAAGTGTTTATTCATATCACCACTGATTTAATCATTTTGATTTACATATATCATACATTGTTTGGTAAGCTACTACTACTCCTTTGTATATATTGATATCACTATATTCTGGTGCCACCTACCGATTTGTTGTCTATTGTTAGCCTAATAAAGCCATGCGTTCTCAACTGGCGTTATCACTTATTAATTGTTTTACTGAATAGAACATATTGAAACACGAACATCGTTTGCCTGTGCATCATTTCGATGATTAAATACATCAAGTATTGCTTGTTTGAAATCATGTTTACCCCCTTGTTCAGCAGTTCTACATCTAATGACCATTTTCAAGCGTGTCGAGATTTCGACCCGAATTGAGAACCTTTATCACAGAATAGACGGTGTGTCTGGAAATCAAAGGTGGACCGGCATGCCCTCTTCAGTGATGGTGTTGGTGCTAGCCTGGAGCTGGTAGTTTGATTTTGAGACACTACGCTTGATATGAACTGTTGATGTATATGTTAACAAACATGACTTGTGGCACATTGTTCTGAGCCAAATGTTCCCGTAATCAACGTGAATACCATCACCCCTACGTTGGCTTGATCTAGTTATGTTTTCAATAAAAAACACACCCTGATGTAATTAGGGATTTACTACATTGTCACATAAGCACCTTTGGGGGGTGAAAGTAGCATGCAGACACTGTCACTAACTATACTACCACCACCACATATTAACATAACTTCACTGATATAGCTGCTGCAATTCCTGCAAACATATAACATATATTAGCTACCACCAACATTCAACGTATTTATACATAACATATGCTTCTACACTCATTTCTGCTGGTTCTACAATGAAAACATATCAATAATATCGCTGACAAAGATATATATTATACTGTCTTTCCTGGACCATCAAGACGTACGGTTTGCCATTAGAAGTGGTCTAGAAGTAAAGTTATTGGGAATGTTGTATCCCCAAGCGTGACAAAGTGTCACCCGTCTGATTCTGTCCATAGACATGCCGGTGCTGCCAAAATAACAAAACAACGTTACCACCTATGGTAAAATAAAGCATTCTGTAGCTGCACTAACTTATATTAATTTATAGTTATACCTCTTCAATAGGCGAACATACACATACCTAATAACCTAATTGCAATTTGTTTTAAATTGGGCATATAGAAAAAAAGGATTGCTCTAATTTACATATTCTTTACATATATGTATATATATATATATATATATATATATATATAAATATATATATATATATATATATATATATAAAAAAACAGTGACCAAGGTATAATTTATAGCTTTAATTTTTCAACACAATTACATATTTCAATATGACATTGGTTGTGTTTCATGTTATGAAGTAAATGTTTTGCTAAAGAAAGTATTTTATCTTTTCTCTAAATTAGAAACGAAGCGATGATATTCAGATTATAGTAGAAGAATAATTTCAATTTCACCGATTACAGAGATAATATCAATTACACATGTGTGAAACAAATATCTCTTTTATATATTGACATTCTGATATCAACAGGTCAAAGAACGACACCAAGCTTTATTCTAAGCCTTATATAACATTTAGCCTATTCCTGAAATTCTAAATAAACTCTCTTACCTTCAGTGAAAGATAATTGCGATATTCCTTTTAGCAGCATCACCTAAAATACCTTCCCTTAACATGTACATAAGATTCTTTAAAGTAAATTAAATATTTCCAGTACACTTGTTGTTATGACAGGATGATTATCAACAACTCTGAACAAAACTAATACATACTACTTAAGGCAATAATAAAATGTGAACATTTCAGGTCGAGAGAGAGCGTGAACTAGCATTCCGTTGTTATTAAATATTCATGTTGCAAGTTGAGAAGTCAATTGTCTTCTGGAAGTGGATCCACGTCTATTATTTTAATATGGTTAAAGAGAAAACACAGTTCAATGGAACATTGTTACATTCGGCTTATTCTTAACAGGAAAATACTATCCAGATCAAACTCCCTCGATCTAATAAGAATGTTTACCAAAATCTACCAGACCAATTAGGAGTGATAGTAATTAAATTAGGGGATCTTCCGGTATCCTCTATCATGGTTGCGATAGACTTCGTAGTTTATTAATTAGTGATTGTGCAGCATATTTTTGTTTACATGGACCAATTTACTCGATATAGTCAATGATCTCCAGACGTGACCAGTTGATGGGCTGTGTTATTCAGTATAATGCATTGGTTGGATGTTGGGCAATGAGATGATGGATGACAAAGCTTATAACTTTGTTGGTACACTGGCATTTCACTTGCCATGTGATAGGACGTAGTGTCATGTTATATAAATAAGGAATATTCAAGAATAACACCAGGTCTAGAACATACATATTCATTATCGATTTAAATGTCATTCCATCAAAATCGTGATAAGAATTGTGGCAGAAGTGAAGTGAAAACAGGAAGTGACCTCCTAGAATGATGAATAACTATCGTACGCCGAATATTACCGGAAGTACAAAATCGATAGCCTTCTATCAATGTTAACTCCAAATCAAGTACTTATTAATAACTGTTCTAATAATAACACGACTGGTTCACTCATCCGTAAAAAAATGAGAACCCGAATGGACGTGATGGCTATCTGTTTGAGTAACGTTTTGTTCCTTTAATAGCATCATGCTTTATATCTTCCCTTGGGAGTTGAGATGTGTGTTGGTTAGAAACAGGTCTGAATCAGGGATAATAATACTGTACAGTGCCTTGGAACAAGGTTACGTGGTTCTGGCGCTATGTGAACAAGCATTATTATTATTATTATTAGTATTATTATTATTATTAATTTAGCCATTCCGGAAAATCATATCCAGAAGGAATGGGGTGATTTGTAAATTATGTCCTCTTCAGATACTAGCTTCCCATTGTTTATCATTCATGTTCAACTATGGATAATAATAAATATCAGACTTAGTTGACGACCAACATATACAGAAAATATAATAGGTATTATATTTAGCTGTCGTTAGAATGCTAGATACCAATAGCAGTATTTACCATCATGAAGATTGAATTATATTTAAATATCACGAATGACATATATAATTTACAATATCTAGACAACACTTGAAAATGACGACATAAACATACAAAAAGACGATCTAATGGTCAATTTACAAAGGTGAACAAATTAATTGGAGACTGAATTCTCCTATATGATTGCTAATGGAAATCTCAAGTCATTGTCGTGGTCAGTTCAGGATTAATAGGCATTCTGCTTTTTGCAACCTGATGAAGAGTTGAATAGGTCAAAACCGGTCGTTACTATTGGGTTGAGTCGTGTTGCATCGCTGATATTAGTATTGATCTGAATTTATTCTGATCTATGCTTATATTATTCATACTGTGTACTAATATTTAGCTTTTCCATTTTAGGCTTAATCTTTCTTGGCGGTAGTGTTCGGCACAACGCCTGGTTTTGTTTCAATCATAGTTTCTTGTTTATATTTAGATTATCCTCTTCTGGATTATTTTAAAAATTAGTTTTTTGTTTCATTTTTCTCTAATTAATTATACATGGAATTAAAAAGTTTTAAATCAGTTTGGATTTATAATTGCTGTTTGAATGAAAGCATAACACCTATGCCAGCGCCTTAAATATCTTTATAAAACACACACACATACACTGTGCGTGTGTGTTTTATATTACATATAATAAAGTCGTGGGCTCAAGATTTGGTGACGTTTAGAAATCGTATAATGTTGTGACCAAATTACTATAACCGAAATAGAACGAGGTATATATATATATATATATATATATATATATATATATATATATATATATATATATATTACTACTGTTATAATGTCGAGATATTCATATGTCTTTAGAGTAAAACAAGAAATAATACAAACAACGTACAATAAAATACAATATTTTGTCCAAACTAGATGCTCATCTAAAAGTAAGTAATCGGAGACATGGGGAAGAAATGTTGAGGCGATACATGATAATGTAAGTCAAATGATGGTTAGACAAATATCACACACACACACATACACACACACACACACACACACACATACACATACACACACATACATACACATACACACACACATACACACACCCACATACACACACACACATATACACACACACACACACAAACACACACACATAAACACACACACTCACACCATCTGCTGCTGCATCTTTTCATCTGTCTCTCACACAACTTGCATTAAGATACAGAAGGTGAATATAAAAATTCAAGCCGTAGTCAGTAAAAATGTCGTCATCGAAGTCACAACAATCGCAGACTATAATAATAACTAAATTGCGTTTTAATTTGGTATTAAATCATACACGGAGATGATATTATATTTCACCTGTAGATGATTAAATTTCACCTTCGGCAACCCTATGATATTTATCTGTGTCAGGTGTCTATTTTATATTATATGAGGTATAATTAGATGTTATTAGACACGGCCTGTGTAATCTGTAATGCATAAAAATATGAGTCGAAAAAAAGTTGGAATTGCAGCAAGAATAAAATATCAACTACATATTATCGATATCTTTGGTGAATTAATTAACCAAATATTGTTTCAACTTATAGCATTAGCCGTATGCAGCTTGTGTTTTTATTCTTCAAATTGGAAACATTCCTCGTGTAATATATTAGCATATCAAAACATGACGTGAACAAAATATGACATTCGATCTTTGCTGATTTCTTAAACCTATAAATTGTATTTCAGACTCAATGGGATACAAACAGTTTGGGCCTAGAATACTTTATTTACTTTTACCATTCCTGCACGCACGTACGCGCACGCACGCACACAGTTATGTATACATATATACACACACACACACATGTATGCACACACCGCATACATAGGGAGTGATAGAGAGTATGGAGAGACAGAAAGAGGGGGAGGAAGTTATGAGAAAGAGGGAGATAGTGAGACTAAGAAAAAGGGGTAGAATATTATTAAAGATAACTACGACTAGAATAAGAAGAAAACCTCTGTTTAGTATAATGACGGGTCTAAAGAGCAATTCGACCACAATAATAATAATAATAATAATAATAATAATAATAATAATAATTAATGATAATAATAATAATGGTTACATGTAGGTGCTACAATATGAATAATCCGAACAGCAGCAACAAGAAGATGATAGTGTTAGTAGTATATTATATAACAAGTGAAGATTCTGCTATACTTCCCATGGAATATAACAACATCGAGATAATATTACCTCTATTTTTATATTATTTACGCCCTAAAGACAAATAGCCAAGTAATGTGTACCATCATAACAAACTATCATAACATGGTAGAAACAAGGATATAAGGTGATATTCGTTT
The DNA here is from genome assembly GCA_025642065.1 of Paralvinella palmiformis. NCBI lineage: Eukaryota > Metazoa > Annelida > Polychaeta > Terebellida > Alvinellidae > Paralvinella > Paralvinella palmiformis. The sequence goes on along the minus strand of JAODUP010000884.1, from coordinate 161,047 downwards.
CGTGTTATTTAAAGAGTACTAAGATCCATTAGATGAAGGCATATTAGGTGATGCTGCTAAAGGGTTGATCGCGTGTTTGAGAATAGTGTTTTCCTACCGCAATTAATAATTTTCTTTTAAGGTGAGATGAAGTAGTTAGCTTGTTTGTGTTTCTTAATTAAGTTTGTCTGTATATATATATATATATATATATATATATATATATATATATATATATATATATATATATGTTTGTCTTCATGATTGTTTCTGTGTTTATTTTAATGTGTCTAGCTTTTATCAATTTATCTATCTTATATCCTGTGGATTTTATCTGCAATCAGTATTTCGCAACAACCACATTTCATAGTTCCAAGATTTTATTTAATCATAAGATAGGTGTTTGGTTTCGTTTTCTCTTGGTTCATAATCTCTATTGAAATGTAATCATGAGTCAAAATAGAGAACTCATTAAGCAATATCACGCAATACCTTCCTAATATCAATATAACATAAAATATGAACCCAAATTAATTACCATATTAATACACAAAAATTTTAGATCCAATTCAAGCTAACGATATAAATAACAAGGAAGTAGTTAGATGCTAATAAGAATATTGTTCCTATTCATCAATGGTATCTATCAATGGTATATATTTGTCTCATAATAAAACTCTCCCGCATATATAACTTATATTATATTGTTTTGTTGACTGCATTATTTGGCTACAATTTAGTAAGAATGATACTTTTTTGGTCTGAATAAGCTAGTATTTTAGATTCAGTAGTAGGCACAGAGGTTCATTGCTCAGGCAAAAGAGATACACCACTAATTATTGTATACAAGTTCAATGTTTCATTCAGCTCCAAATTTATTATAATTAATTAATTAATACGTTCGCGCTCCCCCACACATAAACATATACATACACGGACCTACATCGACACAAACCCATATGTTTAGAGATGTACATGCTGGAACACAGGTATAAATAATTACTTCCGAACAAGAAGACTGGGGTCCATATTCAAACATCCAAAACACAGACCGGTGTTAGACAGGTAAACAATGGGTGGGAAATGAAAAATGTAGAGAGAGATTTGTGAATATGAAATAATAAAATATATCATATTCCTTTAAGTAAATAATAAAACATATCATAAGCTAGATCGATGAAGTATGATTCTCATCACAATAAGGTTATATCATCTATTGTATTGTATATGGCTATCAGTAATGGATCATTGATATACCCGTTCATAATATGACATATCGTACAACAGACTTAGCTACCTAACGGAAGGGAAGCTGCACGTGTTTAAACTAAATATATAGCTTTACTGGATCGATAAATAATACAATGAATTTATAATATTGCGAAATTAAGAACCTTAAATAAGCACAAGCACACACACATATACACACACATATAAACACACACCATCACACACGCACACACACACACACACTCCACATCACGGATAGAGAGAGTGCAACATCGCATTGTGACTAAAATGAAAAATCAAGATGGAATAAATGACCTGGGTCTAAGAATAATTGTGTCTGGTGTAAAGATATATATATATATATATATATATGTGTGTATGTGTGTGTGTGTGTGTGTGTGTGTGTGTGTGTGTGTGTGTGTGTGTGTGTGTGTGTGTGTGTGTGTGTGTGTGTTTTAGCTGTGTATAATAAGGCACAGGCACAGAGAATCTCGAACCTTGAATTCAAACTCTGGACGTTTCTTCAGGGGTCTGAATCCAGAGTGGCGACTTTTCTTGGCTGAGACATGTGTAATGTCTCACCAGTCCCTTTTATTGCTATTGTAGTTCTTATATGCTATTTATGACAAGCAGATTAGAGCTAATCTTGAATCTCATAGTACAAACTGGACTTAAATGGACCTAGTAAAGATAATTCTATTCCCACATACAACCAAGGTGAATTTTATAAGTTGTTATATAAAACCCACCAACCGCGCGAGCTGTGTCCAATGCCACCGCTCGAGATGCGATGCAGTGTTTCTATTCCTGAGTCAGGAGTACATGCTTTAAGAGCGTACTGTGTCTGGTACAGTCATTTAAATGCTGGATAACCAGGCCAAACATCTAAACGGCATGCCTGCAAAGACGCAAATAGTGCACGGAATATACAACTCTAGATCAACTTTTCTTGAATGCAGAGACCGGGAAATATGGTCTCCATGCATAGAAAACGGAACTTTCTCAACCGCAGCATAATATGCCTTGTGATATTTGCTGGAGGGTCAAATACCTCATAAACATACAAATCCAATAAATACTATGACCTACTAGTCACTATTACATCGGCGCTTTAGCAGACCGTTATGGCAGAATTGCCCTTCTATAAATTAACATTTTCAAATCAGACCTAATGTCTGCTATACAAACTATAATTATAATATAGGGTTTTATTAATGACAAGGAGACTAAAGTTAGCCTTGAATGTCATAGTACAGACTGGACATAACTGGACCTAGGAAAGATAATTCTATTCCCAAATACAACCAAGGTGAATGTTATAAGTTGTTATATAAAACCCACCAACCGCGCGAGCTGTGTCCAATACCACCGCTCGAGATGCGATGCAGTGTTTCTATTCCTGAGTCAGGAGTACATGCTTTAAGAGCGTACTGTGTCTGCTACAGTCATTTAAATGCTGGATAACCAGGCCAAACACTTAAACGGCGTGCCTCCAAAGACGCAAATAGTGCACGAAATATACAACTCTAGATCAACTTTTCTTAGAAGGCATGGAAACATGAACCTGAAAACATACAGTCTCCACGCACAGAAACGGGAACATCTTAACCGCAGCATAATACATAATACAGACGAATATAGGTATTGCTAAAATATAGAATAATAAATTAATATATAAGCCAATATCATATCTAGACAGCCGATATCACAATAACAATTAATACCTCCAACAAGTACTAAGTAATCACTCTAATTATCCATACATTGCAACATCAATAGTATAATGAAGTGTGAACATACTATCAGTAGGTTACTTTAACACAATCTCTAAAGGTATGTCAATTTCGTGATGTATATACTTGATCAGTAAGCCATAAATTACCACTCTACCGATTAATGCATTAACATTAAACCAAATTACCAGTATTTAGCCTGTATCAATTTTGTCAATCTTCACAAGAACAGAACAATGTGATCAGTTAAATAAAGACAAGATGCAGGGCAAATTATATGTGTGTGTTTGTGGGTATATATATATATATATATATATATATATATATATATATATATATATATGATGGCGAGAATTATCGATGAATACTTGTTGGATCTGAGTTGTTTCTTAACTGTATGTGTGCACGTGTGTGTATGTGCGTATATATATATATACACACACACACATATATATATATATATATATATATATATATATATGTGTGTGTGTGTGTGTGTGTATGTATGTATGTGTGTGTGTATGTGTGTGTGTGTGTTGTGTATATATGTGTGTGTGTTAGCCTTGATTAAAGCAAATTATATATACAACGAAAGTTGTTATATAAAAGGCATCAACCAAGCATACTGAGACCAATACCACTGCTCGAGATCAGAAAAAAAAGTGTTTGTAGTCTGGATTCAGATGTACTGATAGAGATTTAAGAGTGTACCATAACAGTTATAGTCATGTAGATCTTGGATTCCTAGACCAATCACCTAGACCCAGCCTGAAACGTCGTCATATATGAATTATTTAATGATTTTGATAAAATTTAAAGATTTAGTTTTGTCAAAACATATACATTGCAATGCGACTCTATCAATGAAAAGCCATATTATCGAGATGTTTGACCTATACATATCTGTATTTGAACAGAAACGAGAATACGTAACACGAAGGATAACATAAATCTAATCGAGAAGAATGACGATAACAAAACCAGAATGGCGAAACATTACTATATAACTTAGTATAAACTTATCTATTTCCAACATTCTAATGATTAAAAACTACTGAATGACAACACACTTTGACCTAGACATTTTATGATAAATCTTTTACAGAATGTCAATTTTTTTAAATTACCTTGAGTCAATCGGTATTGAACTTCCTCATAGATCAATACCTTTGATACAGAATTGGTGATTTCGGAGAGAAAACAATAAACATGGTCGACACATGGTGATGGCATGATGAAGAGATCGATAACCGGATGAACAATTGATGTTGGCTAGGACCAAAAGTAAATGCTAACATTTCAGTCTAAGACAAAATATTTACTTGTAGCACTAGCAATTTAGTGACAGATTGTGTGAACCATTCAAGAAGAATTTATATTACCTGAATCGCTATGGTTCTACTAAGTATCATGACAAGTGGAGCAATAGGTGATAATTCCACAAACGTAAGTAAATTGCTGGAAGATTATTGTTATAATGTGGAATAAAGGGAAACCTGGATGCTATATAAGGTGACCACATTCGTCCAGTTATAAAACTTAAAATCATTTACTTCCAACTGTTTCGATTTAAAAACGAAACCAATGATTTTGGCTGATGAAGGGATATTTTTAAAATGCACTAAAATATCAATGAACACAGGTATACTCAATGACATAGACAAATAATAATTCGCTTGTTATGCTACGATATATTAAACATAATGAATGCTGAACAACGATATATTAACTTATGGAATCCCTAACCTTGCTATTATTTTGAACCTTCACCTGACATAAACCAAGACATATGTCAACTTTCAACCAGAAATAAGAATATTTAAGACAAGCCTTCGGGCTAATAAGAACTTACTTTAACACAGAAACAATTCAATCTATCGATCTTCTAATGACTATTTACTCCATGATTTAAACCTGGAACTGACCTCCGGGAGTGAAAGAAAGGCATCATTAATATATTATATCAATGAATAATTCTAGCAAGTAACAATGCAGCACACCTTTGTTCCAAACATTAAATACATGTATTGTATGCATTAACGGAAATTATATATACACCAGCTAATTGCCATTCCTACAAGACAACTGATAATATGAGGTTATCCATTTGAAAACAAAAGAAACATGCCTTAGATTTCACTTACATGATTCATCTATATATAGAAAATCATAATTTGTATAATATTTTCTCATGATGCTAAGTGTAAGCTTTCATAAAGATCATTGGCTCAATAAAATAAATAATCTAATAACCATTAAATAAGTAACTAATTCTGATCCATGATTACTATTCTTCGGTGACAAGGAGTGTTGTCGCGCATAATTCCCATTACAAATTCAACGTATGTTTTAAGTAGTGTCACGGTGAAGTGTAAGCGTACAACTAGTGACCTATTTGGATACCAATTCTAAAAGGAACCCAATATAACCGCGAAGACACTCTGGTACTCCAAGCATTGAGCCATAAATAGCCACTCATCTTATTACTGTGTTTACACAAAGCCGACTTACCAGTATCTAGCCTCTCCCTATTGCAGATACACAGTACTAGAGCATCACTAAAGCAAAGGGACAAATTGTGAACAAGCACATGATTAAAACATTTAACACGTGACCATTGCAGCTGATTTACACATATAAACAAATTTGTTGTCAAAAGTAAATTCTCTCAAAAACAAGGTATTTTATGCAAAAATATTTGTTTCTAATATTTTAAACATAAATCTAGAAAAGAAACGATTGCAGGTGGTTTATGCCGAATGATTACAGTAATATATACAAATTGCAGTATACGTGGTTTATCATAATACAAAAAGAAGTCATATTTACATATTTTGGATAATTTTCATTGTCATGTGGGTCGTCGCCATAAGAAATAATTATAGCTCTAATAAATTAAATGGAGCACTAGACGTTGTTTAGTTTATTATCTGGAAAAGTTAAAATGTCAAAAAAAGGTTTTGTATTATAATTGTTACACATTTGCCGATTATAAATATATTTTAAAGACTTAAGATAGTACCCAATTGGAGATGTTCACCTTTTTAGTAGTTCTTTTTAGTCAAGGCGAGAAGCCTCCTTATCAGTTACTTTCCATGATCGCCGCCGAAATAGGATTAGAATGATAATTCATTTTTATTTCAATCATATTTATTTATGATCTCAGATAGGAAAAGAGAGATAAACTTTCCATATAGAGGTGAGTAACTATTTTTTCTCGGACTGGATCAGCATCCCAATATGTCTTCTATCAAAATATATATATGTAATAATTAGTGTTTACCTTCTGATAATTATATTTGCAAGATAAGTTGCGAAACGTAGCAACGTCATCATCAGAATCGTGATTAATATAAATTTGAATTGATACAAATTTGACATATAAGTAATAATGACGTCACTTAGATTGACTCATATATTAAAAGTGTTTATAACATGATCACTTAATTAGAGGTTTATATTATTACCCGCTTAATATTCCAATTAACTAGGATATGTGTTAATACAATAAGTATTGACTGTATGATAATGTATTCGAGAGATTTTAATACTAAAATAAGTTTATTTCCACCCCTTTTTTACATTATACCATATACAATGCCAACTACGTTATTGCAGGCGAATACATCCCAAATGCGCAGAGGTACGGGATAAAATGATAGAATTGCATGCAATAATATGCCATTCCACTCACTTCATCACATATTCACTCAATCAGCTCTGACAAACAATCTCATCCATTATCTCCCGGAAGCTAACAAAAAGCAAGATCAAGTTATATCTGAAGTCATTTACCAATTATAAGTCATGTCGTATGAGAATAAGAAATACATTACGTTTCAAGCTATATTAATTGATGAATCACTTTTTATGTTATAAGAAATATATATTTGATGAGGCAAGATCCGTTTCAAGTGGTATTAATCGATGAATCACGAAGGTATATTGTATTACATCCGAAGATGATTGATTCTATCTGCCGCATCCTTGCGATATCTACATGTATGTGATGTTTTTTATGTTATATGTCCCAACTTTATTTAGGAGCAATGTCCAAATAACCTACATTCATTTGTCAAATTATAATAATTAACCATATTTTGTAATATGTTGGGACTTCAGTATAACTCTTCATATATTAAAACTAAACCCTTAATTAACCAACTAAAAGCGTATTTGTGTATTGTTTATAAAACACAAGCCCCCAACTTATTAGTTGAGTAGAGTATTCTCCTCCTCAGTATTCAGAACTAAGAGGGTATAAGGCATTTTACATCTACAGCACACTTCTATATGGATTCAAACACTTCCACGTGTGCATGGACCCACACATACATAAATGCAAACATGCATATATACATACATATATACATACATATATACATATGTACATACATAAACCTACACATACACACACAGCATAGGGATTGGTGAGACAATACACAAGTCTCAACATTAAATGTCACCAGTCTGTTTCTGGTATCAAGAATGCTTTCAGAAAGTATATCGTTTTTGGATGGCATTACTTCTCGGCATACTGATGTGACATATTCGTATATATTAATATATGTGTCGAATATAACCACTGGATGTTGTACTCATCATTTATGCATTTACACATGTTTTTAGCTGATTCAACTGTATTTAATAACTTTATTGCAATATTATTCCTGTCACGAACAATTACTTGTTCCGCATAAATATGTTTTCCAGTAGGTTCACAGGATTTGTTCACAATAGTCCGGATACAGGTTTATTGAATCTATACAAGAACAAAGTCAATATGAACAGGCATTTAGCAAATCTATATCATGATCTTGCAGTTTTACATACATATGATTGGGTGCGCATAATTGGATGCACTATCCAATTTATTTTATTCAATATTTTTAATTGTTTTAATGATAACTTGAAATAAAATAAAATCAAGCTGACACCATCTAATATACTGGCAACAACAACAACATCAACTACAATAATAACATTAATAATAATAATAATAATAATAACAATAATGATTAAAAAACTAATATTGGAAGTACAATAGAGCTATACATAGAGAAAAGTACAATAGAGTACAATGCTAGATGCATAAGTAGTAGTCGTAGAAGAAGTAAAAGTAGCGGTAGCAGTAAGAGTAACCATAGTAGTAGTAGTACTAGTAGTTGTAGCAGAAGAAGTAGTAGTAGTAACAGTAGCAGCAATAACAACAACAGCAGCAATAATAATAATAATAATAATAATATAATTATTGGTAGTTGTAGTATTACTATTGGTGACGGTAGTGGTAGCAATATTACTATTACTATTTTTAGACAATTATTTATACAACTACTTATCCTACTAATACTGCAAACTTATACTAATACTACTCGTAATAATTATTTTACTACTACTAGTAATAATAATAATAATTATTATTATTGGTATTATTATTACCAGTACTAGAGCTACTACTGCTGCTGCTGTTACTATATATCACAGCTAGTATTACTCCTACTACTACTACTACTAGTTCTACTTCTATTACTAACAGTACTATTAGTACCCCTACTGGCTTTGCTTCTACTACTAGTAAAATTGTTGTAGTAGACGTACAAGTAGTAGTAGTAGTAGTAATAGTATTAATAGTAATAGTAGTAAGGGCAGTAGTAGTAGTAGTAGTAGTAGTAGTAGTAGTGGTACTAGTAGTAGTAGGAGTAGTAGTAAAAACAGTAGTAGTACAATTAGTAGTAATAATAAGACTAACACTAGAAGTCGTAGAAGTAGCATTAGTAGATTGGTTGTAGTAGTGGAATCAATGGTAGTAGTAATAATTATAGAATTAAGGATAGTAATAGTAGTAGTGGTGTGTATCTGTTACAGTTAATCTGTATAATCAGGTGATATAAGCTATTACCTGGAATATTCTATTGCTAACTGAACTTTAATACATATTACCAGAAGGTTTCAGGTAATATACACAGTGCCTGATTATACAGAGAAGTTGTAACACACATACACACAAACAAACACACACACGCACATACGCACATACGCACGCAAACACACGCACACAGATATATATATATATATATATATATATATATATATATATACCTCCGTTTGAAAATAAAAACCGTTCCTAATATTACTATCATAGACAGGTCTTCGGTGAGAGGAGTGTTCACTTATTGATGGAGATCAATCTATTATGTGTCATGAGAAACTCAAGAGTGCTACAACCAGACAACATTGTTTTGAAACCATATCCATCATATAATTCAGTTCAACTGTGCTCAGTATGAATATATATAACATTGAGAAGAGTTCGCCTCCGTGTTCTAATTGGTAGCGCAACGGACCGTAGATCACTATCGCATGAGTTTGAATCTCGGCGTGGGCATATTTGTAGGATGTTTCATCTCTGACTTCCCTTCATTACCTTGAGACTTCGCTCGGCCCATTTAGCCAATCATGTGCACAGACGTAGCCGTACAACATCAATTATTAACCGTCTAACATTGGTGATAACAAATCTTTATATTATGATTAACGTTCCTCGTCACCATAGCGTGCCTACTTTAAATAAATAAAATGGCTTCATCAGCATAGGTTTCTTAACACTTTTTGGAGCAATAGAACATATCAGTAGAAGACCTTTGTTGACGGAATCTCGACAGCCAGAATCAATTTCCTTTCAATTATGTTCGGGATCTAACTAGACCTTTTTAAGTGACGTCTAGAGGAATTCTGTCGAATTTCATTATCGTTGATCTGATATTGTACATATGGCAGGAGCCAAATTACGTCATAAATATGCTAGGAGCGGAAATACTGTGGAGCTTTGGTGTTTATTCTTTCATATAACAACATAATTCCATTATTTGTATACCCTGGAAGCTGCGACGGAGTATCCTGAATACAATTTCGCTGAGCTATATCTATTTTTACCAGAAACATTTAGAGGACATACATTTGTGGTATACATTCAGGCTTCAATAACAAGAGAACAATAATCGCAAACTAACAGAATATATCGAGAGAGAGTCAAATATTTGACATTTGTTATATTAAAGTTTGGAGTTTATAATGTATGTGTATAAGGTTAGCCATCTTAAGCATTGTATTAAATGAGTCACCTGTATATCCTAAATATATATATATATATATATATATATATATATATATATATATATATATATATATATATATATATATATCATCCATCATATTGTTAGGTAATAGTCATACCTGCTATTGGAAAATACCTTCATCCAACGCAATAAATCGATGACTAATACGAACAGCTGGTACAAACATTGCACATAAAATCACACAGACACCTATCATCTTAATGATTAATAACTTTATATCATAGATTCATAAATCTTGAAATTGGTTCATTTAGAAGACCAGTTGCTGTCCATCAAAGCCTGTTTTGAATTCATCAGTTTAGACTAGTACAACAAATTATCAAAACAACTGATAATTTAGACTGGCGCCTTGAGAGAATTGGTGATAACATACAAATTATCAAGGAAACATTGGATACTGGCTGTATTGTTTATGCAAGCAGATGCACGTTTCTGTTCAATGCGAGCTTTTGTGTGTTTTAATTAACTAACGCTTAAAAAAACCTAGCACTTTTTGTTTCAGAGATTTTATAATATCATAGTTTATAGTATTAACTGATCTCGTTATTTTCAATCATTATAACCTACTGATAATTTCTGATTTTGGGATTTCGAAGAATATTTTATTCCCACTCCTCAATACCAGAACAGCCAATATTGCGGATCTCAAAGAACAGATGAATCCATACCCATTTAGTGAATACATGTGCTCCGAAACTTTGTTATGGTCATTCAGCTTGAGTATTCAGCTTTCGTAGTTCGGCAACATGACTTGGGGGTCACTTAATATATCAGCATGTTAAATGATGTCAGCACACAGACAAGGCAAATATCATGTCCTTGTTCTGTTGGAATGCTGAGCAACCATCTAATTACGAATCAATGTAATGACCTTGTTGCTGTGACGACCCTTTACAAACCGTTCCCTAGGACCTACTCTCATTATCCTTATCTAAGAAAACTCTTTTAGGCTTAACATTATGGTTAGCAAAGACTTTCTGTTTCTATCCAAACTATGATTTTGTGGTTTTCATTATATGTACTTAGACCATGGTATATACCGAAAGTGAATATGATTTCTGGGCCTTTTATAGAAAACATATATCGAATATGGTCGACTAGCGGGCATTGATACTGTTGTGCCAATGTAGACGACGTTCAACAAGTAGTTAATAAGCAGTATGTTGAACACGTGAATTATAGTATGTGTTACACGTACGGAAACAAGTATGCATGACAAACTGGATGGCTGAACAAATGATATCATTGTAGTCAGGAAGCACATTTCGGTCATACCGATGAAAGTAAGACGTTAACAAGACTCGGCCATTGATCAGTGATCTTTGAGGAATAGTGTTTAGAGTAAACTAGGTCATCTGTAATTAACTTAAATAAACTATGTAATGAATATATAAAAACATTAAAACAATTACCATAGCTAATTTGAATTTTGCCTTATTCTTGAAACAGCAAAGGCAGATGCTTTACCACGTGCATATAACAGAAACAAATACGAATTAATGCATGGCCCATAATTGCTAGAACAGTCATAAATTTGTCTTGTCTAAATTTACAGTCCAAACTACAAGGAATTATTTAGGATATTAATTTTGATATACGCTTGTTCATTTAGATTTACGTTCACTCTTGTGTATACTTCGCAAGGAAGCCGAATCACGGTATTCTATAAGTAAAGAGCCTTAGAACGAGATGGGATGTTTGATATTATATAAGAAAATCCTAAGCTACTTTTATTGCATATGCCCAAAGTGACCCAAATTGAATTATCTATAACCAGTCGCATGGCTTTATCTGATAATATGCGTCCGTCATAGGTTGCATTGCAATGTACCTTTATTTTCCGTCAAACACTTTATGACAGCTTATTATTGATTGTGTCAACAACTAATTGTAAAAAGTGAATGTGGTTGAACTGAATGAACCGGGTGTTCATGTGTGTAATGGGCCGCTTAAATATATTGCATTAAATGTAGCTAAGTGTTTTCTTTGTGTTACAAGACCCACGCTGTTTATGGTGGGAATCAAAGCCCGTTATTAATTTAACTCAAAAAGTATATGTTATCCCAACGAGGCTGCTACATGTGTGAGATGGGCCGTAAATATATTGCATTAAATGTAGCTAAGTGTTTTCTTCGTGTTACAAGACCCACGCTGTTTATGGTGGGAATCAAAGCCCGTTATTACTTTAACTCAAAAAGTATATGTTATCCCAAGAAGCAGTTACTCCTCAAATTCATCAAATTTGCTAACATTTCAAGCTTTGATTAAATTAAGTATTATCTCGAGAACTAATTATTTTGACGTGACACATTAAAAGTTGAAAGAAGTATAATAGACTGTTTAATTGTTAAAATAGTAATATAGCCGTCATGGCATTAGAGCACATCACACATAAACTGACACACAAATGGCCAAGCTAACGAAATGTGTGTGAGCACGTTAAATGGCGCTGCCGTTTCCACTGAATTAATTAAAAAAGGGGGGACCTTTCTAAGCGTCTGAGTATGTAATGCACTCTGGCAGTGCCAACCCTCGGGGTATTTCGGGGTATTTAATGTTTCCGTACTGGTCCCCTGTGAATGGTGGGGAAGGAGATATGAATTACCACTCAATAAAAGGGACCACACTGGAAATAAGTGTTTGCACTTTGGTGTGCTATCCCTGTTTTATTATCATAGATCGTGAAACGAAAGAAAATCAATCAATCAATCAAACATTGTGCATGATTCCGATAGTTCTCATTGATTGGTACTAAACGATACCATCACACATTACATCATCAGTACATATGTATATTGGCACCCTGGAAAGTCACCTAATTTACAAAAGATTACTAGCTATTTATGTAAATGTCACCGCATAAATGTTGGCATCAAATTATTTTCTTCAATAAGAGCTTCCCAAAATACAAACGAACAAAAGGTCAACACACCATTCAGATCGCTACTTAAGACTGCTTCTTAGTCACTAGAATCACTTAGAGGATGCTAGGCTTATCTCCATTCATTGACAAGAGACACTATAAACTACTTCACTCTTACACTGAAGAGATGATAAGATGCAACTGACTATATTAGATGACGTATTATATACTAGATGATGTTTTCTTCCTCAACTCAGTCATACATTATCAATCTTGTTATTGTTTGTTGATTAGAAATGTTGCAAAGTTGAATGACAACTAAGAGGTGTAGACATCGATCATTATGTTAACTGTAGTGATATTTTATCGATGATCAATTGCTTTATCTTCAAGCTATCTTTCACCCGCAAGCAATAATACTGCAAACATCAGGCAACCACACTCTAATTTTAGTTGTCCCTTACTCTTGTAGTAGCTACATGGAATGAGTAAAGCTTCATTGGTAAAATGATACATTAATAATACTTTATCTTAATATGACATTTTAAAAGGAAAACAAAAACATTTAAGGGGCATAACTGAAATAAGCCAGGTTGATATTTTCTTTATTTTTGTGTGCAAGTAATACTTCATATTTAACTATGTCTGTTATCAATTCAAAAGGTTATCACCTGTCTTACCACGTAGAGGATTAAATTATGTAATCCACCATTACTGCTTTTTGTACTATATATGAGAGTTGGAAACCACGCTAGTATGAGGTCAATCCTGAGAACTGAGTTCAAACATCTCCGCCTCATCTACTCCGAACTATCTGAAATGCTGCTTTCACTGACTCGTATTAACTACTTTTCAAAAAGTGGGAAAGCAAGTTTAGTAAAGAATATTACCAAGAATACTGAGACTGGAAACGAATCTGTGATGATCCAGAAAGTGTTCTTTTTCTACAATAATATGAAATATATCTAAATAATAAATAGTATGATTAGTGATATTCAGAGGTATGTTCTGATGTTACCTTCCCATCAGAAAACTCATAGATCAGTTAATCGTTGTTGGTGATACACTTGGAAATCAATAAACAAATACAGTATGGTAAATTCGTACAAAAGTTGGAAAACAGCCATATTCATAGCATTCAAATATTTACTCTGTACTGATTTTATTATAAAATATAAATCATATTGAGCGGTCTTGCAATATTGTGTTAATAAGTATAACTAATATTATTTATTTTTTATTTTGCACATTTCTTTATTAGATCATTTGAGCATAATTGCAATGTTTCTCCTCAAGGATGGATATTGTTTTGTCAACACAATGAGAAGATTCAATGCACTGTATACTCATGTATTAAATCAATTATATATCAAATAGTGAATTCCTTGTTATATGATCTAGCCATTTCTTGGGTTAGTTATACGGCATCGGATTTAAACCAGCAATAAACCATAATTATCAAATTTGCCTAACCTACTCCTTATTATTAATATTTACTTTGTGGTAATAGCTTCATTTATTTTGAAAAGGTTTATATGTGCAGATCACTTTTTTAGAATAGACGAGGAAATGAGTAAGCGAAGTGCGTGAGTGTATAAGCGGAGGTGTTGAAATAAGATAACCTGTCTTGTTATTAGCAATACTCCAAACCAAATAAATGAAAAGTATGCATTTATGTACGCAACAGTGACAAGTAGAATTGAACCTATGGTAGAGAGAGTTAAGAAATGTGTATTATCATATTCCTCAGAAAAGCTTCAGATAGGTGAAAGCAAATGATCATCTTATCCTAGAATGGAGAGAATATAACAATGTGCGTGATTTGGTATCAATTTAAATAAGATAACCTGTTTTTTTATTAGAATATTCTAAACCAAATTTACATTTGTGGAATAATATGAATAACCAGGTCGAGAGAGTTCAAAATTTGTAAAGTATTTCGCCGATATTCTTCAGATAGGTTGAAAGCAAATGATCATCTTGTCTGGTGGAGAGCTGAATTACCACAATTGTTTTTTTCAATTATGTGAAGTATAATATATTTTCAATAATGCGATAATTCCATATAGATACTAAGAAAACAATATAAAAGAATGTAACGTACTGATGTCTCGTCATTGCTGTGTGTAAACCTATGTGTGTTAGATATGGGCGTCATTTTGTGTTTATTCCAGTCACGTTATGGAATGCTAGTCATGTAAATTGATGCATAGCGTAAGTATTTAAATGTGAACCAAATATAGACTTTAAGAGTAAACTATTCTAATATTGACTTTTATACGTATCCTATCATTCGAATATTGAGCAACTTTGTCTCTAGTATGTAATGATATTGAATGACTGCTAAGCTGCTTCCCAAATTCCCATTCACTCTATATTGGAACAGCAACCAATTAAGTTCGCTGATTGATATGATTTTTGGGAACCCGTATAATAAATCTTAATTGGATACGAGCTTGAATCCTAAAATACTGGCTTGGCTAGTCATGTATGGCAGATAGGAATATAAGATACCTAGATTAATATTTTGCTGTTGGGTGTTTGGTCCGATACAAATAATTCATGCAATAATCAACGCTATGTACTAAAGCTAACTCGGACAACGGAGGGCAAGCAACTGCTAAAGACACACAACACTAGTTATCGCATTAAACAAAATAAAATTATCTCATAATTTAAGATAACAATGCTATTAAGCGACAATTTGAACTCATGTAAAATTACAGCTGGCCAAGTATTTTCTAAATTCTAAATTATTTTGCCGATTTTTCGTATTAGTGCATCAATATCCTATACGTTTGTTTACAAATGGAATTCCTTAAATCGGTTTAGTTTAGAGTAAGTTTATTCAATTATACCAATAATCAGGGGTAATCATAGACTATTAAAGTATTGGCACAAAGCTTTGCATTACCCTTTATTATTGCATTATATTCCGATCAAATAATATACAAACATTTTCATATTTATCTGAACAAATGAACTCATAATCTCTAAAGATTAACTTTCCACAAATTTGGTGAATGTCAGTTATTATATACAATAGCGAAGTTAGCATGGGTATTTGTTTTAAATCATTATACATTTGTTATTCTAATAATATCATAGTATCACCTGTTTGAACATGTTTATATTCCTAGTGCAATGGACATGTGTTGATTTACAAACCCTTAGTTTAGATATACACTTGCAATAATGCGCCTTGTTGTTCAATTTGTTTAATAGTTATTACCAAGGAAGAATATGTTTTATGCAATCATATTGCATTCAAGAGGACATTCATTTATATTTTATTGAAACTTATTACTGTATGGTAGCATTGAAAGATGATATTATATAAACGTTTTGAAGTACCAAATTTATAAAAGAAAGCTTACTTTTCACACAAATTGAATAAGATTAAATGCCTATGTTTATTTATTTGTATTTGCCTCAACAATATATAAATATTTAAATAATCAACGGCATGTTGAAGTTGAATTATTGCTCTATCGTATTTCATTTGTTCATTGCAAATTATTTTTTAGAAAAGGCTAAAAATTGGCATTGCTCTTTTGGTAAATTGACAATGAGTCTAAAGATGAAATATGATAAATATGCTTTTAAGTGAAGAGAAAGACGTTCAAGCTGATAGTCAAGCAGAAGCAATTATTAGTGTTTTAAAACAATTAACTCAGATCCGAAATAATATGTCGATATCTGCCAGCAGATTAATAGGAAGCAAAATACGATGAAGTAAACAACGATCAGAACAGGTAAACATTATATTTCTATCTGATTCATAACAAAATAGTAATCTAGATGAACTATATAACTACTTGAATCTACGATTGTGCATATTCAGCATAATCATTGAATATAATAGAAATGCAATGGCGATTATAATACGATAAACACCACTAGAGTGGCATTCATCATTGTTGAATTATTTCCGGTGATAATTGGTCCATTTAAGGTTGACCTTGTTAGGTGCAAACACGTTAAATGGGCACGATTTATGTAGCCAGAAGAAGCAATCAACACATTAATTATTCCTAACTATTATTCAGTTCATAGACTATTATAGTACTTGTCGGACATCAATGAAAACAGGAAAACAATACTTGTCTCCTTTCCAGAGGCAACGATCTAATAAATAACAAAATATGAAATTATATGTCAACTGAGATAAATATATAAGCTAAAAATAATTAACGCTTATTCTTATATTTTCACAAATTATTAAAATATTATAAATCTGATTTAATTGCAATACTGAAAATGGTATGTCCTAAGATGCACTTTCTCTGATCGTGACGTAATCTAAAAGCTTTATTGAGAGCTACAATATATATATATATATATATATATATATATATATATATATATATATATATATATATATATATATATATATATATATATAATGTGTGTGTTTTCTTTTCATGAATAGAAAACTTCATAAACTTCACCTGTTGTTTCACCTGTTTTAGTCATATGTTTCATGTAATTAGAGGATTTGTTTTATTGTATTACATATTGAGTAGGTAGATGCTGAATTAAATTGGGATAAATATCATACCTGGTCTATTTAAATTTCATATTCATTTTGTGGGACGGTTTCTGTCTCAGGTTATAGGTGTGTCAGTGAAAAAGGAAATCTGCTTAGCGCATATCAGGAAATGCAAAGTAGCATTCAATTGTTGGTAATACGATGATTCCTATTAATAAAGCACGATGATGGTATCTATATTTCTGCTAACGCAACTAAGATGCCATGACAGATATGTCTGCAGTTATTTTATTGTGTTGTCGAATACAGTAGAAGGATTTATGTTTGGTCCTGATTTAAGCGGAATTATATTTTCCTGTCTGAATAGGCTAACTGTGGACACTCAGTAAAGTAAGGGGATTCATAATATTTTGGATACCAGCTACAAACAACTATTTCAAGCGAAATGATAAAATCTCTTGAACATTAATGAATCAGTGTGACACTTACACTGGCATTGTAACTTCTTGTCATTAGCCATAACTACTGTCCTTTGCATTGGCAAAGTAGATAGGGAATTTTTAAATAAATAAATAGCATACTAATATTCAGTTACTGGGGTTCATACTCCGAGAATATTGATGTGCGCTATTAATGGTTCCAATTTTGCTGAGTACGTGAAATAATGAGAAGAGTTCCTCTGTTTAAATTACATAATGAAATGATGGGATGCCTATCAGTATCATCAGTCAATCATCTAATATCTTCCTGTAATGATAACTTCTGTTTATCTGTCAAGCTCCTGTTTGGTTGTAAATCAGAATTAAACGCCATCAAGGTCTACAGCGAGATGTTTTATTATTTGTACAGCGCCTTTGAATAGCCCCTCCTAGTAAGGGCGCTTTATTAAATATACATTATTATTATTATTATTATTATTATTATTATTATTATTATTATTATTATTATTATTATTATTATGTGTCATCGTTATTTCCCTATATGTCTGGCAAATGGTTGAATAATTAGAAGAAGCTGTAATAGAGGATGATTCATATATTGCATTCTTCATTTTATCTGACGGTGTTTTGCGTTTTTTTATATATGTGAGTTTGTGTATGTGTGTGTGTGTGTGTGTATGTGTATGTGTGTGTGTTTGTGTTTGTGTGTGTGTTTGTGCGCGCGCAGGCATGGACAGGTGTGTTAAATACGAAATGTTGGTGTTTTCGAACTCTTCAGGTTTGATAAATTTAGGCTAATGGGGCCGACTGACTTCAACGGTTAATGTGGATTAGCGAAACATATATATATATATATATATATATATATATATATATATATATTTACATAAACGCCCACATACACATACATAAACACACGCACATACACACACTGACACACTTACACAGACGCCCACGCACACACACACAGGTACACACTCACACGCAAACACAAAATCACAAACGGAGAGATATGAAGCAGTCGGTAGTCAAACAGAAAGGAATACATACAAAGCAGAAGCATGTATGCATACATACATATATATATACATATATACTTACGGAAAAACAGATATATACACAAAAGGAAAGACGAAACCAAGCGTGAAAAAATAGGTAAGGATGCGGCAGGTAAATGTAAACAAAATAACAAAAAATAGTACATCAGTCTGATTAAATAAAACAAAAGATAGCCGTAGCAAGATCGATGAAGGACCATTATCATCATTACACTCCTATCAGAAGCAATCTATTGTTTATTTTTGCTGCCCATAATAGATCAATGTCATCCCCGTTCATAGTTTAGTGTATATCATGGTACACCTATCTAACTAATGGAAGAGTAGCTTTCTATAATTAAATTAAAGAATTCAATGTTATTGTTAGAGTACATAATATTTTAAAGAATTATTATAATGGGACATGAAGTCGTGTACGCTAGAAACGCACGCACTCATACACTCACCCACACTTCTACACACACTCACACAGACAAACACACAAACATACACACATACACACACACATAGTCACGGGCACACGCACACGCCCACCCACACACGCACACACGCACACGCACGCATATATATATATATATTATATATATATGTATATATAATAACGTTTTATAATATTAATAAACATATATTTCATTCCTTTTTAATATCAAATTGCATCTGAGCAAGGCTTGTGTGTATGTATGTGTGTGCGTGCGTGAGTGTGTGTGTGTGTGGGTGGGTGGGTGTGTGCGCGTGCGTATGTGTGCGTGTGTGTGCGTGTGTTCCTCTGTTTAAATTACATAATGAAATGATGGGATGCCTATCAGTATCATCAGTCAATCATCTAATATCTTCCTGTAATGATAACTTCTGTTTATCTGTCAAGCTCCTGTTTGGTTGTAAATCAGAATTAAACGCCATCAAGGTCTACAGCGAGATGTTTTATTATTTGTACAGCGCCTTTGAATAGCCCCTCCTAGGTAAGGGCGCTTTATTAAATATACATTATTATTATTATTATTATTATTATTATTATTATTATTATGTGTCATCGTTATTTCCCTATATGTCTGGCAAATGGTTGAATAATTAGAAGAAGCTGTAATAGAGGATGATTCATATATTGCATTCTTCATTTTATATGTGTGCGTGCGTGTGTGTGTGTGTGCGTGTCTGTGTGTGTGTGTGTGTGTGTGTGTGTGTGTGTGTGTGTGTTATAAAGATAGTTAAGCTGCTGCCGAGGTGTTACGCTTTTATCCAAACAACAACTATAGCTCTAAACTGGTTAAAATATGTTTAATTTCACGTATAATTTAAGTACAGTTATAATTTAATTAGATGTATAGCCAAATTAGAAAACATGAAAGAAAAAAGAACATTACTAGAAGGATCCTGAAGAGGATTATTATTGACACAAATCCAGGCTTTAGCTGGTACACTACAGCCAAGAATGTATCAATCAAGACCAAGCCTAAAATAGAAAAGTTAAATATTACACACAGTATAATTGAATAGTATAACCATAAATCAGAATAAATTCGGATCAATACTCGTAGCAGCGATACAACGCGACTCAACTCAATAGCAACGTGACTGTAAGTATCTGGATTTATACTAGTCGGCGATTTTTGTATCACGAAAATGTTCATTTGGAAATATCGCAAATCAGTACATGGCGAAACCTATTAAGAACTTACCCTATTCTCACCTTACATTTCACTGATACACATATATTTTTTCAAAGAAACACAAAATCATTTGAAGAAACACGAAACGAGATTTGCCCGTGTGCATTTGTTATGGACGATATATATATATATATATATATATATATATATATATATATATATATATATATATATATATATATGGTAGCTATGCATGTTTCGAAATGAGTGTGGGCTCATTTATACAGCAACAACCATTCTTTTAAAGCCTAGTTGTACCTGAGCATCTATTATCTATTCATGAGTTGATGAATGTGTCGTGGAAATCGGAAATAGTGTTTGGGTGCTAAATTTATATATAATCCCTCACTTGTGTACACGATTCGTCTAAAATAAACAACATCCTGCAAGGGAAAAGCGGAGGATAGAATCTCAGTTAAGGGATATAAAATAAGACAATTGTCTGCCATTGCGACTCTATAATATAAAACAATAAGTTACTTATCGACATGTGACTTGTTCCCTTGCAATGTGATGCGAAATGTATGTACCACCGGCTTATATTAATGTTCTGTTTGTCCAACGCCATAATGGCTCTAGTGGGAGAGCATGTTAAATTAAATGGTTTATAGAAAAACAGCTGCGGGCCTTTGTCTAAGAGAAACAATGGTCTATGGCGTAATGGTGTTGCTAGTTTAACGCTCATCGGAAATAATGACCTAAGCTCAACAGATTACAGGCGCGTGTATAATTTATGTTTTTTTCTTCAGATAGTTGCTAAAGTCAGAGACAGTTTTTTTTTAAATTTCTCATAACCTATATATTCTACAGATTCAGTCACTGGCAAATCGTACCAACTAAATATATTTAAGATTCCTAATTTTCAGTGGCAGCTCTTCATCTCTCATCTTTAAAATGCGCGCATAAATACACGTATAAGAGCACACAGGCACACAAACAAATATAGACACATTACTTAATGGATGTGCTTGAGATACTTGACCTTCTAGCTAATATCAAAAACATAATATGCTGCGGTTGAGAATTTCTGTTTTTTGTGTGTTTTCTGTGTGATTCCAGGTCTGTGCATTCTAAAAGACTCGGCTGTATTAATATTTAAAGCCAACGTTAGTTTTCTTGTCATTAATAATGTCAAAACCCTTTATTATAACATTAGGTCTGGTTTAGAAAGGCTAATGTATAACTTTGACAGCACCGTAGTTATGACGCCATTACGCCCTCTTTGGTACGTGTAGCAAATTTACCACAGTGATGAGTATTTCATAGTATTTATTGGATTTGTATACTAATGGGGTATTTTATCCTCCGGCAAATATCAGAAGGCATGTTAAGCTGTGGTAGAGAAATTCTGTTTTATGTGCTTGTGAAGACTGTATGTTTTCATGTCTGCCCATTCTAAGAAAAGGTTATCTAGAGCTGTATATTCCGTGCACTATTTATGTCTTTGAAGGGACACGATTTAGGTGCTTGGCCTGGGAATCCAGCATTTAAATGACCGTAGAAGGCACAGTATGCTCTTAAAGCATTATATCCACTCCTGAATCAGGAACAGAAACACTACATCACATCTCAAAATGTATTTAATGTAAACAACATTGTGGCAAGAAGCCAATATTTAAGATGGAACATTTTATTGAAAGTGTGTCTGTCTCTTGTATGGATTAATCTTGTGTTTATTTCATCCTATTGTGGCTTAAGTTTAAACGAATATAGAATTATATCATCTTCACAAAAAATAACTACTGGAATATAGTCTACAAATGGAGTCTGGTGTAAAGATTATTCTAGAGTAAAGTCTATCACAAGGAATTATCTAGGCTCATTAACTCACACAAGCAAGCCAGGAATAAGAAGACAGACAATCCAATTGGACAGTCAGTACATCATACATATAAGCGCACGCACTCTCGAATGCACGCACGCACACGCACATACGAACATGCACACGCAAACAGGTCTATATACATACAAGCCTATTCTTAAAAGCATACTTCATCGAACTAAAGCAAGTATGTATTATTCAGCTGAATTATAAAGTAAATGACTCAAAATACAAGCCTATTTCGTGTATGGATGCCCTTTATCACAAAATATCTTTGGGGGCATTTTTTTGGGGACTCATTCAGGTAGTGCAGATTTAGAAGACAAGATTAAAAGTTGTGGGGTTTACACACACGTGATTTAACTTACTATTTGTCAGTCTTGGTTAGGATTGCTGATCACGAAACAAGAGGTAAGTTGTTACAAAGTGGTATATTTAAGATAAAGAAGAATCTCTCTCTCTCTCTCTCTCTCTCTCTCTCTCTCGCTCTGTCTATCTCTCTGTGTGTGTGTTTGTGTGTGTTTGTGTGTATTTTGTGAGAGGGGGGGTATGCGTCTCCGTATGTAATGAATCAATGTGTATTTATAAATATTAGAAATGAGCCTTTGGCTAATAGATTTAATCGTCAGAGATAAGGAAAATTGCATTATGGAATATAAAGACCAGCACTTAGAAAATGCTAGATAGTGAGCCTTCTCAGAACAGCAACAACATAAAACACTTTTATATATTACTATTACTCTACAAACCATAACAACCTAATCAGGATTACATATCGACTATCCCGTAGGCGGAAATCGAATCTAGCCAAGTCCTGAATTAAATATGAGCCAATCATAGGCTATAAATGAAAGTGAGCAACATCCAATGGTCTGAAGTTCAACCTGCCCTTTTACGAAATTTACGAAAAATACCATGCGCGCATAAAACTTATCAGGGAATGTGTAATTATGTATGTGTTCCTTTGTTATGTGAAGCACAATGAGTGAACTGTTGTATAAACAGTTGTCGTTAATAAGTATTGTATTTATCTGATATTTGGGTATTCTCTCTTGTTGAAAAACATCGTTTCCCCAGACACTTTCTCAATACAAGCCACGAACCATCTCTACATTCATCATATAGCACTTTATTATATTTTCCTCTCCGAGATAAGGGATTTAGCACTGTTTATGGAACGATGTATGTACTCAACGAACTGCAATACATCAATACAAATCAATCAGTGTTCTCTTTGTTACATTGGTATTTTTAGAACTTAGGATAAATAGCACATGACTTTCTGTTGGGTAGGTAGCATAATCTCTAATAATAAGTTAAATAGTATTTAATTACATAATTTGTTTTAGAATTGTCTGATCAAACCACCGCCTCAACGGGAATCGTAGCCGATGTTCGCGGGTTCGAGGCGCCGAAGATGCAATGCTGTCATGTGACGACTGGTTCACTCATCCATACAAAATTAGAATCTTATAGGACGACATGGGTTGCGTTTGAGTAACGCGTTGCACCTATGATGGCAGCATATGTTGTATGCTCCCTTGGGAGTTGAGATATGTGAAGTACATGGACAGGTCTGAGTCAGGGATAATAATACTATAAAGCGCCTTAGAGGAGCTATCTAGTTCAATATGGCGTTATATAAATGTCACATATTATTATTATTATTGTAGTAGTAGTAGTAGTAGTAGTATTATTGTTGTTGTTATTATTATTTATTATTATTATTATTATTATTATTTATTATTATTATTATTATTATTATTATTATTATTATTATTATTATTATTGTAAGATGTCTTACTTAAAAACATTTTCGACACACGAAGTATATAGAAATATTAACCACAAAAGGAATTACATGCTTCTTCCCCAACTATCAAAATATGTATTTTGTTCCATAAAATATATCACGAATTGAAATCTCGGGAAACCGGCATGGTGATGTAATGAATTTATATTATTTGTAATAGAGTATTTATCTCTCGGTTCATTCAATAGGAAACAAACATAGCAGCAAAATTGTAATATAAACATTTGTTGTTGAAATTCTTCCGTCAGGTCAGTCCTATGCCCACTGGTTGTACAAATGGACATCAAAACCAATCTGCATTGCCAAGTCAAGTAAATTAAGAAAATCGAGATCATTCTTCTGGACAAACTATTTAAAAAGGTAATTTTGATAATATCAGAAAGAAACATGAAAGGAAATTAATTGTAACTGACAACATTGTATTGTCCCTGGTTATGTTCTAATGGTATGCAATATTATTAATAAGCATATGCTGATAGAAATAGGAATTGCTTTTTGTTAAGGATAAACGCTCTTCGGTCAGGATATATCCGGTGATACCGTAATATCTTTGTAATTCAGTAGCCTATCGTACAATAAAATATGTGAAACTATATTCATGAAAGGTTTATCTTACTATCAATGAATTAACAGCAAATGCCCTACACTTTGTTATTCAGTACATGCCATTGATTTCCTGTAATTGTGTGAACCAGAATACGCATTATGTGAGTCATTGTTACATTAATCTGGTACATTTGGTTAATTTCCTTGTGTAATTAGCTAGAAAACTTGACCGTGTTATTGATCTTCTTAGCAACGTAGTATTTTCCACATGTGCCCTTTAACATCTGGGATATGGTCTATAGTTTAGAGATTCTGCTATCGCTCTAATCCAGAGAGCATATAATTCCGCTCTCAGATTCAGATCGACTCCATTTTACAGATATTGACACGTATCAATATAGTTATTCATTGTTCATACCTCTCTTGCATATCATAAAATAATAACCGATTTTATGAATTAAAAGGTATCATGTGATCAATTTGCTATGTTAAATAAATCGCAAATGTAAGTTATTTTCACTCCACAGTGATATAGAAATAATAACATTTCTTCAGAAAGGGTTCGTAATCGTCATTACTTTTAATTTATTTATTTAGAGTTTGGTTTCAGGAAGCTCTTGGCCAGCCATAGTTGTCATTGCATTCATATATCAGATAAAAGCACGATGCATTCAGGGTCGAACTATTCTGATTATATAAAAATATAAAC
Source organism: Paralvinella palmiformis (assembly GCA_025642065.1). Classification (NCBI taxonomy): domain Eukaryota; kingdom Metazoa; phylum Annelida; class Polychaeta; order Terebellida; family Alvinellidae; genus Paralvinella; species Paralvinella palmiformis. Next base: position 135,559 of record JAODUP010000884.1, on the reverse strand, counting down.
ACTGAATGCAAGTGCACCTAGACTATTTACGAGGATGATCACAATTCCTATCAAGTCAAAATAATGTGCAGTAAGAACCTACTATTTGCTAATCCCTTTTAATGTCTAAAACTGGGGATATGAAATAAGCAAGCACCATTAATAACTAAAACAGATAGGTTACGGATGTCTAATTCTCCAATAAATAAATCAGATTGCTCTTTTATTATCGAATTGGGTCAGTTTTCAATCATTGTGTGTACTATCAGGAAGCCGAGTAATGAACATCTGTCGATATATCCATCCAAATAATTTTATTTTATTTCATAGCATTAAATAACAATTACTCCTTTATATTCGTTTTTATCTAAACAGAATTAAAATATAAATACTGCTTTTCTTAGACAAATAAATATATTTCTATATTCAGCTTTTCACATTTTATCAGCTTAAGAAGCGACATACCAGTTGCTATCTCGTTACAAAATGTTTTTCAACGATATGGTTCTATCTACTGGTTACTATTATTACATCAATATAATAAAATAAAATAAAAATTAAACATCAAAAAGAAAATAAGGAATTTCATTCAATAGTACGATTTTATTAAGTGAGTTGCATCAATTCAAACCCTATATAATTATTCCAGTCTATATATATATATATATATATATATATATATATATATATATATATATATATATATATGTGTGTGTGATGGAGAGAGAGAGAGAAAAGAGAGAGAGAGAGAGAGAGAGAGAGAGAGAGAGAGAGAGAGAGAGAGAGAGAGAGAGAGAGAGAGAGAGAGAGAGAGAGGGAGAGAGAGAGAGAGAGAGAGAGAGAGAGAGAGAGAAAAGAGAGAGAGAGAGAGAGAGAGAGAGAAACAACACACACACACAGATAAAGAAGAGTAGAGACAGAGTGAGTGAGAGATAGAGAGATAGAGTGAGAGTGTATATATATATATATATATATATATATATATATATATATATATATATATATATATATATATATATATATATATATATATGATAGTCACTATGTCATAATGACATCATAATTAGTAGCTTGTTTTATTCGATAAAAGAAAGTCAAATCAGCAATTATTTTGATGGTAGATATGTGGTGCGTGTAAATAGTTAATATTCAAGTATAATTCAAATTAGAAATAACATTATTTCTAAAATTTATACTTAACTGAATAATTACGGTGAACACTAATATTTAGTTTGAATTATTGTAAGAATTATTCATCAATAATCACTGAGAATACCCCAGTATAATTGGTTTATACAACTTAAATTACACGTGTTAAATGGTGTTCTAAGCCATATTTGAATGTATACATACACATCTACTAGCGATTCAATGATTAATTATAATTAAAACAAAATTTAGCGACATTGTAGAACATTTACATAATTTTATAGTAATCGCTAAAAATAATACTGATCCATATTTACTATATAAGACCACTAATGAATGATATGTTTCTTCAGCGTCATAGTGTCGCATGAATAAATAAATAAAAAATAAATTACAAATATATATATATATATAATATATATATATATATATATATATATATTACCAATCTGACACGCATACGCTTTTTTTCGTTCATAGAATAAATACAATAATTATGATGTTTTGCTGAGTAATTTATAGTTACGGGTTAGATGTCTATATTGACACAAGGTTGTAAATGTTGGCCTTTCAAAGATATGCAATCTCAGTTTTCAAGCCACATGTGCATACCTTCCAGTTTAAGCATTGACCACAATTACAAGTAGATCATATTTGTGAGAGTAATCCTGTGTCCTTGACAACTCCAACGGCTAGCTTTAAATAGTGTCCTCGTTTGTGGACAGTGAGACTAGGTTTCAGTGTACAGTGTATGAAGTAGAATCAAAGAATCAAGGTCACTGGATCGATAATGCCATTGTCCACCATAAGCTGTGTTGAATACAGGTTAAAGGAGCTATGTAATATGTACCTTGCCTGTAACGAAGATATGTAATAAGCCAGTATATTTGGCAAATTGAACTTGGATATGTTGTCGTTTTGCCGATTTACATGAGCTATGCAATTGAAGAATGCTATATAATTAATAATATTACAGTTAATATGTTCAATTTACGAGGATGAATACAAGTATTTTAATACTCTCATTAATAACTAAAAATATAATACAGTTTGAATGGAAAGAGATTTCCCTAACATATGTTTCAAAATAATTACCTTATTCTGTTTTACTGCTAAAGTCTAACTTCACCATTAGTGTTCCTTTTGTAGTTGTAAATTGCATGGCCTGTGGCATATATTATTTCTGCTGCAATTTAAATTCACAGCTATAGTATTGTAGTAGATCGATGGTGGGTCTAATTAATACTTAATAGTAGTTTTTTATTACTGTTTTTGGCAGTAATTATCTGCGTCGTCAGAGAGTCTTCACTACTGTTAGTGTATTACCGATCCCTAAATCTTTATAAAAAACAAGTATATGTTGACCTGAATGCGACAGAACGACTACGACTACAAGCTAAATACCGTTTGGACAATTTCCACCAAGAATAAGTTGTTTTAAGCAGTATTAATCTAATATGTATATGTTCTACTGATAATAGCTAGGCTACATCTTCCTGTTTGACGGTGAGTTTTAACTACGAAAGATTATAATATGTTTAGCAGTTTATTAATCAATTTTAAACTGTACGAAGATCAATTTACACTTACATCTATCTTCGGACGAAATTACGAACGTTATGTCCAAAAAGGCCTATCTTACTATTTGCTTTATTGTAATTATTAATTAAAATGGTTTATATGTACGTACCCTTATATGACTCACAAATGGTTCTGTCTATTTGAAAATTATATTATATAGCATTCTAAAATAACTCAATTAACATTTAGGAAATTTAACAGGAGAAGTATCATGAAGTGTGATCTACGAGTGTTAATGTTAATGAAACCCAGTGTTCGGGACCTGAATCAGTATGGATCAATTCCTTACGTTTGTAGTTCTTTACGATAATCCTTTTCTACTGTTTGTGGGATAATAATTCGCCAACATATGTTTTTCATGGGCCAATAGGTTTTTTAGAAAATATGAAACAGTCAAACAAATAAATACCGAGAGGTTTCCTGCTTGTTTACTGCTGAAGAGAGAGAGGGGGGGGGGGGAGAGAGAGTTAAATATCACTATATTCCTACATACCTGTGTGCTGATGCAAATGACTTCTCCTATACATCTAGTAAATTAACATGAGAAGTTGACACAGGTAACTTAGTAGAGGACAATTGGCCAATCCAGACATTATCTAGACGACATCAGGCGCGCTGTATTAGGCTAAATTGGTCCTTTCGTAAATTGATACTCTATATTGCGGACATCATATCACGGGAAAGAATCTGGGTTGGCAGAATCTTTGACTTTTTCATTAATCAAAAATAGGCTTCGGTAAGTTCCTGTCAATTGCTTTATAGGCATAACTGGTAGGCCGTATGTTCCATGTCTTCGCAGGGATGATATGCTATGAAAGACTCACTCACTCACTCACTCACTCACTCACTCACTCACTCACTCACTCACTCACTCACTCACTCACTCACTCACTCACTCACTCACTCACTCACTCACTCACTCACTCACTCACTCACTCACTCACTCACTCACTCACTCACTCAACTCACCACCACCACTCACTCACCACCACCCACCACCACTCACCACCACTCACTCACTCCTCACTCCTCCCCCCACTCACTCACTCACCACCACTCACTCACCACCACCACCACTCCCACCACCACCACCACCACCACTCACTCACTCACTCACTCACTCACTCACTCACTCACTCACTCACTCACTCACTCACTCACTCACTCACTCACTCACTCACTCACTCACTCACTCACTCACTCACTCACTCACTCACTCACTCACTCACTCACTCACTCACCACCACTCACTCATACTTAAGCATTCACTTAAGCATTCACTAAAACTCACTCACTCAAACACTCATTCAGTCACTATTTAATTTAACCTACACATTATTTTGAGTTAACAACAATGCTGAATCCATGATATCTAAGTGGCAGAATGATTATCCACGAAATATCTTAATATTGATTTCATGGTCTCATTTAGACATTAACCGAAATTCTTGGTTTTGTTTAGTTTTTACTTCTACAATCCAAATTTGGAATTTTCTCAACTAATTTGAATGTTTCGTATATCTATTCTGAGTAGTTTTGAGTCGAAAAGGTGAATATTTCATAAATGCTTTGATACATCATTTATCACAAATGTCGAATATAAAAGTGATCTATTAATGTATTTAAATTCTGGCCTTCGTACCGTGCAACAGTATTAATTACTCCTCTTTTTCACTGAACGGTTTGAGAACATATGTATGAGATATAGTGCTATTGATTTATTCTTGTATGTATTATTTAATCAACTCTAGTTTGTGTCAAAATAATGTTCTTGGGTGTTTAGTATATCCTCCCTTGTGCACGGTATGTGCTTTATTGAACCCATAATTATAACATTACCTAAAGTGGCCATAGAACCATGGGAAAGTACACACTGGAATATTGACTGGTCCTCATTATGTTCATAAGTGTGTCCATTTATGATTCGTTGCATGAGTTCTATGAAATGATATCGATCCACGAACTATTTTAGTGAGGGTTTTGTTCACAGTAAATGGGGACTTAGCGAGATATTTAATGGATTTGCAGCATCCTTATACAGTATAGCTTCAGGTAGTCAATTCTTCTATTGATGGGCGGATACCTTGGATAATAATATTATTGATAACAAGCAAGGGGGGGGGGTTATGACCTACCTGTATTCTAAGCGACAAACGGGCTATAGACAAATTGCCTAGAAGAATAAAAATTGTCGAATGTCATCGATATAAATACATGATTGTCTATAATTGTTTCAGAATAAACTACTTTGTTTAATTGTTCCTGTTCTACACTACTGAAACGAACCTTACATTATTATTGTTGTATGGCTAATAGATAAATTGGATTCGTTATGTCTTTTTCCTTGGGAAAACAACTCAATTGAACTCACTCGGTCACTCGTTCACTCATTTACTCTCCCATTTATTCACCACCCCACCCACACACACACACACAACACACACACAAACACACACACACACACACACACACACACAACACACACAAAAACACACACACAAAAAAAACTTAGTAATTCCGTCCCTAACTTAGGCCTTCACTTATTCACTCATTGAACCAACACCCACCCACTCACTTAATCACCCACTAGATTTCCCATTAAAACAGACACCTAAATTAAACTATTTCATCAACTAAATATAATGATAATGTAGTGATTTATATTAAAATAATTTTGTTTATATTGTGAATAACGTCGACATGGTAGCAGAATCTAAGGTACCCTTTACTTAATACGCGATTAATACCAAACTCCAAGTTTGCTTAATAGGATATTTAGCTTTGTGAAATATAATAGATATATTTCTCTTCAGTTGACCAAATGTGACCTAATTATAAATTAGTTTATACTAAGGAATATAATGAGATAAACAACCAAACATCCGTGTTATTATCTTTTGTTCATCGTATGTAAACAATTTGTGAAGATAGTGTCACAGTTTAACATTTTGCTATATCTATTAATTATAGTATATTACATTAACTAGCAGGAATTTTATCTAAAAGTCTCTGACATGTACCTTGCGAAATAGACGAAATAATTTGAAGCAGCCAACAATCCATGACTGGGTCGTAGAAGCAGCTATAGGTGTAAATAAAAAGTATTTTTTCTTTAAACCTTTAGCAACCTTTATTTTTATCGTGACACGTATAACTCTCCTTATATTTTGTATGTTAATAAACGTGATTGCCTAACATTTCATTTATCAAGAACTGCTACTTTTAGAGTTACTCATGTACAATTTTGTGAAGGATTTAATAATGGTGTTGGTCATTGCGATCATGAACGCGTTGGGGAATAAGATTAATATAATGACGATGATCATCATCATCATCATGCTGATGTTGATGATGAAGATAATGATGATGATGATGATGATGAATGATGATTGTGATAGTGAAGCTGATGATGATGGTATTGTGTGTTTACTACGGTTGGTAATATTCGTTTATCATATGGATTGCATTTTTTCACACTTAGGAATCTTTATATTTCTAGGATACTGTTTATCTCTGGACCATCCTGGTCTCTTGTATTTCGTATTGACAATGGGATTCGCCCGAACGACTGACTCTATGATAGGATTGTAACACAGAGACACATTACAGCCATCGCTATAATTCATTAACAATAATTCTGTTATATCATTTTGGTTCCGTTTTATATTGTTTTAAATTTTCACTTCACCTTCGGACTCTAGGGAAGATAGCATAAAGGCTAATGATCGTCCTGGCTAAACTTATCATAGCTATGTCTATAATTCAATAATTGTATTTGAATGTATTGTATCACAATGCTCTGTATACATTCCTTACTAACTCACCGACTCGGGTAATTATTGCTTTTTTGCGAAGTGGTCTATGTAAGAATGAAACTATTTTTCTGAGTTCTGTATTTAAATAACAAAATAACTTTACGGAATCATAAGTCTTGGCTAATTATATAAGTGTAGCTGCCGTTAATTGGTGAACTAACATAGTTCATATAAAGATGACTCATATTTTGACTTGACAATCTTTGATTTGACAAAGACATATCAAGTGACAAACTTAGGCGGCTTTGAATTATACTTTCCATGCGGCACTGACGTATCTATTTGATGATGACATATAAATGTATTTATTAAAACTTTTGATCCTAATTAGAAATGTCAACAAATATGAAAGTTATCATAGTATGATAAAACAAATGTATACGATCGTCAAAGTGGAAAGGCTAATGGCTACGCAGTATAAAAGAAGATGATGTTGTGAGATTTATTATGTTGTTATAATATTTGACTTTATCAATGTTCTGATCCAAATTCTGCAATGGCACGAAATTGAATATACTATTTCATCGTATAATGTTAATTACCAATAACAGCTTTGCTTATTATTGGAACACATAAGTGATAATTGTGTAAAATAACATTTGGGCTATTTCATAATAAAATGTTACGGTATAATTTCAATAAGAAAAAAATAACTTAAACTTCACAGAGGATGTTTTTGTTGTATAACGTATACCATGTATTCTCAGTGTGAACGTTTGATATTTACAAATATATACATATTTTTAAATAAATAGTTAAGTAAGCAATATTTCCTTTATGTACGTGTGTGCGTGTGTCTGTGTGTTTGCGCGTGTGTGCGTACGAATATTGACGTAAGTATATGCATATATGCATGTGTATGTGCGTGAGTGTTTATGGGCGAATATTAAGGGACGAAGTTCCACTCACCTTCATTCACTTTGTTATAGTCAATATGGTAATAGATTAGACAGTCGTACATCTTGTCATTTTAATACTGACTTACCTAAGGAGAACATACACACATTAGGTCAAAGCATGCCTAACTTATCTAGGCAATAGATAAAGCGTGAATTATAATATCAGATCTGGTGAAACGAAGGAGGCTTTCAAAGCAAGCTATTTGCATGATGAGATGTTTCACGGGATTGAAGTGTACACATGATCTTCCCTTTTGTATTGTACGCGCACGACCCGTCAGACATCTACAGAAAACGCGAAAAACGTCAGCATAGATATAAATAGCACAGGCTCACCCATAATTCTATAAAAGTGAGACGATCGCTGAAGTCTACTTCAAACATTTCCTATTGCCAAATCCTTTTTATGGATTTGATATAGTAATGTAGTTTATCGGTAGCTGTCAGTCTTTATTCAAATCCAATTTATACAATATATTACAATATCAGGCGACATTTATAAGGAATAGCAGAAGTCTATCACAGGTCTATTAGTATTCATGACGGCAGTAATAATCGTTAAATGATCCCATTTGCCACATACAAAAAATGAATTAGCTCGGCACACACGGTAATGACTAGCCCGAACTTATTATCTACATTTTCTCTTTATATATATATATATATATATATATATATATATATATATATATATATATATATATATATATATAGTTAGAATGGGATCGTATAAAATTTCCAAATGTTATTCACAAAATCGGAGAATTTCCGTTGTTTTAGATAATATATCAGCAAATTAATTACATAGGTTTGTTCTTTAACGTAGACTACGCCATACATAACTGACCTAACTATATTTTTTAATAAACCATATTTATTAACTTACCTAACTAACCTAACTAAACTAACCTAAGCCTAGGAGGTTTGGCTGGAAGTGTTTAGGAAATCATGATATTTTCTTAGGGTTGAGGCGGTATTTCGTTCTAGTTCAGTTATAATACTCCAGTAGTAATGACACTTTGTATTTAAATTAGTCATGCGGCTGTATCTATACGTAGGTATAGTGCAGACAACAGAAGTTTGTGGCTTGTTTAACTGGATGTGTTGTTTTGGCTGAAATGATGATTGATGTTTTACGGCCAGTTTTGGCTGAAATGCTTAGAGGCTATAAAATGGCTAACCTTTTCGCCATGGTTATACTACAACTTTGCGACGTTTGATCTGTTAGACCCCTATCCATACCTTTGTTATAGCTAGAATTGTTTAGCTTTTCGAACCAAGAATTAAGCTGACATCAGTTTCTCTGATGTGGAAATGCTGTGATGCATAGCTTCGTTTTTAACCATCCCCAAAAGCTGATCACTGTAAACTGTGGGGTGGAAGCAGTTAAATAGTACATCTTTTGTTTATCACAGAAACTGAACCATTTGCTTTTTACTACGGGCTATGGCGCAATGATACTTTTTTGCATGTGGCTCCACTTTTTGTTAGTAAAGTAGCCTGCATGTCTCTGCTTCTCTGTGCACGTGACTGCGACTGAACATTTAATAAGTACCGGATGTTTATTGTCAACATTTGTGATGTATTTCCAAACACACACACACACACACACACACACACACACATACGCGCGCACACACACACACACACGAACACGAACCATCAAACACACAAATTCATCTTATCGATACAAGTCACGATTTTCCACCGGTTTCTGCGAAAGAGTATTATTTCAAGTTTGTTCTCGTTCAAAGATAGTCAAATGAGGGTTTTAACTCAGCTGTACCAGATTACGGATAATTAGGTGAGCAGTTAGACCGCAGATGAATGTTTTCAAAATAAAGATGATAACGAAGATGAAACCATAATATCACAAACCTAAGTACCATTATTCAATTACATAATTGAAATCAATACGGTTATGTCGTAGTTTAGTTTTTGTATGCCTATCAAATTCATTTTGTTATTTCTCATGAATAAACTGATGTTTAGCAGTAATCATGAACTCTGCGAAGCCTTTTAAACCCATAAGTTATTTTTTAAAGATTCGGTGAGAAATTCTTTATCTGTTTAACCGTAATAAAATTTCGATTTACCACTATGAATGAGCTGATGTCATTGTTAGATGTCATTATGCTATATCGAGAACGGTATCATACAAGCAAATCAAAACTAAAGGTGGTGATAAAGCGACTTAGTGTACTACTTATATATGGAAGCACTGAAGTAACTTAGCTAAGAAATAAAGCTGTATCTCTTCTCACTGATAATTGCACACTCAACTGACCATGCTAATTGTGTTAATCTTTACTGTGAATGAAACAGTCACTTAGTCAGTCAATCAATTGGTCAGTCAGTCAGCCAGTCAGTTACCCGTGAGTCGGCCTCTCAATTAGTCAGCCAGTTACACCCAATCAGTTAGACGTACCGCTAATTTCATATGGAAGAAAGCTCGGATGGACACTCTCGAGTTAATCTTAAAAGCAACTTGAACAAGCAAACATACACACCTATACGCACAAAGAAAGTCACACCAAATAAACCCAACTACCTATCTATACCAAGAAACACGCACGCACACGCATACACGCGCGCACGCACTCACAAACACAAATTCAAACACCCACTCACTCACCGACACATCTATACACCTAACAACACCCACAAATGCATGCACACACAAACACAAACGTAGTGATACATAAACACACTCACATACAAATATTATCCACAATGGAAGACCTTGCCCTTGATTTAAATCTATTTTAAATACTAGAAATGTTAAATTTAACCACCTTGAAGAGCAATCTCAGCAGTAAGCATCTCCAGACATCTGTTAGTTTATGAGAATATGAGACAAACTAATTGATTATGAGCTAAGATGGGGAAATGTAATTAGCCACAAGTAGCCTAGGAAAGATTCACGAAAAATAACGTGTCCCAGTTAACACAAATTAGAGGAACTGCCAAGTCTACAAATATTAATATACTTTAAAAATAAACTTTATCCGGTTTATCCTGGTCCTTTAAAGGCTGGCCGTACACAGGTGATTAATTAAAAACGGCTTAATTTATCCATACAACGAAGGATATCAACGGGTGATTGTAAGGCTAATGATACTCAGTTGTAGTATATGATGTGCTTTTGTACATTTGTCGCAGCCTGGTTCCAATAACATTTTATATCCAGAATGAGAATGAAGTGAATGCGGTCTGTATATCTGAGCTTCTGTTGTCTCCCTTTGTGTTATGCTTTCTCTCGATCTCGCAATATTCTGTGATCTATTTTTGGCCAACAATGCATTAATTAAGGATGAGATTAGGAGTTGATCCAACTAGCCATAAACCGCGTAGGTTTCATCCAGGTGTGTATTTAGGAGCAATGGTATTTTAGACCAACGGTTATTCATGTGATGAAAGTGCGTTGAAATGTAATGTTTGATAATTTAATTTAAGACCAATACTCTTTAATTGATAGACTGCTGACTAGAGAGCCAGACCCACACAACATGTTGCGTACATAATACGGTCTGAGATATCCGATTAAAATGTTTATCATCAGCAATCAAGTCTATGTATCTGGGGAACTGTGCATGGGTTGTAAAACAGCATTGCCTGAAGTTGATGATTTGTGTTTCTGTGTTATATGGATGTGTTTGCGGTTCAGATATTTGCATGAGTGAGTTGGTATATATATATATATATATATATATATATATATATATAAAGAGAGAGAGGGGTATTTATGTGTACACACATGCGTGTGGTGTGTATGTTTTGGTGTGTGTGTGTGTTTGTGTGTGTGTGTGTATATGTGTGTGTGGGGGGGGCGTGTGCGTGCGCGTGTGTGTGCGAATAGGTGTATTTATGTGAGTATGTTGTGTTTGTGTTTGTGATTCATTACTTAAATATGTGTAACATGATCAGAATAGGGAGTCTTGTATGTCTATTCACCATTCTACCCCTGAACCTACTACTGAACCTGCAATTTGGTATTCTTATGACTGAAAAATAGCTATTCATTGATCGGTGAATAGGAGAAGTTGCATAAGCAATACGTACATACTACATTGTTGGCCAAAATACATTTTGGCTGTAACTGATTTCGGAATATTGTGAGTTTACGTAATACTAATTTTTGCCTACAATCTGACAACGTATATCACTGTTGCTGTTGCTTTGATCTCACCGCAATAACTCTCATTTGACTCTATTATGCCTTAATAAGAACTGTCACATCGATAAACGTAGAAAGGGTGACGTTTGGGACGCAGATCGACATTGTATGCTATGAAGATTGCGCTGTCTAAAGAGATGCGCCATGATAAGACAGTATCGGTGATTTATGCCTTGAACGCAATACAGACTTATAACATTGTCAGTCGCCATCATCTAATGTTCCTCCAACATTTTCCATCTCCAATCGATATGACTTCGGAATTACTGACTTTGATTAATATAACTGTCATCTGATATCAACATAAAAGATGCAATTATGACAATATTATTGTTATCTTAACATCTCAATAATTGCATGTTGTTGTTGCATAATGTTTTAGTGTGCGTTTTTAGAAGTATATGTGTTAGTGTATATCTGTGTATATCTGTGTATATATGTATATGTGTGTGTGTGTTTATGCGTGTGTGCGCACGCACGCAGCCGCATGTGTGTGTATATGTGCGTGTGTGCATGTGCATGTTTGCGTGCACGCGAGCGTTTGTATATACATATGAACTGATTAATACACCATTTTTAAAGATATATGGTATCGTGAATCTGAAAACTAAATATTACACGTTCATCTTCTATCAGATTGTTGTATTAATATAGGGTTCCTTTCGACGTAATTAATCTAGTTTGTTATTGTGACGTTTACCTTACATCTATCAACAATACGCCTACTGACACCGGATATCAATATATCACTTACGTTAGCCCTAATGAATTATGTTGAAGAAATATTGACCGTAATAGATATAGTATGGCTATTTGTACTATTGTATCGACCAGCTTTAGTCGTGGTAGACTCATCACGCGGGATCAATATTCGCGAAATGACATCAGTACGTGTGTTTATGAGGATATGACATAATCAGATACCTTCTAAGGGAAGCCAGAGTGTGTGTGCGCTTAGGTTTCTAGATCATTCCATCGCGGTTGCGTTGCCGCTCAATCCTGCAGATAATTATTATGAAACATAACGAAAAACGAATTGATCAAATCGATAATTATCGGACACAATTGAAATACTTTGGGTTATTGTCGAATAGATATGCATACAGATGATCGTCTAATCTCCTTATTGCAAAAACGAAGAGATATATAATTTTAGTTTGTAATAAATATTCGTTATGACAATCTATAGAGCAGAATGTCGTCATTGTGATACATTTGTACTCATAGTTGATTATTTTATATAAACATTAAATCAATTCATAAGATATCCTGATGGAAATTATATGTAATTGTTGTTCACGTATACTTCGAATATATATCAATATAATTCACCCTTCATTAAGCACTGGCATACTAGACTCTTTATTTCAGTATCTTGAAATGACCCAAGAAGTGTACTTACGGTAACGAAGGCTGCTTAATTAATATATAGTGTTTCAGTGTATAATCCCATTAGAAGCAACCCATGTTGAAAATGGAACCAAAATATATTTATGCACAATTAACTTGACATTTTTGTTGTTGTTATTTACCAACCAAGTCATCACTATCAGAGTACTTTATTTCCCATAAACGGTCGTAAACCTTTTTTTCGATATATTTGGTGATTGTATTTGTATTAATCCATGGTTTTTGACATTATGTCATAAACTTGCTAACCCTGCTTACAAATAATAACGTATTAATAATAATAATAATAATAATAATAATAATACCAAAACTAAAATAAAATAATAATAATAATGGTCCAAATGGCAGTTATTTTAGGTGGCTAGCAACTTCAAATAAGGGAGACGCATATAGTCTGTAATTTAAAGCTTCACGAAGGGAATTAATTTTAAATACATTTAGAATTAACAACAGATGGCATATTCTTTGGGGAAAACCTTGCCAGTTGATTGTTTGTAAGAAAAACTCCCCCCACTTTAGTCTCATGGCCGAGATTTGATATTGTTTATTATACTTGCAATCTATCTCGTATGAACATTTTTAGTTTGCTGTCTTGCCAGTTAATGGGCAGATATCCATAACAATTAAATATACATTAGCAAATATAGATGTCAGAATTAGGGTCCACATTAAATCTCTTGCATTAAGTAAATGGATACAGCTTCAACATATATATATATATATATAGTCGAATCCCGCGAATTGACCACTTCACTAAAATGACCACCCCAGTAAAGCGACCAAACAATTCTAATCCCTTTTGAATTTGTTACCATTCTATGCCAACTGATCCCTCACTACAGTGACCACCTTGCTATAGTGACCACCCAAATGTAGCCATAATTACAATTACCATAGTGGTTGTCAGTTGTTTATTTACAAAAATAAGACATATGTATAATTGTTTGCCCAGCAACAAAAACATTTCTATGGCGAATCATCCATTTACAGCTCCAATTAAATGATTAATAAAGATTACATGATCCCTCAAGTGCCCAATGTTTGAATTATTAATTAACTCTCCAAGTAAATGCGTGTATTTTCTTTTGTCATCTGACTTACATCTACTTGCATGTTAGTCAAAGCTATTGGGGTGATTATTTTAATGTTATCAAACTTCAAAGAGCGACTCTCTTCCAAGTATCTTTTGATTTTAAACGGATGTTATACCAGATATGGCCAAACACTTTGATGAGAGATGTTACAAACAGGGGTTTGATTAGTTGGGATTAAATATATATTTGGGCTGCTTATAAGACAAATACAATTATGAGTAAATTGGATTAATATAACTTTGGGCAATTGCAATTACAATTTATTTTCTTGAGGTATAAAATGTGACGTCTGTCAAACTCCTGTATAACTTACCGTATGTGGATTGGGCAGGTTATGCCAATTATTATTGAATACATTATACGTTACCACCATAGCTACTCCAAATAAGAAACGTCATGAACTTTCCTTGTATTCAAAGATTGAATTAATCAGGGCTTCAGTCACTGGTAAAAGTCAAAGAAGACTTGCAGTGTTGTTTAAGTGCGCCAAAAGTACAGTCCAAAAAATATGTGTAGAGATTATGAAACAGCATTTAAACAAAATATGAACGGTTCAAGGAAACGTGTAAAGTGCACTTCTCCTAATGAAGAATTGAACACTGTGTTGTGGGACTGGTATGCTAAGATCACTAGTTCTAATGTTCCTGCATCTGGTCCTCTCATTCAAGACAAAATTTCTCAGTTAGCAGTCAAGCTGAACATTAATAAGTTCAAGGCATCAAATGGTTGGCTTTATCGGTTCTGTCAGAGACATGACATCCGCCAAATAACGTTTCAACGGGAGGGGGGTGTTGATAAGCACATTGTTGATTCATTCAAGGCTCTTTTCCCAATTTGATTGAGGGATATGCGGAGAAATATATTTACAATATGGATGATTGTTGGTTATTTTGGAAAACTGCTAGAGTTCCAAGGGATAAGGGGTAAATGACGCAAAGAGAGAATGAAGGTGTCACTTTGTTGTAACATGGCTGGGGATTTTAAGAAATTGTTTCTTATTTGTAAATCTGTATGCCCAAGAGCCTTCAGCAACATTTAAAACATCTGCCTGTTGTGTGGAATAGCAACAAAATGTCTGGATGATCACCTCATTGTTTACCACGTGGGTTAAGCGCTTTGATCATCACATGTAGTCACAGGTGAGAAACGTGATACTGTTCTTGGATAATGCACCTGTTCATCCAACATATCTTCACCAATGCTCAGCTCCAGTTATTCCCACGCAATACAACATCGATCCTGCAATATATGGACCAACGCATTATTCAGTAGCTCAAACGGAAGTACAAGGTAAGACAAATGCGTCACACAGTTAAGAAAATGGATAAAGACAGCCATTTGTAGCAATGAGGAAGGATTGGAAGCTGTCCAGCGATTCAACGTATTCAATCTCTTGAACATATAATTAAAACAAGTTTTGTTGCGATCCGTAGTCAAACGCCACAAACAAAACTTGATAACCTTTTAAGCTATGAAAGCAAAAGACATTTTGTAACACTGCGATAATAAGGATTATGCTAGATTTTCTGTCATGTGGAATCATTTAACACCGGTAGCGTATATATATATATATATATATATATATATATATATATATATATATATTCGAAATGTGATAGCGTGTTGAACATCTACTTTGATACATGCTTATTGGTGTTGGTCTGCCAAATATATTTAGAATCGGCTCTTTATTACTGCATCCATTAGTTTAACTGAGGCGCTTAAATATTGGTCTTGAAACACTTCAGAATTGTGACAAAATGAAGTTATCATAAAGTAACAGCTGATTTGATGTCAAAGTACCTATTCCAACATTGTCATCATTGCTATCAATATGCCATTGTTATCAATCAATATATGACACTTGTATATATGTTTGTAATTGGAATCTAACAAGTTCATATAGTCTATATATGTCCGAGGAAAATACCAAGAATGATTCTGTAATTCTAGCATTTGTTAATATACTCTATGCCAATAATGATATGTCTCTAACATTTATTCATTTATCATAATGAGAACCGTGCAGGAGGAGAGCGACATTCATTCATTTATTGGTTGAAATCTTACAAATAAATGGAAGTAATCCATACTCTAGTAAATTAATGTAATTGTATTTACTTTGGTAATGGAAATTCATGGTTCAACGATATAGTTATCAATCTGATATGTAAGTGTTATCTATTTGCCATAATGATACGGATTAATAATAATAAAATAGAGCTCTATTTCTTTAATAATTACTGATTATGAAAAACATCGTATTATCATATGATATGATTAACCAGTGATGTATGGCTTCACTATTTTATTGGTTCAAGACTTTACATTTAGTTTCGCTAATTAGTCAATATTTATCATATTAGTGCGCTTATAATCCATAGAATCAATGATATAAGTTGATTATTTACGTCCCGTGAGTCATAATTTTATTTCTGACATATTTTGATGAGACCTGGAAAACACCTCATTGTCTTGCCGTCTTTGGGCGCATTATAGAGTATGATAGCACACTCTTTCTTTCTACTTGTTAGGAGAGTAAATAAGCTTGTGTGTTGAGCCAATACTTGCTAAATCTCTTATTTACATGCGGTAAAATTATCGCAAATTTATTGAATAGGAACGGAAAATATTTAACAGCAAATACATTAAAAATATATTCAAAAGGCCAAATGAACTAACTTATATATTTCTATGTGTGAACGCGTGGAGCGTGCGAGCTTAATGATTTCAAGAACGATTTTGGAAACATGAATATGAGCAAAACAGGAAGGATATTGTCAATCAACGTTTTAGCTATGTATCTATTTATAAATAAGATCGCTGATATAACTAATATTGATTGATAAGATTGATATTGACTAAATTGATATCAATCTGACAAATGACATGAAATGAATTACGCGTCCAATCAATCAATCAATCAATCAGAGGCAGAATATAAAATGAACAAACATGAAACAAACATTTGCTGAATCTGATTAATACCAGATATTCTGCTGATGAGCTATATATGGACTTGAAAGTGTTTCACTATTTAAATATATCATTGCTTTATTCGTTTTGTACGCTATTCCAATCATACATCATTTTATCCTAATTAAATATTTGTCATTTTCTATGCGTAGTAAAGGGCTAATGGTTTATAAAGCCTTCCAATTGTGCCTGTTTAAGCATTTGCGTGGCCGGCATTGTTTTGTATTAGATTCCGTTAGTATCTATTTCTGGCACTAGCATGTTGGATTTAGGAGCAGTATGCTAAATAGTCACATATTATGGATATACTAAAGTTACTGACTTAATGTTTATATTTTTCAACATTAAGTTAATACATGTACAAAAGAGATAAACTACAGTTTGCAGTCAACATCAATGTGCTCTGGCTCAAAATAAACCTATACATAACAAAGGTTTCACATCACAGATCCTGATCTTAAGTTGATTTTGACTATTAATGGCGTAGCTTTGTACCTTTACAAAAAGCACAGACAAACGTGGCAATGACCAGCGCATCAACACTTAGAAGTAGCCAAGTGATTAAGCTAGAATTAAGTACTAATACAGCACAATGTAATATTAATGGACTAGAACCAAACATTACAACAATCCTAAGTAAATTTCATGATTTACTTAAATCAAACAACCAATCCTCATACGTTTACGTTCAGTGCTCCGCTATTTCCAGTGAAATGGGACACTTGAGTCTGTCACTGTTTATTTGTCTGGTAGTATATTGTTTACATATCGCCCTAAATTACCAAAGTGTATTTTATCTATGATGATATACAGTATGCATAGGCGATATTGGCGTGTATTACATATATATATGTATATATATATATATGTGTGTGTGTGTGTGTGTGTGTGTGTGTGCGTGTGCGTGTGAATGTGAGTGAAGATGAGTGTTTGTGTGCATGCTTAGTGGTGTGTGTAGTAGTGTGCATGTGTGTGTGTG
>JAODUP010000884.1:100000-115000 GCA_025642065.1 Paralvinella palmiformis | reverse complement strand
TTCTGTTTTGTTAATCAAGCTACAATGGTTGGCATCTGGTGTATTTGGTCTGGATAACATCTATAGCCCTGGAGAATGTGGTGTTTAGGTCGTCAGAGACATAAAAGACTGTCTTATGAAAAGGGAGAGATGCAACACGAGAAGACATTGTGAATAGTTTCGGCCGGTAATAGTTTAACAGACTGACTATCTTTATATTAAATGTCACTCACTCTATCGTCCAGTGATGTCCAAAGATCATCGATGTGACCACGTATGGCTTGGCCATAAGTATTAAAGCTAACACTGTACATCCATATAGATTATTAAAGTTTGGCAACGGTGTAGGTAGTTTGTCACATATTGTAATGTGGGATACAATATGTGTACTGTGAATCGCTTAGTTTGAAACTACATGCTATATTTGTAGAGAGGGACATATAACTTGTATCTCCTTTCTTCCGTCCTACTCTAAGGAACAATATGAATGAACCTATTTCTTGTACTTAGTAACTTGTCTGTTTTTCAGGACTGGATCTATAAAATACTCAAAGTCTCTTACTGGAGGCGATGCTATGACCTTAGTCTCTCTTCATATATATATATATATATATATATATATATATATATATATATCCAACCAGTTCAAATGGACACCAAGAAAAACCTGTGTGACAAACACGAATCTACTTTACTTTGTCAATGTGGGGTTGTTTTGTACTGAAACACGGTTGATACATATGTAACCATAGCGCACTTCGGGATCTTTAATCTCCGTTGGCGGACCTCTTTATTTGGCTCAGCCGATAGCAGACTACCATAAATGTTATATCACGCATAGTCAACAGCCAAGTACCGTATTGATTGTTAGGAATGTGCCTCTGTTTAACTGGACTTCGAACGAAACAATGAAAGGTTTTAAACTTCTGGCGACGTTTTGCTATCCAGTTGATGATAAACCACCCCAACTAAATGTATGAGAACATCAACTGAGGTATTAGCCTAAAAATAGATATGAAGACTCATATAGGAAGAGACATTGAGTGTGACTTGCTCAACGGCATCGCGTTAAAAGAAACAGTAAGTGTTATCACCATACTGAGTCTCAATACAGTTTCTCTGGGATCCAGCAGAATGCAAATTGAATCAATGAAGGTGCACGAAACGACTAATGACTACGCGAAGGCAAAGGAGATAATTAGTGCCAAAATTGGCCAGAAAACAGACTAACAGAGAAACATAACAAACTCTGTGATGAACTGTGTGTTCTGGTTTCGGTCATGCTAAGCAATTACACATAATAGCATGCTACAGTTATAGTTAATATATGTGCATCCTAAGACATTTAAGATTTTAAATGCATGATTTATTTCAATTCCCGTTGGCACCGAATTGATGAAATATGAGTTATTTTTATTATATATGTTGTTGTTAATGCAGATTATAAAAATACCTCTATATGCCTTGTAGTTGATTGGATTATTCTGTTTCTTTTGTCAATTTAGTACGAGTATTGTAGGCAGATGTTCATGGTACAATTATTCCTCTTCATGACCATTACATAATGATTACCGTACAGGAAAATAGTTTATAGTGATTAATAATAATATGAATAGATATATTTAGTTATAAAAATAAAACAATCTTGGCTTTCATTAGCAGAAAGGTAAACACCGATAGCAATACCACTGCTATGAACATCTGTATATTCTCAATAGCTGAATAAGCAATTGGTTCAGAATGAATATTGTATATGGATATAGATTATGGATGTTTATATCGCATTATCCAGGTAATTATTTGATTAAAGTTTAATTGTTCAAGAAAATTGGCAAAAGAAATAGCAATCTATCTAGATTTTTCAGGATACACATGCACGTGTACCTGCACATACACATAGGAGCATTAGATCGGTATTAGCTGGGTTTAGGTGTGTGGTGGCACCAATTAGGTCGATGCCAACGTAACCCTGTACTTGCAGCAAATAAAACTTGTTTCCATTTCATACACAATAAAAGGGGGTGAGTTTCATATTTTAATGAGATGTACAATATATTATGATCTTCGATATGAATTATTCAGAAAGGCCTCTAACTATACATTAATGTTCTGAGCCAATAGGATAAGTTATTTATGTATTAAGTAACTGTGATAGCTTTGTTTCTGGTGCCATTATCCCGAACAAAATCTCCATAGAAGGCGAAAGTTATATGTGCATTAGCTACTACCTAAATAATATGGTTCTTACAATGTAAATATAATACTGCATAATAAAAAAATTATTATCGTTTTCTGTCTCTCATAATTCAAATAGAGTGGTATGTGTATATGTTGTATTGTCATTACTTTGAATGTAACTGGTATAGTGTCTAGACAAAGTGATACTTAAATAAATGAATTATATGCGTTAGTGCACTCGCTTATTGTGTTATCATTTTAGAAAATAACATATTATAGCATAATATTAATTCTAAAGAGGTACACTTTTTTAATCATCAACTATAACTTATGTATTAGCACAAAGATATAAGTTAACAACACTTACATAGATCAAACTAAAAACGAAAAAGAGATTTATTTTCAAGGGTGGGGAATTCATCTAAAGGGTACTTGTTTGATGAATAATAAAACATCAAGTGACGGAGACAATTAGCGGCTGTACATGTTGTTAGCAATATATCAACCTTTAGTGTTGCATATCTGACATTCGCGGTGGAAGATAATGAACAGAAAAAAACAATAAAATCAATTTCAACCATTATTTCGTCTCGTCAGAACATGGTTCAGTGGTGAGTATGTTAAAGCTCATTGGTGTTCTTAAATTAAATTGTGACAACAAAGACTATCAAAAGATGTAAACACTATTACAGTCAACAATCTAAGGGTTTTGTTTCATCCATCTTTGCACATTTATCGTAAACGCATCACATTGAAAAGGTACATTTTGAAAACCTTTCCTTGGTGCTACTTACCTGCTTAATACCATTTAAAATATCAATTATGCAAATCAATTATATTTATTGATACCGTCGCTTCTGTGATATATATGTTATTATTTCATTAGGAAGCCTAGTTTAAAACAAACGTTTGAGCTAATAATGCAATATGTAACATTTATTGTATAAAATATATTTTTCACACCTGCAATGATGTTCTCATTAATATGATTAGTACAAATAAATATTCGACTCATTAGTTATTATATCAACAATCAGAATTCAGCTAATAATGAAGATATATTTTGGAAATCACATGTATACAAGAACGTTTCCGGCAACAAATCCACATTTCAAAAATCACGATAAATACGTCTGTTACTTTATTTACCTTATTCTAAAGGAGAATTGATGAATATACAAGTAGGTGTGTAGTGCGAGAAAACTGTGAACCTTGACATATATTTCAATTCTTTTAATTAAGTTGGGTTATGTTGAGTGGGATAGTTAAGGTACTTCTAGTAAGAGGTGCCATATTAACTACTTCAAAACATTTGTCTGTAATTATATACGTTCATCTAGTGGAAGAACTTCATCACTTAAATTAAACCACATTATATTTTACTTGTAGTAATAATTTGATATAAACGTGGATGTGATCATAAGATGTGGTAATAAATTGTAGCTTACGTAAGATAGTGATCACTATGCAAATGTTACTCTTCGGTCATTCAGTAGTGACTTATTCTGATGATATGTCCAAAACATTTTGTCTAATCACATTTATGTCACTGTGTACAATATTGAACCAATTAGAGACTCGTTTTGTAGGCAGTAACAGAAATAGATTGGGACAAGATACTGGAAAGAAAATTGGATCTGATAATTCGTATCCCGCCAGCAAAATACTTTTCCCTGGATAATATGTTGTCGTACTTAAACGTTGATAAGCACTGTTTCTGGATCAAGGAATTGCTTTCTTCGGGATAAATACGCATCACAATTCACCATAAATATATTCTTATATCAAAATATGTTTATGACAAGTTATCGTTATTAATAAATACACTGGTTCTAAATTCTAAGAAATTCAAGTATAAATGTTTCCCTTTATTATGTTACTCAATAGAACGCTAGCCATATGAAGACGTGTAGGAATCACCAGGTATTCATTACCTTGTTAGCTATTCGCTCGAGAGCAATCTACAAAAACATCATATTTAACATGACCTTTAATTATCTAAGTAATAGCTTTATCTTAGCCGACATGTTTTATTTGCATTCGTAATTGATTTGTAAAAGGCCAATCTTATAGTAATTATTGACATTACACAGACCAGATATATTTCACTACTCTGTATGTACATAAGTGACAATTGAACTACACTCATTCATTATTTCTTAAAAGTTGAACTAGTTAACAATTCCCAAGCTTAATATACTAAATTGTGCTACTCAACAAGGCAGACTCTATACGTGTTAATAACCCCCATATATATATATATATATATATATACGCACACACACATCTCGGATCTAACATGAAATGTAAGCTTATATGTTGCTTTGTTCTCACTACAGTATTGCTTACATGACTCTATTAGTTGTTGTGTGTGTGTTTGTTTGTGTGTGTGTGTGTCTATGTGTGTGTGTGTATGTGTGTGTCTATGTGTATGTATGTGTGTGTGTGTGTCTATGTGTGTGTGTGTCTATGTGTGTGTGTGTGTATGTGTGTGTGTGTGTGTGTGTATGGGGGAGGGGATTATTCATGCGTGCATGTATCTATGAATATAGGTGCACTTCTGTGTGAGCATTTAATCTGTGCTATTTCCCTATTTCCATTCTCTATTTGTTTCAAGGCTTGTGAACTTTTAATATCATCACTTGCAATTAAATCATTCACCGCAAGACTCGGTCTCTCGTGTTATTGGTGCTCCGCAACACTGTGTAGAGGGCAGCCCTAGCTCAGCAAGTTAAGTAAAATGCACTGGTTCAGTTAATCAACATGTGCGAGCGAGTAAGTGAGTCAGTGAGTCAGTGAGTCAGTCTTTCTTGTCATATTGGCTCCTTGGGGACATGGAACATACAGCCAACCAATTATTCCTATAAGGCAAATGACAGGAACTTACCGAAGCCTATTTTTGATTAATGAAATGTCACAGACTCTGACAACTCCAGCTTCTTTCCCTTGATATGATGTCAGCTCTATAGAGTGTCATTTTACTAAACGGCCAATTTATCCTGCCAAAACATACTTCGTGCCTGATAACATGTAGATAATGCCCAGATTGGCCAATTATCGTCTCCTAAAATACGCTCTTCAACTGCTGATTTTAATTGTATTGCAGAGACCATTGGTATCAGCACACAAACATGTAGCAATAAAACGGTACTTAACATTATGTATTTACATGTAACAGATAACATTTAGCATATTGTGGTTTGATTGTTTTATACGTTTTTCCAAACAATCACAGACCCTGAACAACAGATGTTTGCCCATTATTATCTCTCTAATAGTAGAAACTGATTATTCTTGTGAACACATCTAATTAACAGTTCATGATACTTCTCTTTTTAATTGCGAAATGTAAATTTAAATAAAAAATATATTTTTTTATAATGATATGTAATGTAACTTTCAAATAGACAGAGCCACTAATCATTCATATAAGGATACAGACACATAAACCATTACATTACAAAATTATAATAAAACGAATCTCAGATCGGCCTTATGGACATAACATTCGTAGTTTCGTCAAAAGATAGAAGTGAGTGTAAATGGATCTCCGTACAGTTAAAAATTGATTAATAACCCGCTATAAATGTTATACTCACGGTATATTGAAGTACTTCACTTTGGCAGATAACACTCATCGTTAAGCAGGTAGGAGTAGTCTAGCTTTTACTTCTAAGGATAATTTAAACATGAGATTTAAACTTTTCAAAAACATTTATTCTCAGAGTGAATTATTTAAAAAAAAATATTGTCTTGTACTCCTAGTCGTTCTGCATTTAAGTTGTTTTTAGATCAATAACACTGAGATAATAACTGAGATGGAATAATTAAAAGCTAATATTTTAGAGCAATATTAATTAGACCCACAATCGACCTATCCAATATTTTTTCATGTAATTTACACTCGCAAAACTACAGCATAAGTATACTATTGTTGTGAAAAAGATGTTAGGGAAAACTCGTTCAATTCAATCTGTATTATGATTTTTGTTATTAACTGGAACGCTAAAATACCAATTTCCATATATGGTGAAAGAACTGAGGAAATCATGATGGCTACTTGTATTCATCTTCGTAAATTGAATATATCAACTGGAATATTATCAATGTTTCCTTGCTTGCTTGCTTGCTTGATTGATTGATTGATTGAGTGAGTGAGTTTCAGGGTGGGTGGATGAGGCAGTGAGTGAGAGAGTGAGTGAGTGAGGAAGTGAGTGAGAAGTGAGTGAGTGAGTGAGTGAGTGAGTGAGTGAGTGAGTGAGTGAGTGAGTGAGTGAGTGAGTGAGTGAGTGAGTGAGTGAGTGGTCGTGGTGGTGAGTGAGTGAGTGAGTGAGTGAGTGAGTGAGTGAGTGAGTGAGTGAGTGAGTGAGTGAGTGAGTGAGTGAGTGAGTGAGTGAGTGAGTGAGTGAGTGAGTGAGTGAGTGAGTGAGTGAGTGAGTGAGTGAGTGAGTGAGTGAGTGAGTGAGTGAGTGAGTGAGTGAGTGAGTGAGTGAGTGAGTGAGTGAGTGAGTGAGTGAGTGAGTGAGTGAGTGAGTGAGTGAGTGAGTGAGTGAGTTGGTGTAGTGGTGGTGGTGGTGGTGGTGAGTTAGATATGTGATGGTGGTGTGGTGGTGAGTAGTGAGTAATATATATTGAGTGGTGGATGTGGTATGTGATAATATTAGTATGGGGTGATAGTGGTGAGTGAGTGAGTGAGTGAGTGAGTGAGTGAGTGAGTGAGTGAGTGAGTGAGTGAGTGAGTGAGTGTGTGAGTGAGTGAGTGAGTGAGTGAGTGAGTGAGTGACACAATGGATATCCGAAATATAAATAACACGGTAAAATCAATTAATGGATTATCATCATTATTATGACTGCATGATCTGCGGAACCGTATTCACTTAGTCACCGTCTAATAAAAATATGGATTAGACGTGTGTCAATAGGTATGAATATATAGAGAATGATAGGACTTAATGCTTTCTGGTGCATTATATTCCTCTTGTCTCAAACAAAACTATCTTATATGCTGAAATATCTAATTATGTTTCAATTGTTTAGTTTAGCTCTATATTGAAATATCATCATTTCTGTTTGCAAGTGCACCAGACGTTGTTTATTCTGAATCTGATATAGAGGTAAAGATTACTGATTAAGTTGAAAACCCCCCAGTAATTACCCATTTCTTAATTAGGCTATAAGTACACAGCTTTTACTATCTGGTATTCTATCGTTCACTCTATCTAACGTTACTGGATACAAAGCTTCTTTTAAATAAAATCGTAATAAAATACATTAAAGATAGGAATGTCATGGTCATTGAAAAAAAAAGGAATATATGTGTCTGGTGTATCTCTTAGAGCATCTGCTGTAATTCATCATGTTGTAATTCATCATGCCTGCTTACACATATGAGGTAACTGGCACAGATTATCCTATAATTATCTCTCTATATCTCTCTTTCTCTCTCTCTCTCTCTCTCTCTCTCTCTCTCTCTCTCTCTCTCTCTTCTATATATATATATATATATATATATATATATATATATATATATATATATATATATATATATATATATATATATATATATATATATAATATACACACTATCATTTCCATTTGAGAATTTCCTGTTGCCAAATGCTGTGTATGCATTGAATATGGTAATGCATTATATCGATTCCTTAGAATACTCATTCAAATCGTACTTATTCATGGTTTGAATATAATCAGTAGTCACTTATAAGGAATTATGCAGGCCACAAACAGGTTGATTACTATTTGTGACGAATTTCAGTAGATAAGTGGGTATGTGTGTGTGTCTCTCTCTCTCTCTCTCTCTCTCTCTCTCTCTCTGTGTGTGTGTTTGTGTGTGTGTGTCTGTTTGTGTGTGTGTGTGCTTGCTTCTAGGCAACATTAATATGTGTTATTGTAAGAACCTTGTGGTACAGGATTCCTGTTATGTATCGATGAAGTGACTTATAGGAGAAACCTCTACCTAATTATCACAAATGACCTACTTCCTGGACTTAGGATGCATATGTGAAATGAATAAGATTTATGTTTGCTGAGATGGTACTAAAGATTATCACTATATCGTATTTCATGACATGCTTCAGCCTGCTGAACAGTATAATAAAGAGACAGACAGAATACAGAAGCTAACTCAAAATTAACTATACTAATACACGAGAGTTAACGTTCTAATTAATTGTACAAACATCAGTGAGGGAGATCTGGATCAGAAATGTTCGTGGGTAATCCCGTTGTGTGTTTGAAAGTAATATTACAGCACATATATAAATGTCTAAGAATGTATTATAAGATACTAATATAAAATGCCATAAGAGATCACCTTTATTGTATTTAACATGATTATCATGATTGGGATCGTTGTAGTGTTTGATCGTTAATGTATGTTGTTATATTGTTTAATTATCATGTCATTAATAAAATCGCACCTTTCCTTACAAACGTCTGGGGTTGGTCTGGTACAATACCGTATCTCCTTTCTGCATAGTTTGTATGTTTAATAGTCATTATCCACCTTTTTTTAAGAATATAATATATCATTTCAAAAGTTTCATTATCTACTCTTTGGTATTGTTAGTTTTCCAGCTCATCATTACAAGCTTAACTTTATCTCATCTTTGGATTTCATAATTTGACATACTAAGTGTCAACATGATAACCTTACTTATATACAAACTTATATTCTGCTTACTTGGTTCTGTATATTGATGTGTATCTATGACTGTGTGGCTGTGTGTGTATGAATGAATGAATGAATGTATGTATATATGTGTGTGTATGTATGTATGTATGTATGTATGTATGTATGTATGTATGTATGTATGTATGTATGTATGTATGTATATATATATATATGTATGTATGTATGTATGTATGTATTTATGTATGTATGTATGTATGTATGCATGTATGTATGTATGTATATATGTATGTATGTGTGTATGCATGTATGTATGTATGTATGTATGTATGTATGTATGTATGTATGTATGTATGTATGTATGTATGTATGTATGTATGTATGTATGTATTGTAGTATGTTTGTATGTATGTATGTATGTATATATGTATGTATGTATGTATGTATGTATGTATGTATGTATGAATGTATGTATGTATGTATGTATGTATGTATGTATGTATGTATGATGATGTATGTATGTATGTATGTATGTATGTATGTATGTATGTATGTATGTATGTATGTATGTATGTATGTATGTATGTATGTATGTATGTATGCATGAATGTATGTATGTATGTATCTATCTATGTATATATGTATGTATTTATGTTTGTATGTATTTATATTTTATCACCGACTCCATTTTCTCCATAATCAGTATGGCTGTATGGTTGTGCGTTTAATATGAATTGAACACCTGGATGATAAGGAAGGTAAGATAGTTGTTCTCCTATTTTAGTAATTACACACTAATAATCTCAATTGGGAATCCTGTCTGTTTCTTTAAATTATATTTATTCTAACACCAGACCTCTAATGGACACAAATAGCGCCATGCCTTCCAGGCAGAGGTTTTTGTGTGGTAAGAAGGCGGAGTTTATATATGTATTAAGCGGGTTATAAAGAGTTATATACAATTTTACGAATGATAGTCAGACGATTCAAGACTAGCACATCATGTTTTGCACAAATATAAACAATTGTTTATGTTACCCAATTATTCCCGAATATGACAATTTACTGAATGCAGCAATTGATAAGAATATAATAACATTTTTAATTCTATTTCAGACCGGTTTACCAAAGGTGTAATCAGATTGGTGAATAAAATAAAATTTAAGAAGACAAAATGGACCTTTTGGCATTTCATCAAATGATGCTTATTTTTGAAAGTGTCATTCTTGATCGCAGATATGAAATATTACCAACCAGTAATTATTTATTTGATTTCAGAAAGAAACATTTAACTCCAGTGTATACATGGTTTCTGAAAGCAACTCTTAATATTATTTTATTTTTTTGGAGGGGGATACCAAAAGTCCGGAATTATATGGAACAACTTTTTATATAAAATTAGATTCTCTCACTCGTAATGTCTAGTTAATAATGGAAGATAACTAAAGTTGCAGAATAGGCAACGTTTTATGGACACATTAGTGTATGTCAATAGCATAATCTAGTTAGCATAATGAAGACCCCGTTTATAAACCTAGGTCAATACTTGCAATGATTTTGCTTTGTTTCACAATTTTGTTTTCTGGACGCATGCTGATTGAAAGGAAAGTAAGTAACTTTTAATGTTTGGTCATAGCAAACATCAAGCATATATTAAGTGTATTATACCTTGAAACAAAGCATTCATTTTAGTAACTAAGGCGAAACATCAGGGAAATGCATGATATGATTTCGATAACAACATAATTATATCACCGAAAAGAAGCATTTGCTTTGACAAGGAAATGCTGTACTAAAATACACTAAAGTTCAATATTCACGTACCACATTTGCAGTAAATCTAACGAACCATAGACTTTTTAATGCTAGTGAATGGAAGGATTGTTACAGTTTGTCACTAACTGATTGGGATGTTAACATTAGCAAGGTTTGGATTGTACTAAACAAACACATCGTACTATTTATAATTTATTAGCAAAATGTGACGATACAGTCATGAATATAATCTTTATGCGGCAGACACTATTTAAACAGAAAACTTCATCCAGCCACTGCCGAATTACTAAACTCGTTATATAATAAATAAGAAAATGGTAAACAAGTAGTGAAACAGTAGCAGAAAGGTTGCAGCGAAAATAAATATCTATTTGTAAAATATCACTGAATAATGTAAATAAGAATAACTATTCTTTACGTTTGTAAACATATATGTAAGGGTGAAACGGCGCAGGGGTTACAGTATGTTTTAATAACTTAAAACATTTAAGGTTTTGGAATATTTAAAAAAGCAAATTTACATTGTTCCTTTTAGCAAAGGTACTGTTCATTACAAGTCCGTCTGTCTCTATTTACACCCGCCCACACACATACATACACACTCTCTTTAATAAGGGATTGTGTGGATATTTTGCATGTTTCATCGTTTATGTCGATACGGAGAAACCAGCATTTCTGTTTTGATAACAGCAAGATTGCATGCATATTTCATCTATTTCTCCGCCCCAAGGGCATTATTTCATACAATACTTATAATTCTTACACACATGAACGAAATTATAGATGCGAAAATAAAAATGTACGTGCTATCCATTTGCTTCCTTTAATGCATGACTGAATGAATCATGGCTGCGAACAAATTAAGGATTAAGTAACATTGTAAATTTGTATATAACAACAACCTTTTTCTTTTCACATCAGTTGCTATACTCATATCAAATAGGTTAACTACATTAAATCAGCTATTATTATATATATTCTATTTCTAATTGTGATCGTATAACTACTACTCTTATTAAACTTAACTATTAATAGCAATAATCGTTGTATCGCCGGAGTTCAGATACTGCTAGATATATCATGTAAGTATCAAATATAAAGAAGTCTATGTACACTCCGAATGTGGACATGACATGTTATACAGCGTCGGCATATATATTTTGTCAGCAATCTTATTCAAAGATTGTAATGAAGGCATATTTAAAATGAATTAAATGTATTCTAAATAGTATTATATATTTTGAGAGCATATCTTAAGATCTGTTGAATATTGTTTTTTGTTCCCTGTCAAACAACCAACAAGCAAAACAAATTAATAGCTGTTATCTTTCTATATGTTATATATTACTCGTCCAGGTGATTACTATTCATACCTGTATCCAGTTCATATATATATTATGAGTATTCGCAGAAATCTTATCAATCAGCGAATTCAATTGATCATATATAATTAATTCGGATTTAGAAAGAGGGTACTGGTTAGTCAACATCATTCCATACTAGACATGAAGTTTCTCAATACTCGAAGTGGAACAGGAAATTTATCATCCTAAAATGGAAACGTCATGAAAGAACAGGAATCCTATGTCACACTCATCTATTGTTGCTAAAAATAGAATTCGTTTGTCTAATCATTGACGTGGTTCACATTTGATAAAATGATATGTACCATTTGACCCCACTATTATTCTATTATTGGCGTAGAATAAACCCATCGTGTTATAAATATATAGCACAAGAAGGTTCGCACATGGCAATAACGAGACAACGCTAATTTATATTAAATACCGTTATGGTAATTCATCTCTGGAAAATACTTACAAGAAAGAGAGTCAAATAACAGCAACTATCTGAGAACATCATGAGAAGTAATTTACATTACATTGCTTCCAAGTAATTGTTCTTATTATTATACCAGTGTGATATCAAATGTAGCAAAGATCAATAAAAATAGATAGTTTTAACAGCCATATTATGTTAATGAGTTAGTATTTAATTTGTTTTTTTGTTGTAGATACTCAGTTGATATGTTTAAGTACATCTGTATATAATAGGGCCAACTCTACGTCGGACGTATTTGCGTATAGTACTGCACGTTTTCAAATCGTCGAATCGAAATTGAAATGTTGGGAATAACAAGACTGGATACTTTATTTCCACGGGGAACAGAACCTTTAAAAACCGATCGATAATCTTCATTCTGGGGCAAATCATATCAAAAATGTTGAAGTATTTAACAAAATTATATTCAATATTAAATATGTTCTTTTCATATTATTCTACGATAACAACAAGTTCTCGAAGATCTATTGGTTTACAGTCACAGTATTTTGTTATAATTCTTTACCGAATTTCCATCCACTGAAATGATAAATTTTCCATTCCGGATGTTGACAAGACTTAATCCTAATTAAGGGCATTTCATTATTTGATTTAAATGATATGTTTGTATACATCTTCATACTTAAAGTTCCCGGTAAGGAACACTGTGATGACTGTAATATCTTAGTCTCGCTTTTAGAATAGAAGCTTAAACTAGGCAATTAAGGACTAATTTCCAATGGTTGAACTCGGTTATGTATATAACAGTCAACCGATCAACGTCCTTATGGATCAGACCTAATTTTTCGTAGTTTCTGAGTATCAGTCGTTACAAGTTGGTTACCAAAGCATTGGAAACTATCTTCAAAACTAGCAAAAGTTCGGTAAATTAATTAACCGAAAACGTGAAGGATTCATTATTACTTTCATATCCACATAAAACGAGCTCATCACTCTATTAACAATTAGATTTTCACCTTCAAATAGCTGTTTGTAAATCATTAGAACTAGACAAAAGGTGATATGACTACAAGTGCGGTTTATTGTCCCTAAAATGAAACTGGCTAAAATAAAATGTTCTTATGTACTCAATTTCCATCGGAAACAGCTAGTTTCTTCTTATCGTTTTGTTATGGACCAGCATATTCATATTTTCAAATTAGTGGCTGAAATTATTTGTGACAAGTTGTCATAATGTGACTCAGGCAGAAAAGGAGGGTATTAAAATAAGAAATTTGACCAACAGGTTTAGTAACAGGCAAAGGCTAAATACTAGTTAACTTACCTAATGTAGGAGAGTATTTAGACGGGTAGAATTCTATATCTGACAGATCAGGGGGCAATATTCATATTAGAACAAATAGGTTGTGATTTTCGTAAATGACATCAAACTAATAATCTAGTTATTGGACTATGCATGACTGGATAACTAGAACTGCTGATTTTCCGTACATCTAAAACATGTCACACCATTCCTGGGAACTTAATTCTGAATTACTAGGTTGATATCAGAATTAATTTTATACTTATGTTTATTTGAGTTTGCAAAGGTAATTCTGATGTAGCATTTCAGTGAGCTTCGCACTAACGAATTATGTAATTGTGTACTACCTCTTTGAGGATAGTTTTATCTATTGTCTAGAGGTGGAAATGCCTAAACCTTGCAATTGTCAATAATAAGACACACACAAATTTAATCATAGCCATATTAATATACCCAATATATATTCATAAAGAAGGCTGATATATGACCTTATATACTGTAAACACCGTTTTCTAAAGCTCACCGATGGATGTGGCTTACCTTTAACGGATTGATAAATGACATAAAATTACTTACTGTCGACAAGGATATAATTCGTTTAGCCATTTTCGTTTATCATGCATACCTTTTTTTCTCAGTTCTTGTAACCGTTACAACCATTGTCGTATTCATCAGAATGATTAGTAACTATTTCTATGATGTCGATTTTTCAAACTGACTTCTCGACGATATTCAATCCTTGCTTGCTACCAAAGACTCTAGTAATCCATTTATTTTTCTGTAAGTTGAGGTCTAAATACCTATCACGTATAAAACAAAATATATATATCTTCTTTAATAGTATGTCTTTGTTAGCCCTATGGTTTAGTATTAAACGCATTTCTTGCATATTGGTAATGCCAGTAGGTTCTATTGCATATCACAGATCATTATATTGACTATTCATTATATGCTTGGTCAGCATTCTCTGAAGGCAGGATAGAATATTGGTATTCTCTGTATTGATTACGCTGGTATATTTAGAATGTATTAACTAACTCTGATGTGGTGTTGTTGAACCATGAACGCTACTACTTAAATGGGTTCATGACAAGTACACCAAGAACTAGTAGATGGATTCATTTCATCTGTATCGATACATATGCATTTAGAGATTCACTGTATTCATTGCCAAACAATTGCGGATTGCCAGTTGAATATTCTGAGAAATCATGATATAAAATAAATGATAGTAGTTGTCTCTTACATATAGGTATCACTCAGGAATTTGTATAGAAAATATGATCATATCACCCCAATTCTTCACAACTACATTGGCTACCTGTTAGATAGC
>JAODUP010000884.1:47500-97500 GCA_025642065.1 Paralvinella palmiformis | reverse complement strand
GTTATTAATATTTAAACTGACAGCTTAATTGCTATTAGAGAACTGATATTTGTAGCAAAACTAGTAGTTATTGTACCAAAACTTCGGCGCTTTTAAAACTGTGTAACAGCATAATTTTTTTCAAAATAAACCTAATACTTCCTAGACAAACGCTACGGTGTTAATACGGGATTTTAATGTTATTAATAATAAATAAACTGTGGTTATCCTTTAATGTCGTACCATAAACGTATGCAGATATTAAAATCCGGCATTTAAAGTTAATACATTATCATCCAACAGGATAATCCCTTTTCTCTTTGTTCTTTATTTGGTATTTTGGTATTGATATTTCGAAACTGAATCGAAAAGATGGAATAATTGACATATTATACAGCTATTTTAGGCAACTTTCTTTCAGTAAGGAGAAGCCTGGAAACGTTTATTGGAATGTTATTAGTTGTAAATGTTTAGTATTGTTTTGACAAATGAATGTATGCTATATACCATATACCTGGTAGAAGATGTACCTCTTGGGCTGAAGGGAATTATTTCCTGAGCGAGCACGGCTACCAAAATATCAAATCTTAATAATCATGATTATAGTAGAAGTATATAATTCGCTAATTTCTAAACTAACAATCATATATCAGCATTAGACCCCATGTTAATTCCAAGGAATTTTTGACTGATGGATTGAAGCCTGTATCTGTGCGAAATGTTTCACTACGCGATTCTACAGGAATGATTCAAATTTACATTGTCAATAATGTTCATATACATTTATATAAAGACAATAATGAGTAATATTTATCTTTGTTTACCGGCGAAACAGCAATTGGCTTAAAGTTCCTGATAATTACTCTCATCCTTTCTACGGTCTCAGCAAATTTGGATAACGCAAGCTTATGTCGAATTTGAAAGAATTTGTTGTCGGTGACATACGTTCAAATGAATGATAAATAGTCAAACATTCCCTACAAGTAATGTCGTGTTCATCCGATTGATTAGTCACTATTGGTTGGATGTCTATTTTGGAACAAGTTTATCTGTGTTAGCTTTTCATAGATATTCGATATCTTTTTACAGCCAAACGTTGTAGGAATTGACAGATTGTTGGAGCGGCAGATTTGTATCAGCCGAGTTTGAAATGAGTCAATTTGGTTGGAGACCAGTGGAGATTATCTATAAGAAATATTTTAAATAAAATCATTTATTCCATCTCGATTTAAGAGAGGTCTGGAAATGACATTAAAATGAAGGTTAGCTATAGTACAATTAACTGTCTCAATCATCCTAAGTTCCACATGTATTTCGGTTACCATATCCGAACTTGTTGAAAAGCACCTACATCCGATTCTCTATCTCATTCAAAACCCATATCATCCTTTCTGTGATGTCTTAACACATTATCCATGTCATTATGGTTAGAAGAATGTATTCCATGAACTGCAATATATCATTACAAATTAATTAAACTATTTTTATTAATAAGACATGGTTTTATATTCGATAAATAGGCTTGGTCTTAGTAACGACCTAAATATTTGTTAAGTACATAGTTCATATTTAATGTGTTTTATCTAAACTAGAATACCACTGCTTCAGAAATAGATTATACGAATATATATGGGTAAATCCTATAATAACACCTAGTAGCATTTGCCATGCAAGATTATTTTCTACTTATAAAGATTACGCACATATAAATCAAAAAGTAATTAATTGCTCTATGGTAAATAGCTATTTGTGAACAAAGGATATAATGATCTTATACCTCATTCCACACGATACTTTTTTTCTAGATGCTGAGAACAACAGAACTGTTATATCACAAAGGTTTGACCCATAGGGCTATATTTGATTAACTGAACAAGAAAGCAAGATATATGTTCTTGAAATATATTAGTCCAAACTTGTTATTGCATTTCTTTCAACATGTGATTGACTCAGACACAAATTATGCTTTTATAGGAAGTTCCTCTATGTTCTGCCTACTTCTTAATTGCATCAGAGTTTCACACTACTAATTCTGTGAAACCCAATTCTCATTTTCTGCATCATCGGTGCATTAGTTTGATCATATTGGACGAAGTGTACAGGCCTGGTGTGTTACTTGTCCACTGGTACCCAGATGGTGACATCCTTATCGATCATCTCAGCAATATAATCTTCGTGGATATTCTGTCCGATATCACCTGTCTTTACGATATATGGTTACGATAATTAGCTACGGCTCCAATTCACCGGGTGGATTAATTAAACTTCACGGGGATTACTATACATCAGTGTATTTCATTAATTCATAGTTACTTCCCATGTTATACAACTATATAGAGCTTATTCTTAAATATTGTACATATCTCCTTATAAACAGGTAAATAATAATAATAATAATAATAATAATAATAATTTATATTTAATAAAGCGCTCTCACTAGCAGGAGCCATTCAAAGGCGCTGTACAAATAATATGTAATATAATAATACCCCAAATAATATGTCTGTAAAAACCCAGTAATGACTTAAAAGATAATAATTATTTATCTGTGAAAGCGACCTTAAATAGGTGTGTTTTTAAAAGAGACTTAAAATTTCCAAGAGACGACGCATTTATAATATTTGCTGGCAACTTATTTCATAAAGTGGGGGCTGCAACAATAAACGCACAATCACCATATGACTTGAGCCGAGACACTGGCACCTGCACTAGTATCTGACTGGATGACCTGAGTTTTCGGGATGACTTTCTAATGGAAACCAGTTCACACAGGTATTCTGATTGATAAGTTATTAACAGAATCTTAAAATGGACACGCTGTCTAACAGGTAGCCGATGTAGTTTTTGAAGAACTGGGGTCATATGATCATATTTTCTAGTATTTGTTACAATGCAAGCTGCACTATTCTGAATTCGCTGAAGGCGATTGATGTTATAATGCCATATAACAGGGAGTTACAATAGTCTATACGAGATGTAACAAACGCATGGACTACAGTTACAAGTGCATCTTATAACCCAATAATAATCAGTGCACTTATTTAAATATGTATTTTACCGTCTAATTACACCGTGTCTGTCTTATCTGTCATATTTGTAATAAACTGATCGTTTATCCATATAACCGCATCTGGTTTCCTAAGTAATACAAAAGTTGAATACGATTGTGAAGGGCATGAATAACTTAAATATGTGGGAATTTTATTTCATATGCTTCATTTATATAATTTTACACTACATAGCGAACAATTATTTATGCAATCAATAGCTGTTTCATGAGAATCGAGAATAAACATTATTGTAAAAACACTGTCAAAAACACACACACACACACACATACACACACACGCACACACACGCACGCACACACATACACACACACACACACACACACACACATATATATATATATATATATATATATATATATATATATATATCGTTGTTCTGATTCCCTATTATTCCAAGTCCAGGTACCATATTTATCCCGTTTGCTAAATGAACATTTGAAATTCAATAAGTGGATTATAAATCATATAATGAAATTTTATAGCACATGAATTCGTTTCTGACCTGTTGTATGCTGTATTCTAAATTGCAATACTTACTTTACCAAATCGCATAGTCCCTCCGCAGTCCAGGTAACGTTAAGTACATAATATAAATTATAATATAAAGTATAAGCCATTAAGACAGTTCCTGTGAAGCCATCATGTAATCATATTTCTATATGGAATTACCCTCTGGCCAATAGCGTGTAATACCCATAACTCTAAACATCTAAAATAATTGTATGGGTCCACATCAATCAGTTAACTTCGGGCAACAAAGAAAAAGGGAATGATTACATGTAGACTATTAGATGGCGGTGAAAGTAAGGTATATTGATATAATGCTACTATAAATACTACAAATTATTCTTAAATTGTAGAATTAAGCAACATTGTAATCATTGAGAATATTATCAGACCTGAGTAATGTTCTAATACATGATTCAATTATCTACAATGTGATTTCCTTAGGCTTATGGAGTATGGTCATGGGAATCCATCTTTACATTGCCTCAAACCTGTATATATTGCTTTGTGCTCTTTTGGATTCGCTTTTATTTACACCGAATCAAAAATAAGTAAAAAGTTTCTTAGCTTAAAAGAACTATATATCCAGTGTTGTTTACAATATCTATCAATAATGTGAGCGATATAACAAACATTATATGGAGAACAAAATGCTAAATACATTCCATCGAAATGTTTTGTTTCTATTTAGTGAGTCTCATTATAACACCAACATCACAACTTAACCCGTTGTTAAATATCTCGAAGAAATTAAAGGGTGTTGCGCAAAGGATGCCAAAATCCAGAAGCTAATGACTTGACCACTGTAGGCGAAAATACAATCATTATCATATTGAAAGAGTTACCTAGTGCTTCATTGTATACACCTTAAACTATGTTCATTTCTTAACTGGAATTAGTTTAACACAGTGCCACATTTCCGTAATAAAGAACTAATTATTCAGTAGGTGCGTTATTACAGATATAAATCATATTATTCTAGCAGTTTGAACATACATGATAATTATATTTTATTGCTGAATTGTTCATTTTTGACTAAATAATAATCTTTTCGGATTTGATCTAAAATATGTGTAATATAAGAGTGATTAGATAACTACAGTGTCTCACCTATTTGCACAGCATACGATGTCAAATGAATATACATAAATTTAATATTAATATATATATATATATATATATATATATATATATATATATATATATATATATATATATATATATATATATATATAAATCAAATTTGCTCACATATGTGTTTTCTTCCGTACAATAAATATAATCATTATCATATTGATAAAAGTGATTAATAGAGATGGGATGGGAGTCTTCATTGGTATAAGGTTATCAGTGTTGACCTTTCCATGATATTCATTCTCCGCTTTTAACCCAGTGTTCCATGAGTTCATTTCCGGCTGGGCTATGAATAGTATTTTGACCATTTATCACGCTTACCGCAAGGTTATATGTGTAATAGTAATCAGATGTCCTTGCCAACCTTAAAGACTAGTCTTACATACTTTCCCTGTTTGCGAACACTGAGAGTAGGTTTTAGTGTACGGTCTGTGAAAGATGATCACAGGAACAAGGTCAATGGATCAATTATCATCATATCGTTATCCAGCGCTAACTATGTGGGATAAAGCTGATAAGAACTATCCGGGATATTTGATATACCAGGATGTTTACATTTGTAAGTTGATCCTGAAATTATCAAGCGACAAAGTGCCGGAACGTGTTTTTATCTCATTACTATTCAAACAAAGAATACCTACACGTGAAGCCATATGTTAAATATCGATTATTTATACATATCTGTGCATTGGTAATAATTACATCTTCTATAATTATGATTGATAAATGGGCCGAGCGACTTCCAAAGGTAATGAAGCGAAATCCAAGATGAAACACCCTTCAGATATGCCCACGCCAAGATTCATACTCAGGTGGTAGTCATATATAATCCAGCGCGCTACCAGTTAGCCCCATATATCCTAAACATTTATGAAATAAATAAAATCAAGGGTCGAGCAGGAATGTCTTATACTATAATAAATGTTCAGTCTAGATAGTTTCTAGACGTTATCAGATTTATGTTCAGCTGGCACTTAGCTGGATAATATTATCCCTTGATTTAGCAACTCTCTATCAATTCCAAATATCAAATCTTTGGATCTAAATCTCAGTTGTCAGAATGTTAGACTACTTCCATTCATCAACAAGAAGCTTCGGCCATACCGTTTCATTAAA
This sequence comes from Paralvinella palmiformis, assembly GCA_025642065.1. NCBI lineage: Eukaryota > Metazoa > Annelida > Polychaeta > Terebellida > Alvinellidae > Paralvinella > Paralvinella palmiformis. The sequence continues at coordinate 91,693 of JAODUP010000884.1, read as the reverse complement.
AGCAACAGCTATACTTGCCTCAGTATCTGTTTTATGGCTTGCGTTTTACATGTCGCCAGGTATTCCTTATTTTTATCAGTTTTGTGTATACTTCAGAATGTTGCAATTATCCCATCTAATTTTACCCGGTCGTATGTCTATGGTATGTAATCAACGTCTTCATGGGCATACATTGACTAAGACAAATTATAGAAAGGTGGAGGATTTAGCCTTTCGGTGAATAACAAAAAAAAAAAATATCTCAGATATTGTTTTTTACACAATATCCACAATTCAATCAGCCGCAAAACACGTATTTAAGTAACTAAATGAAGAACGGTAAGGTGGCATGCATTCGTAGATAATACGCACATATAGACACGCAAACACCACGTACAATATTTGTGTTAAACTACTTATAAAACGGACAATAATTATAATAGTTTGGATGATATAGCGTTATTTTACAATGTTCCTTTTTACCAAAAGGTTGAAGTACAATATTCAACATAAATAAACGTCTAGATTAGTTCAAATCAGTTTACTTGCAGCTCCAGGTGTTTGTGCGCAGCATCATGTCTTGAAACTACCACAGGGAAAACATAAGTCGCATTTAGCTTATAATTTGCCATTTCGCTCCAATTACATTTATAAGTTTAAAATGAAATAAACATATTTTCAGAAATATAATAGTTATATTTTACACACGATATTTGTAATAATTAACGATCCGATCAGTTTCTCAAATACAAGAAACACAAATAATAAAATATAACTGTAATCACTTCTTGTTGAAAGTATAATTTTCAATCATTCAAATATGCATGAACTCCACAAAGTCACCAACACACTCATTCATATAATCAGTTAAAAACCCATGAAATAATAAAGTAATAAAAGTTATATATATATATATATATATATATATATATATTCACACAAATATACATACATACATACATACATACATACATACATACATGTATACGTACTACATACATATATATATATATATATATATATATATATATATATATATATATATATATATATATACTACACATACACACACTCACAGGACACATAAACAAACACAACGGATAGGTGTTGATGTGTTTATGTATCTGTGTTTGTCAGTATACATATGCAAGTATGTTTATGGTAATTTATATGTATGCACGCCCATGCGTGCATGTGCGTTTAAACATGTGTTTCTTGGTTTGTATGTAACTGCGGTTTTTATGTCTAAATTAAACACTTTTAGGGACAACGGTAATAAAGACTTGCGGTTAGACTAATAATCATGAAAACCCTATAGGACGTGTTATTTCTGACAATCATAAATCAACAGGTGAGTTGGATTATGCGAAACGAGTTCTTCTCGCAATCTAATATACTACCAGTCTATCGAACATATTGCCAATTCATGCAGTCAATATGTGATATAAATAAACAAAAGATGGCTTCCAGTATTTTTATTTTGCCAATCTAACTCAGAGCCAACTGCGTACATGGAATTGAATATTTCAATAGCTGAAAATTACCTCTTACTTTTACCACTCGTTAATACAATTAACCATCCATTACGGCAGGCAATAAGCACAACTAGTGCGTGAACATGACACAGCATCAAATGATCGCTGACTTCGGGTTTGACTTGGTAAGGAATATTGTGCGCATCCACATTATACATTTTAATCTGTAATCTTGCACGGTATTTTACTTCAGCTTTTGTCGTTATATCACTTCATATTACATATCAGCATTTGATTCTATCATGTGCTTATAACACTTGGTACATCAATAAACTTTGATTTATCTCGTAAATCGACGTTATATTTTAGAGTGTCTGCGCTTCCTAATGAAATCATCACGACATGAGAATATTTCATGAATTGGCTCAGCCTTCAACACATCATAGACTGAATACGTCTTCTAGTGTTCTGTAATGTCAATCGATATTACCTTTTAATGTCTACCACTGTGAAGTATAATTGACAGTCAATATCCACAAAACTTGCTATTTTTTCTACGTAGCGATAAAGAAAATAATAATAACTTCCAAGAAAATGGGAAAGTTGAATATAAACAATATATATATATATATATATATATATATATATATATATATATATATATATATATATATATATATATATATGACAATTGACATTAAATAAGCCTAGTAGAGAGCATCTTCCTTATCTACATGTCCCTTATGTAGAGAGCATCTTCCTTATCTACATGTCTCTTCAATTGTGTAGATTAAAAGGAATAAACCTTTGTCGGTTATTTTACTAATAAAATATTTTTCACACTGCATTTCTTCAAAATATGTGTGTAAGTGTATGTGTTAGTGTATGTGTGTGTGAGTATATATATATATATATATATATATATATATATATATATATATCAGTGCGTGTGTATGTGTACATGTGTATGTGTGGGTGCAGGTGAGCGCGAGGGCCCCTGCGTATGTGTGTGTTCAATAAAATATGGTCGAGGCATATGAACCTAGATGGACAAGCGGAGCTTTTTTCCACGATAGTGCTGATAGTTGTCTTATCTTTAATAAACGGAGATGTTATGTTCGTGATATCCAACAGATAGAATATAAATATTCATTTGGCTTAGACTGCGATATTACAAGATGCTTTGATGCGAATATTATATAATCACATGCCTCGAAATGGTAGTTAGAATAACGTAGGTTTATGTATTATGTCTTAACCGAACGTATTCTTTAATAATTATATATATATATATATATATATATATATATATATATATATATATATATATATATATATATATATATAATGTCATAACTAACACTTAATGTTTGTTAGATTAAGGACTAAAGAACAATAATGGTGACAAATGGGAGAGTGAATAGATGAGTGAGTGATTGGATGAGTGAGTGAGTCAGTCAGTCAGTCAGTCAGCTAGTGAGTGAGTCAGTCAGTGGGTCAATCATTGAGTTAGTGAGTCGGGGAGTGCGTGAGTCAGGCAGTCAACTCAGTTTAAATAAGGAATAATCACTGCAAAAGTTTACTTAATGTCATCTTCTTTTATGGTTCAAATGTATATTGCAACGTAGCATGATAAGCAATATCACTGTAGGCATGTTACCCATGCATCTTGTATCTTGTATAAGATAGTATAATATTAATATTACAAAACCTCCTTAATTCAACGAAATCATGTTCTGATTAATTCATCTGTGCTTGTATTCATTTCATGAATATTGGCGGTCGTTGTTATTACATGCAAAAATAAATGCGTAAGCTATCAAATAGTATTCCCCCTAGCATAGTTATCATAGGCAATATTACCAAAAGAAATGTTATTCAGCACAGACAACATCTCCTAGAAGTATGAACGTTCACGTTTTCCAGACTTACAACGTCACCTCAGCCTTGATGCAAGTATAATGAGTTAGTTTAGACGGCGCTTTGAAGAAGGGAGTTAGAGAAAATCTCGGACAAACAAGAAAGAAAATTGATTCTGACTGTGGATGGTCCATCGACAAAGGCTTTCTGCACGTATATTCTATATACATATTTATTATGAAGTCCCGTGAATTGAAGTATGTAATCAGTTTCTTGTAATGATAATGTTCTTTAGCTATGATATTCTTTATATGTTTGCTCACTCTGAATCTATGGACATTTGGAGCCATTCTAGTTATTCGGTGAAGATAAATCTGGTAATAAAACATATTATGTCAGCTATGTTTTAAAACACCGATCATATTTCTTATAATCATCTGTTATTATTGGCAGCATGCATTGTCATCTGTCATCATCTTTCTTTAACGTACATCATCATTCGGTCAATAGCTTTTAGCTAATGACTCCTATTGTACTTGTACCGAATTTAAATAAAGTATATTTTATTTTATCTTATCTTATTAAGAACCGGCTCGTCAAGCCTAACATCAAATTAAGAGTGTACTCATGTTTAGTCCTTTTATTTGAAGTATAAACTTTCTTACTATTTGCAAAAGGTACTTACCTATCTATGCGTATGTCGATGTCATATTGCTCAATCACTAGTTCATGGACATACCATGTAAAATGCAAAGGTATAGGAAATATTTTATTCAAACCCCATTCATTTGTTTAGCATATATTGATCCATTCATTGTTCTTATGTAATCAATGTGTACACAAATGTATATATTGCTATGGGTCAATAAAGAGTATATGTATGATCTATGTTTATGGTTATTTTATTAGGATAGCCTAGAATTGTATTGACATACCAAGCGTTTCATTTATTGTTGATTCCCATTTTCATTGGAAAGTGTAATACAAAAGAGGGTAAAATAGTTTCCTCCATTTTACAGATGGCAATAAACTAGCTTAATGTTGAGCGTATTCAGACATGTCTAACAACAATAGTGTAATTATGTAAATATGTGAACAGATAAGCTTGGATTTTTATGAAATTATATCAAATATCGTTTTGTTGTGGATCCCTTTTCACCGGACGGTCACCGCTATGTTCTGTTGAGAAGATCTATGAATGTTACTATATGAAAGATTGAAGTTTGAATATATGCTGATATTCAATCTGCCAATAATTAATAATAATTAACATGCAAAATAGCAATATTGCTTACTGTTTATACCGATGTATGATAATGATGAAATGTAATGTGTTTTTTTTTCTTTATTGAAACAGTTCTCGTAAAGCTCATAACAAAATGGTTTACTCTATCTACGATATAAATAAAATTAGATCAAGCATTATTATGTAATGTGTGTATGTGGCTGTACAAGTTCCACATTGGTAGTGTTTGGTTTATAAAACCACATCATTCACATTTCCCTCAGTATAACGTTTTTTTGCCTGTTACATACTTGCCACATATATACCATCTCATTGGAGGTACCGCTAGAGCATAGCTACCAGTCTCAACTTACTAAATTGCGCGGTTTTGGGAGACTGTTACTGTCACTTTGTGTTTACCACTGTAGGCAAATACTAAATCAATATTCACTACTAATCCAGTGCCAATTAAGTATATAATTCCATACATATATTGTTGACTTGGTGTCATGCTTCCATCTGTCTCCAGATGTATTTGTCACTTCACGGGGATAATTGTTGTGTTGGCTGTAAGTTAGAGTTTAGATCACCGTCAAAATTACACAGCTAGAACAGATTAAGTTTTTCGTCAATATCACAGAACAGATCATGATGAAATGAGATGTGATTTACTCAACACCCGTTTTGTCTCATCATCTTCCGACAATGCTCCTGACTTTTAAGCTCAATTTATTAGTAAGATATCCACTGTACAAAACATGCACCATTTAAAACCAACGTATAACCAATCCTATGTCAGTGTGGATAACTTAGCAATATCGTGAAGCCACACAGTTTCGTAGATAATAAACCGAACAGACCTAAAGAAATAAAACCTGCCCTTTCAATGGATCAAAGGTGCGACGCCAATCATTAAATATAACGCAATCATCAACCAAACAAAGGGTAAGTTCTATACTGACGTCGTCAACAACAACTCGAAACAGTTGTTGAAACAACTCAACGGCATCTTGCACGACAAACCAGAAATTGTCTTGCCCCAGGGTAAAGACGAAGCATCCGTCACAAATAAGTTCAGCTCCTTTTTCACAATCAAAATAATACAAATATGCAATAGTTTCAGGAACCAGTCTTTTCAACCTATCTCCCCAGTCATCTTAGCAACTCCATATGGTGTTATTTGCCGCTCCCACAAAATCATGAATGCTTGACCCATAGCCCACCCATTTTGTTAAAGAATGTTCCTATGTCTTACTACCTTCCATTATAAAATTAGTAAACTGTTATTTGGCTGAGGGTTTTGTACCTAGTAGTAGGAAACAAGCGGTTTTGATTCTTCTTGTTTAATAATTACCGTTCAGTATTTGGTCTTGGTTTTATATCTAAGCTGGCGGGGAGAGTCACTGAATCGCAACTCAAGCAACACCTGGATTCTAACAACCTAGGCAACAACTAAAAGTCTGCATACAAGACAGGCTATTCAATCGAGACTGTTCTACTGTGTATCAAGAACGATATACACACTTCCTTGTCAAAAGGCAAGCCGACTGCTCTAGGTTTATCAGCCCTGTCGGCTTCCTTTGACACTATTGATCATAGAGTTCTCTTGAACTGTTTGTCATGTTGGCTTAAGTGTAGTGGTCTTGGAGTAGTTCCCTTTCAATCTGGCGGACATAAATAAATCTGTTAAAGTTGGTGACGTACTGTCTGGTCCAGCATAATTAATATATGGCGTTCCTCGAGGATCGGTACTAGGCCATATTTTGTTCTTCTTGTATACAACTCTTCTAAATAAAAAATGTTCACATACAAAACAGTAAATTACCACTTCTACACAGATTACACCCAACTATATATACCACTTACACGAACCAATTTTGCTACTGCAATTACGACACGCCAAACATGCCTTACAGATGACCAAAGCTGGATGACAACAACTAAAATTAAACTAAACCTGGATAAAACATAATTCATCTTGCTTGGTAACAAATCACATCCTGTTGACAACACTCGAAATCTAGGTATTATTTTTTATTAAGATTTTTCCTTCTCTAGCCACGTTGCATCGGTGTGTATATCTTGTTTTGATGGTCTTTGTGACCTCAAATGAATCAGGCGTCATCTCACTGAAAACATAGCAGTCACTGCCGCAAATGCTTTAGTCAGCAGCAAGCTCGACTACTGCAATTCTCTCTTTCGTTCCTCATCCTGTCGCGACAATGTGTCCAACATTCTTTGGGCCAAACGTTCATCTAAGTTCTCCCATATTTCTTCTGTTCTTAGATTTCTACATTGGCTACCGTCAGGCATCAAATACGTTTCAAAACAGCATCTATTATTTACATATTTCTAAACACTGGTGTCCCCGCATACTTCAGTCCTCATTTGAGACGCTAGTACCTCCCAAGTCAACATAAGACGCACCAGCCCTGACAACCTTCCTGTTCCTGTGTACAAACCTAGCGTAAACAAGTCAAAAGTACAATTTCACAGCTGTCTCAACTATGAATATCCTTTATTGTTGAATTATATACCTCGTACTGCCAACAATATCGTGTTTCAGACAAAGGCTAAAGACACATATTGTTCAGCATGTATATCCACCTTAACCTTCTCCACCCGACCTGTCTCTTCCCTTGATCACAAACTGTTTCCGTCCAAGGAATATATCATAGGTACCTGGTCTTGTTTTATCGCGTCTTAGAATTCGTTTGACCGAAAATAAGAACGATACAAGTTTTAATTAGTTTGAAATTAATTGCATTCTTTCACCGTAACAATAATTAGGCATGTTTGAATACATTACCAGACATATTGGGAAAGTATTTATGTAACCATGAAGAAAGATAATATAAAATCATTTGTCCTGTAAATACTGATGGCCAAATACATTTCATGTATATATTAATGTTGTCAGTGACTAAGATTTAAATGATTTATGAATCGTCAGACAATAGTTATAGACGACACGGACATGATTTGCTTAGCCATCTCGTTTGTCATATATATATATAATATTATATATATATATATATATATATATATATATTGGATTTTTTTAAACATCTCTAACACATACAAGTATTGTCCTGTTTCATCAGGTGAATTAGTTGCCAGTACCTAGACCTCTATACAATTAGACTTTCACGGATATCCATAATGTTTGCTAGCGAAGGCTTCAAAGTTGAATTTTGATTTGTAAATCATTGTTTAGGAATCTATCATCATTACGACAAATTCGTATATTAGACGATTACTCTATGTCACTAAATTCATTAATCATGAATTATCTTGCTCACCAATGAAGCCCAAATTATCACAACAACGATACAACAATGTAGTAGATATCCCCATTACCTAGTTAATCTATTTACATTAGACAGTGTTTAATTTCATCCTCACAGAAGATGCACCGTTATATTAGTGTCCGAAACAGATATCGACCTTAGGAATTACGTCCACTATAAATTATAAATATTTACTACTAATGACCTATAACCTATAACACATAACTCAGACCAAAAACAGTATCCTCACTTATTGTAAATATCATAACAGGCCTCGCATATCACATCACTAGGGAGTTGTAAATAGGTGGATTAGACGTTAATGTTACAATCCTGACATACGATATCGAGTTTAACTTCACAGGAACAACTATATCGTGCGTGTGTATGTGTGTGTGAGAGTATGTGTGTGAGTGTGTGTATTTGTCTATGTAAGTATGTGTCCCTCTCTCTCTCTATCTCTCTCTCTCTCTCTATGTATGTGTGTATGTGTGTGTGAGAGTATGTGTGAGTGTGTGTATTTGTGTATGTGTGTGTCTCTCTCTCTCTCTCTCTCTCTCTCTCTTCTCTCTCTCTCTCTCTCTCTTCCGTGTGTGTGTGTGTGTGTGTGTGTCTGTGTTTGTGTGGATCTATCTACATGTAGTGGTATATCGGCATGTGTGCATGTGTTGGATTATTCTAGTTAACTTGAAATAATTAGCCTAGATACTGGCTACCCAATGGGACATATGCATGAGGGGCCTTTTCTAATAGAAACAAAATTCATTACAACAGATCAAATGTGGTTTCGAACCACAATATCGAAAGAAATAGAGCAATGTTATAACAACTGTTCCCTTACAAAGCCCTATTTGTATATGCGCTTCTAGATATCTGTGAAAAGTACAGTTGTTTATATGCCTGACTGTTATTGTGATCGTCTGTATCATAAATCAATTGATAAAATAACCTAAACTATCTTACCTTAACCTAATTCGATTAATTTGTTTTTGTTAGACAGATGTCACATTTATTATTGTGATATTTATTTTATTCTTCATTCTGATTCATCCACGAACTAAAGATTAATACAATCAACGGGTGTTTACAATCTTGCTTACAGTCAGAAAGGAACCAGGCTGTTATACAATGAACGCGTCATGAGTTATTTAATATCGGCAAATACATTAGTCCTGAATATACCTGCTAAAGCACCATATATTGATAAAACTGGTAATAATTTCTAAACACACATGGTTGCATTCACTACGAACACATAAACACACACACGCACACACATAACTCGCTCACGCTCACCACACGCACGCAAACACACACACACACACACACACGCACGCACACACACACACACACACACACACACACATAGACATGAGCATGCTTTATGGATAAAAAGTATTAAAACCAGCCAACTAAAAAGTCAACGTTTTTTAGATATCGGCATACTTTCTACATAATCCAGTACATTATATTGTGAAAACTGTCGAAAAAATAATTACTGGTATGTTTCTTAAGAATACGATGAAATAATTGCTATATTAGAAGCTTTAATATTTAGGTATTATTTTATTTGTTTATTTATATCAAGTTACTGTTTCTTACTGATTACAATAAAGGTGCGATAAAAGATGTCGCATAATTCGTTTTAATGCGTTATATTTATGATAGACACAATCAATTACACTGTCTATGTACCAAATTACACACAATTAGTGGTGTATCAAATGTGTATGAGCCGAGCTTGAAATGGCTCGATTTGATTGGCTACTCAGGGGATTTAGCTAGAAAGAGTTGTTAACGCTGATCAAAGCCTACTTCCACACACAGAGCGAATTAAGAGAGATTCAGCGGAAGGTACTTCCAGTGTAGTTTCTTACAAACCGCTGTTTTAAAGTGTATCGTCGCTTGTTGAAAAGCACTAATTCCCACTCTGTATCGCATTACTAACCACATACAGTGGCAACAGTGATGTCTTAACACTTCGCTGCTATAGAACCTTCCCTGGTAATTGAATTACCACTTAGATTAAGTGTCGAAGAATGTACTTAATGAACTATAAGGTATCACTACAAATCATGTTGTTGTCCCCTCTGTTACTGGATACCGTCAAATCTATATGTATTACAAAGACTTTCCTTTCTATATGATAGCTCATTTCAGTAGTACTAACAACGTAAACATTATTTAATTACACCATGTAGACGTTTTAAATATATATATAAACACAACTGCATCATAAATTTGATATACAAATATATGCGGTCACATCTATTAATACCACATCGTATGATTTGTTATTCTAGATATTTTCTACACAGAAAGATTCTGAAACAATAAATCACAAAGTGAGTTAATTTGTTATCAACTTGCCTAAAACAGTTTTTAATTATTAAAATATGTAGAGTTCCATATCTCGGTAAGCTAGTATGATAATGTTAAATATATTCCCTCATTTTATGAAGCAGAATTCATCTTTTTTTCATTCAACAAGAAAAACTAACTTCTTGATTTTCAGAACAACATAATGATAATTTCATACAGCTATAAATATTGAGCCAAAATTGGATTAGAGTATCTAGAAAACAATATATATTTCCGTGAATGGTGTTAGCTCAAATCTGTTGTTTTATTTATTTCGTTAAGTTAAGGGGTTACACAGAGTAACACAGTAACATAATTTTGTTTCAATATATTTGTTATCGGCTCGATTCTGATTTTTATCCATTTCCGAGGAAACTTGATAATGTAGCGCAAATTGATCGAGGTTTCTTTGTATTCAATTTAATTATTCACTATAGGTGAATACGAATATTAATATTAAAAATTGGTTTTCAAATTTCAATGTTCATGTTATTTCATGTATGTGAATATATGCGACAGGTATCTTTTGTATCGCATTACGATAATCTACCCCTATCTGTTTGTATTATGTTTGCTTCATTAATAACTTATTGGTTACATTTTGTTCCTTGAAATGCAGATCGATTAACAATCAGGGGTACTGACATATACCAGCAAGCTGATTCCCATTGCTCATTCCAATTTATTCACAATGTTTTTGAGTGAACCAATAATGGCATCTTGTTTTGTTTGTTCTTAAACATGATTTGTATCCGGTAATGGCCATGTTGGTTTTGATGGATTGTACAAGCTCTTAACAGTATAGGAAATATAATTATATTCTACATCAAAATAGCCAGTTTAATGCATTATTTAATTGTATGTGATCAACTGATTTACCACGGTAAATATATCAAACATGTAATTTCTTCTTTAAGATGTTAAAAACGAACTAAATTATTCAAATAAGACCATTTGATCTCCAAATAGTACTGATTGGATTCAATATAAAATTGGCCGAAAGATGTATTCATAAGAATTTGATATCACTAAAATGCCTGTCGCGTGCAGATATATCAATATACTTAACTGAACAATTACAAAGTTGATCATTAAATAAACAATACAATAGGCGCTTATTCATAAATATATGTAATTGTTTATCTACCTCGCATAGGTCCTGCGTATTAAAATAATGAGAGACTATACTGGTTATTACACCACATATCATACACATACAAAACATACACGTACATATCATACACATACATAGCATACACGTTTTATATTAGAGTCAGGGGTTTTATTAATTTAAAACAAATCTATTTCACTTCCGCGAATGAGAACATTATTCCACAATCAAGAAAGTTATCCAACGTTTTATATAATGAATATCAGAAACCCATAAAACGGAATATAGATAGTATTGTGCCGTTTCACAACATATCTGTGTCGTGAACGATGAATTATTATTTTAATTGTTACATGCTATGTTGTTTGATACAATACCCTTTGTTGTAAATGTCAAGCATTCTTTCCCTAGTCCCTTGTCCCTTCAGTAAATAACATCAATTATTTCATGACTTAAATGTGTCTACACTAATTCCGAATGCGATGACAATTCACATTAAGCCGACACACAAAGAGGCAGAGAATTTACTGCTATTTACGCCTGGTCTGTACTACTGACGAATCCCATTTAATGCCCACAATTGTAACCGGTTAGTATTCATTGTGTAGTTTCACAACATTCACATCGATCAGGAAACTCAATCGGAGACTGTAACCTTTATATTGAAAGGGGACATAGAAAGATAATTAATTGGTCAATTCTAAGGATCAAGGTGGGCTGAAAAAGGTCACATCAACATTGACCATACCCAAACGGAAAGTATATGAAATAGCGGACAATCGATGTCACGCTGGATTATTGCTGCCATAGATAGAACAAAATTACTCTAACATAGATTTGTGTCAGATGTGTATTATTATTCTATGCTACTAACATACATCATTAGCATTCTATAATAGAACTAAATTGTACACAACGAGATATGTATGGTTAGATCTAACCAAGTTTACTAAATGTCTTATTTCATTCTAAAGCATTACTTTTAATTGTTTTCTCTTGGTTTTTGTTTTCTAGCCCATAGCAATTGTATAAAAAAAACACTTTCTTCATCAAAGACAATTATAATACTCCAGATATTCACAATGATTATCATACGTAACAACATATATCAGGAAAGAAAAAAGTGCAATTCTTTACATCGATATACCTCATGCTAGATACTCCTAATATCCATACTATGATAAAACAAAAAGCGAGCAGCCTACGGTAGAATGTGTATTAGGCACATGGTTGCACTGTTTCCATTGGAAAGAACAAAGCATGTAATTAATTGTTTTCACCTCATTTGGTCATTCTTTGAATTATGGAAGAAGTGCACATTAATATTAGGTATGTAGAGTGTGCATGTCTATTTATACAGAGCTTAATAATAAAGTTGTGGCAATTAGGGCAAATATGCTTATTATAATGTATTGCTTATTTATTTAAGTTGACTAATAATTGCATCCCGAATTTTGGTATAGAATTTGTGCTATATAAGAATGCACACTTTGTGAAGATGACGAAGATTCATAGCATCTTAGGCAAATATACAGGTTCTACATATCACACCTGGTCTCTTACAATCGCACAGATGTATATATAATCTCCTTGTGGATGACCTTTCCATTGTTGTGTTTATTTCTGGCTCTTACAATTAAAGAGACTATGGCTAAAGTTAAATACGTTTCGGAATGTGAAAAGAATCTACTGCTCTTTGCAAAATATATATTGCTCAATTAAATTTTATCAAATTGCATAATATATATTGCTCAATTAAATTTTATCAGATTGCATCAGATTGCAGTGATGATTTAATAATGGCCGCATTATTTACTGAAAATATAATTAACCTAATACATTACAGTAATGCTTCACTTGTATCAGTAAACATGAAACGTCATATCGCTTTTGAGGTGTACTCAAAGAAAGATACCATTCTACCCCTGATGATATAGATTATGTTTTGTTGGTTGTGTTTTATTTTATGTTATACATGATTTCGAGTATATTTCCGAATTGAAGTAAACATGAAAAATACAAATGCTGCTTTTTACGACCAGTTTTGTGCAGACGATATACTTAAAGGTCGAGCTATCTCCAAACACAAATCCGGAGAGGTGAAAGACGAAACATTCTTCTGACCTAGCTGATCCGTAATTTAAACCCCGGAGATGTAAACATGTGGCCAAACGCGCTAACTGTTAGGTAGAACGACGCAGAATAATTACAGCCTTTAAGTTTCATGTTTAAAAACAGATGTTAGCCACCATAAAATAAATTTTCATATTTTCCATATAGGCTTTCAGTTTTATTTTTTATATCCATAATGTACGGAAAATATACAATTTGTTTCAATGTTCTAAAACTGATTGGTGCCGGGATTATGTGTGAATTACAACAGTTGAAATGCTTTTTGGTCATAAATATACTTTGTCGGATAATTTGATATGTAAAACCATTACTTCACTCACCCATGGTAACACTGAAGTTATTCATTCGACATATTCCGTTATTACGTTGTTTTTACTAAATTAACCTATGGCGTGTTTCGCATATTTAGTCTGAGTAGTTTTAAGTCTGCTGATTCGGTACCAAAGAATTTATTTAGTTTTCATATGCTAAGTGATTTACTTCAGAAGACTCCCGAAGAGTTGGGAAAACATCCGTTGATGGCCACATTATAGTCAGTACTTAATACAATAATATATATTTATATTGAGCATTATAACATATGCACTGTTTACGGTATGGTTTGTCTACGCAATATAATTTGACTTTACTAGTCTGATTACCATTAAATATGCTCATATATATACAAAATGTAAATGTTGCTGTTTTTCGGCCACTTTTGTGCACATGGTAGACTAAATCGGTCGCACAATCTCCAAAGGCAATGAGACGAAGTGAAAGATGACTGATATATATATACAATACAAATAAGCAGCTGGAATTTGTTATACGTGTTGCCATGACTTGGGCACGAACTCATGTGAATGCACACATGTGAAGGACGGAATGATAGTGTATCATACACAGAATTATGAGTCAGAGTTTAGTAACAGGAATAGGTTAGTTACTGATATATTGGATTAATGTATCGATAGTAATTACATAGGTTGCGATTTCTGTCTTATCAGTCACTTTTGCCATTAGTATATCCGACGAAATTAATTGTGTTTTCTTAAATGACAGGTATTCATAGTATGACAACACATTTCACTTGATGACTATCAGTTTTGTTCACTGGGAATTACTGATAAAATGTATATAGTAGTAAATATAAATATATATTAGTATTAGTATATCAGAAGTAATAGCATAGCTAATTTGATAAAACAAACATGGCTAATATTTATGAGTTTATGTAAGCGGTGTTTCAAAGTTGACAAACGCACGCACGCACACTCGCACTCACACACGCATACACACACACACACACACACACACACACACACACAAACTATATATATATATATATATATATATATATATATATATATATATATATATATATATTCAAATAATTCAAATTAACAATTAAAATTTGATGTAATTGTATAATGACTGGGAAAGACCATACCAATCTTCAGTTATAGTAAACCCGGTTCATTAAGAGCTCCGGATAATTAAAGCCAATTTGCATCAAACATTTTTGAACACACTTCCTGTGTTGTGTCTGGAGGTGTTCATGCAACTTGACTAGCATATGAATAACTAAGTCCAATGTAACTAGCACATTGCATTAATATTATAATATTTTCTTTATTTTATGACAATAAAAAAAACATATCCATGCTTACTCAATGCACCGTTAATTAAGGATCATAGATGAATATGCTAGTTTTATGAGCAGCTATAGTTCGTACGAATGATAAATATTCGTAGAATATTTACATAGCGCAAGCATATTTTATGTTGTGCCAACCAATTTGTCACGCGTACGCTTTTTTGATCCGTCTGTAATATAAATACAATCAGCGTGATGTTGGTCAGAGTGATTAATAGTTACCGGTTCGATGAATACATTGACACAATGTTGACATGGCTGGTTTTTCTGGCTATTCATTATCCGCTTGTTACCGAAGGCTGCATGAGCTCAGTTCCGTTCGGTAAATTGTATTTCACCTCATTTGGCTCAAAATTATTATATTTGTGACAGTAATCCTATGGACTTCATAACCCCAATGAGTAGCCTTAAATGCTGTCCCAGTTTGTGGAGAGTGAGAACATATCTCAGGTTACTGCCTGTGAAGGACCATCGCAGGAACAAGGTCAAATAATCAATTTATCATTATACTGTTGCCCAACGGTAAATAAGTTAGATTAAACTTAAAATAGCCATATGAAATGCGCCTAATGTGTGCTGATGAATTATTTTAATAAACAAGTATATAGAGCAACTATTAATTGACTAAGATGTTGTGTTGCTGATGATTGTGGTGATGATTGATGTTTTACGGCCACTTTTCTGCACGTGGTATCCTACATAGACCGACCGACCTCCAAAGGTAATACAACGAAGTCAAAGATGAAACACCCTTCATATATGCCCACGCCGAGATTCAAGTGGTAGTTATATGTGATCCAACACGCTGCCGTTAGACCACGGAGGCACCCGTGTTTTGTTGCCTAATTACAAAGGCTAAATACTTTAAGCTTGTCATTAAATGTATATAATTATAATATATTAATTTAATGAGGATTGATAAGAGAATACATCGTGATTCCTTTAGCCATTGCCTTATCAATGGAGATTAGTATTTTATGGCACGCTTCAATAATTCAAATAATGATAATAATGAAATAATAATATATATTTATTAAAAACAAAATAATTTCTAGATTGATAACTTTGTACCGTTTGGCCTTTTGCAGATTTACTTCAAAGTTATTGATCATTTTGTGGTTGCAAAGCACAGGACATTTTCTTTTCCAATTAGCAGTGCAGTGCTTGATTTCAGTAGACAACAATAACCGTGTATTCATTCATGCTGATAGTAATGAATAATAAATTAAAATGTTATCTGTTCATTCCAGCTTCAGATAGTATATATTTGCGTCGTAATATAGTATTCGCATGTTTTAATTTATTATAAGACAATCTATGGCTATGAATCATGAAGAAGTAATAAATTGCATTGACCTGAAATCAACATAAATACAGAACGACTAGAGACCCGGATCACAAACAACAAACGTTTATAGACCATTCAATATGATTGAAGAGTGTTCTATATAGTTGTAGATCAGATTATATTCGATCAAAATATGCTGTTTGATTTCAATTGATATTTCAGAATTAATATGCCAAGCATTTTATATTGTTATGTACAGTTGAATATGTTCTGCCAATTATGTGACAAAAGCTGCTGTAAATACTTCATAAAGAATCGTATGATTGCTCCTCATCTGTGCCAATAATAACCTCGTGAACAGCGTAATTAGCCTAGAGAATTAGTTTATTTATATTCTTACTGGGTGGACCACAAAGAGTTGCCTGGAACTTACGCCTTTTCTGGGATTCCCTTACTTAGAGTCAATACTCAATTTATTCATGTCACAGATTATATCTCAGTTTACCTGCCAATTGCTCATTTACTCTCGACTCTAACATTGAGCGTCAGCCAATTTCTTGCTCTCACCACAGTATTTCTTCAATGCTCTATCATTTGTGGATACCATTAGACAAACCTATAGTCTTAGATAATTTCGAATTCATGACGCAAACTGACATCAAAGTCAGCAGAGACTTCAAAAAAGATTTATACACAAGCAGAATACAGCAAAAATGTTCGTTACTTTCCAGATTCATAATCTTTACTAAAATCGACACACACACCAACGTCTAGTAATCTCGAACAATAATCATTACGGTCTTGTAATGTCCTCCTTTGAATCACAGAACTACCGTTTAAAGTCAATATAGATAAATACAGAATATCTACATTGCTATTTATTTTGTTGCTGGTCAGCATGCGACTAGCTAAGATCTGAAGCGGTTTTCTATCGCTTAATTGGGAGCATGTAAATGATTTAAAGTCATACTATGTCACTCTTAAAGTCAATTAGGCTAGACACTTGAAGGTCTTCATCAAAAGGCGCAAATGGTGTACGAAATATCAGCTCTAGATAGTAATCTTATAATGTGCGTCTCTTTTTCTTCCTGGCTGTATTCGCGAGTACACGCGAATGTGTATGTGTGTGGATTTCACTAATTGATTTGCCGATGCTTTTTTGTACGTGACTTAGTAAATTAGTGAGCTATATACCGATTCACAACTTTAGGTTCTATCAAATCGCATTAATAATTGTAAGTTATTAATCTACTTTTAGATAATTGAGAAATTGTTTGATCCATTTTTTTTAAACTAAAATATGGTCTATAAAAAATTAAATTTTACTGCTCGGAAATTCTCAACTGTCTGCCGGTCTTCACTATTTTTAGCCCCAAATTATTATTGAACGGTTTTGGGAAATAAATTCGTACCCTTTACTTATATTTTACTGAAAAATGCGATAAAACTGATTTTGAATTTTAACTTTGTAAATGGCATGAACTATTATTACTCAGTATCTTCCCTAGTTAATAGTGTCTATTTTTATGAACCCCAATTATCACATTTCTTAAGCTAGACATAGAATCCAGGAGTATATACACACTGCACTCTCGGCTCGTTTATTATCCATGGTATGTCCCCTCCCAAATCATATCGATCAATGAAGTGATTTGACAGCGGTTATATTTGGAGTAAATTGGGGATTTAGGGAGATATTTAATGGTTTTCCATAATCGTGTTTCAACTGTAGATGGGTCGATGAAATGTATAATAGCATTATTGACAACACGGGGAATGAGGGTCTGGTCTGTTACACACTGACCTATTTGTTCTACAAGTATAACTTATAACTCTTATTGGCCTAGATTTGATTCAAATTTCAATATTCTATGTGAACTGGTTGGCGTTATAGCTTTGGAATCTTGGGAATTAAATGGCTCGTAAGACGGATGTATTCATAACTGTCTGTCAAGCCTCCAGTGTTATTCCAAATAATAAGTGCATTAAGCATGGTAAGTCTATGTTTGTATATGACAATAACTCATATGTTCCTCTGTTTAAATATCAAGTTATTAATTCCGCCTATCTGCATTTTATCGAGATATCTTCAGCTTTTATGATCCATCGACCATCGTAATAATAATTTAAAGAGCTATACTAAGGAAATAGAAGGTTAAAATGCTGTCCGAAAGAAAAAGCCTACCACATATTGCGCCGCATTCCTATTGATTATGTCTAAGAGATTGATTGGTTCGCTGGTTCCTTCGTTAATTCGCTAGCTCGTTCGCTCGTGTTAATGAGTTAATTTCTCCCCTTCCTTGAATAATTTAGAACATTTTATTGATGATATTCGGCTATGGATGACTCAATATTTTCTAATGATAATTAAACAAATATTATATATTTGACATCACCATATTGTGTTAAATTCAGAAAGACACCTGCATTACACATGGGTGCATCTTCGATTGCGCCTAAAGGGTCAGAAACAATAAAGGGGTTATTTTTTACGAACGTATTAATATGTATGAACATGTCACATCAGTATGCCGAGCTGACACAAAACACTAGCATCTGTAGTCAATGCCTTTGTTACATGTTGTATAGACTAATTCACTGAATTCATAATAATGCAGCTCGCATAGCGACAAATACTTGATAATATCAACCCGATTCTTCAAAAACTGCATGGCTACCTGTTAGACAACGTATTCATTTCATGACATAGTCATCCCGAAACCTCAGGTTATCAAGTTAGATAATATAGCAGTTACCTGTGTCTCGCCGTATGGTGATTCTGCGTTTGGTGTTCCAGCCTCCGCATTATGGAATAAGTTGCCGGCAGATATTAGAAATGTGTCGCGTCTTGAAAATAATAAATTCGTTAATTAAAAATACACCTGTTCAAGGTTACCTCCACAGTTAAATAATAATTATCCTTTAAATCTCTTATATGCCTTTTACAGAAATATTACTTGGTGTTTTATTATATTAGGTAATGTATATACAATACCTTTGAATGGCTCCTACTGGTAAGGGCGCTTTATTAAATATACATTATTATATTATTCTTGGCTTGTTCGATCACTCACTCGCTAGCTCATCCGTCAATCGCTTATCTACTCAATCACTACCTTATCATTTTGGTATCGCATTAAACAAGTCCATGAAAGAGACACACATACATTAAACATGCAATTTAACTATTACATCAGCGATAAAAACAGACAATGTAATAACTAACACTAGAAATAAGACGATTTATATTCGGAATATCAGTGGTAGGGGGGCAATATTTATGACAATCATTATTTAATACCAGATCAATAGCAGATAGCTAGGCAACTTGTTCAGAGACTATACATTGATGTCGCATTCCTCAGTTGGTGATTTTACTTGGTGTAATAGAGTAAATTTGATGCTAGTATAAATTGTTATATACAGAAATTAGTGTAGTAAACAATGATATTTATTTTGCATATCAGTAATACCAAATATTAGTTTTTTTAAATTATTATTATTAGGTATTCCTGAATTTTTATATGATATTTCTTTCTTTTTTTGTTGAAAAGGATAATATAATTTTGATGTTTTAATTAGGTAAAATAGTTAAGATTTATTATTCCCAGTATGATTGGGGTTTATATATTCATATTTTCTTATTCAATTGAACTGATCGTTTTAAAACCTAAAATGGCGTCCATATTCCTCATCCTTAATAAACGTATTAAGCTTTCTGGAGAGTAACAGTACGGGTAAGGATTTATTTTGTTTGAATAATGATCGTTTGCTTATCTGAGTGTATATACATATATATATATATATATATATATATATATATATATATATATATATATATATATATATATATACGGTATGTATGTGTGTGTGTATATATATGTGTGTATGTGTGTGTGTGTATGTGTGTGTGCGTATGTGTGTATGTATGTGTATGTGTGTGTATATGTGTATGCGTGTATGCGTATGTGTGTGTGTGTGCATGCGTGCGTGCGCGTGCGCGCGCGTGTGTGTATTAGACTACAAATATAAATCTACATGAAGCTGAATATATATAAACCAAAATATACACATACCTACACATACAAAAGTTAAGCTATATATAAATCAATTTTAAACATTTAAAACAAATCTGGGAAACTCAACGGCTTATGTGGATCAGACAATCCGCATTATGTAGGTCACAAATATGTACTACCCACTGGGAAGCAGTTGTAAGCAATGAGTGTACAGACAACGGAATGACATTCAAATAGTATTATTTCATTCATTCGTTCGTCCATTCACTCACTCAGTCTCTCACCCTATTCGTTCACCTGTCATTCAGTCATCTATTACCATTTTGGTACTATTTACTAGCAGGTGATAAGTACTGTGAGACCAGAGTTTACATTCAGCAGTAATTTCCTGTTGTTTAATAACACGAGTTCCACAGAATACACAACAGATGCTCAACTTCATTCTGGCAAATCTTACCTATGTAAACTGTGCTGACAGGTGTTCAATACATCCGCCGGCGTTGCAAATTGTTCTCTGACCAGGTTAATTAATATTTTCCGAGTAAGACGGGTAGACGGCACACAGTCTACACAAGTAGAATATGTAGATTAAACGTTTAATCAATGTGAGTAAAATATGTATTTGCTTGTAATTTGCCAATAATTTCATCGTTTTCTTGTATGTGAGTATTTAGCCTTTATTTTCATTGATTGGACATTGTCCAAGCTATTTCAGAAACGTGTTACTGAAACATTAACAATAATATTGCCATGCTTTTGCCATCTGCATAGATAGTGGTGACAGTTCTATTATATAAAGGCAGATACTACAAGGCCATATCGCCTAACTTTAGACAACTGGAGACGGTGGTGATTGACAATTTAAATAGATACTGTGAGTCTTCAAAGTAGATAATATTGTTAGTGTCTTCTCCTTATGCATCCAGCTCGTTTGAAGTCTATGCTGGCTTTGATGTCAGCTTACGACATGAATACGAAAATAGCCTAGATTATGGGTTTCTCGAGTGACATCCACAACTAATAGAGTCGTGTAAGCAATACTGTAGTGAGAACAAAGCAACATATAAGCTTACATTTCATGTTAGATCCGAGATGTGTGTGTTCTTTTTTTATATATATATATATATATATATATATATATATATATATATATATATATATATGCGTGTATGTGCATGCACAGGCACAGTGCATCAACATATCTAAACATCCTTCGAGACCTACCTTCATAAATCTAAATCTAAATACAACTATACATACATTAATCTAAAAATAAAATGTTCCATACCTCCACATATTGATAGATGCATGCGTATACCTAAGCGTGTGTCTGGTCTACTCATCAGCCTGTGGGACCCAGCTAATTCGCTTTTCCTACACGACAAATACTACACAATGGATTATTACTTGACTAGAACGAAATATCATCTCAAACCGGAGTAAATACTATGATTTACTCGAACCTAACAGCTAATCCTCATATTTTTCCGTTCATCACTAAGGGAACGTTCATTCACGCCTAATTTAGCTTCCCTGAGTATATGCAGTTAGGTGCGGTGGGATCTAAATTAAAGCGCCTATCCACTTGATCTATTTGACTCATGGTCGAGAACAGCGGATTTCAGGCAGATCTCCGATACTGCGAATGACACGTTGGGATTATAATAGCTATACATTTAACAAATTTCCTATATCAGTATAACCTAATTACTCATAATATGGGAAAAACTCTGTCCGCAGCTTAATACCCATGGATATTACTGCCGGAGTAACAAACGATTCCAGTAGTATAAATCCACCAAGCAGCATTGTATGAATTAATAGGTCGTTTCGCCAGACCACATAAGAGGACAACAATATAGATTCTATATTATACATAACAAAGCTAATAAACTCAAACATGTTGCACCAACGAGATAACTTTCTTACATTGGTGTAATAAGGAATTTGGATGGAAATAGATAAGATGTCTGGCACGGGCAATGTGCGTTTTAGGATACATATAAAGAGGCAACAGGCACAGAGCATCAACATATCTAAACATTCTTCGAGACCTACCTCTATAAATCTAAAGACAAATGCAACTATACATATATTAATCTAAAAACAAATGTTCCATGCCTCCAAATATTGATAGAAGTGTGTGTACCTAAACATGTGTCTGGTCTACTCATCAGCCTGTGGGAACCAGCTAATTCGCTTTTCGTTCACGACAACTATATCACGCCCACAGGAAAGCGGCTGAAATATGTGAATATACATAAATATTTTGATCCACGAAGAAATGGATAACTGAATGCAATTAACGAAATCTAGAATATACTTTAACTGAAGATGAGAGTTTGGAGATATAGGCTAATCATCTAAATACATTTTTCTATTCTTATTAGAGTACCTATAAATTTATTATTTGCATAATAACGCGTTGTTTTAATTTCATTTTGAAAATTGTGAGCCATCTGATTGTTTTAATATTGGCGTGGCCGTACACATCAGTCATCATCATCGAATACCTGATATAGGGCTTGTGTTTCTGATAGATGGTCAAACGGTGCCTTGAACACACTAAGCAGACAAACATACGGATTGTCTAAAATCAAATAAAATCCTGCTTACCAAACCCAACATCCAAACCCTAATACGATGAATATGACTATGACTTTCTTTATGAGGTTTTGCTATATTCCAAGTGTTGCTGTTAATTTCCTACATGTATAGGATATATCATTAATATCAGTTCACAGGTACGTAGGAAAGAAGTATACTTAACATATACCTCGTCATACAGACCTTCTTTCTTTTAAGCAATAATACAATATGAAAACTCTTCCTTATTTAGGTATTTGATGATTTATGATTATATTCTAAGCATTCATGAGAAACAGCTACTTACACATTAATATCCCTCAAGCAGTAGAAACTGAATACACTAGTCAACTTCAAATATGAACGATGTTTCCTTCTTTATTCATCGCACGAGTATGTAAGTTGATTAACATTACTACCTGGTGATTACACCTCAATATTTTAATTGTGTAAAGTAAATTGAAATAAAGTAGATTACTTTAGAATTATATATAACCTGTTGTTACACTAACATAAACCATTTTTCATAAATACTTTTAATAATATGCATGATATGAATGAATAATTAAATAGCCATTTGGCACATAATTTGCTTAGCTTTGCATGTGGAGGGAGGCATAATGATTATAGAGCACACTCCTTATATTAATCAGTTAACATAGCAGTAGTTCTGTTTAACAAATCAATCTCAGTTAAATAGGCAATGCCATTTAAGCATTATTTTACTGATATTATCAACATCAAATTAAGGCTTATTCAAAGCATCTCTCCTCAGAGTGAATAGTCTTTCAACGTTTCCAGTTTGAGCTCTATAATGCAGTTCTGTAATTATGTTGACTTCAGGACAGAGGCAAGAATTAAAAGCTGGCATTGTAATTCAGTATTCAGTAAAAGTATCACCAATCGTCTGCATTAGTATATTGTGCATTATATTTAAATAGTCACTGCTAAAAGGTGAAACATCCTATAATGTACAACCACGAAAGGATCAATAACTGGCAAGACAGTATACACCGGCAAGACAGTACTATGCAGTTACTGTGCAAATATGTTAGGGTAAAGTAAATTAATCGTAATTATTATTTCAATATTACGACTTCAGTTACTGAAGAGCGGGTACAAATATAAATTTCCGTTTATAGGCGTAGACTATAATACACCAGATAGTAACTTGTATCCATCCTCAGTAAATGAAAATGTTCACAGTATGAGATTTAATGAAAGTCTCAACTTATTAGTTTTCGTAATTCGGCAAAACACAACATCAAAGTCATTTAACATATTCCTACATTTGCCGGCTTACTACATCTCATCGACAGTATGAAGAACGTAGATATGGCATGGCTGTTCTGAGCTTTATTCAACAGAGATAGATCAGTTCGTAAATAGATTGACTAATTGATCCACTGCCCTTTTCTTGTGAGCTCCTTAACAGACCGCACACTGAGAACTAAGGTTGCATACAGTCCACAGACATGAAATGTATTTAGAGTTGGTCTTTGGGTTAGCAAGAGGATACGATTACTGTCACAAATTTCATTTTGTTGTAAACGATGTAAACACTTAAACCACGATTTACACACCGGAAGTGAGCTCATGAGGCCTTTGATAACAAAAGAAGAGTGAATAACCTTGGAAGGCAAACGCTGACAACCTTGTAATAATGCAGACGTCCAACTTGTAGTCATTAATCATTCTGATTCAGCGGAGAAAGGGCATGCATGACAAATTGGATGGGTAAGCAAATTTAATCCTTGTCGTAAGTAGAACCTTTCTGACTATCTATTAATCCTTTGAAACTAAGCCGCTGACGAAAAGCGGCCATTTTCAGTGGTTAGTTTATAACCGTGTTTACCTTAAATACGGTTCTGTGTTATCTTTTCTTTATTTAGGCTATTAATACCCTTAACTACGGCATCTATGCTCAGTGAATCAAGATGTTGATATATGGATAAGGGACAAGCAATTCACGTGAATATTATGGAACAAGTACATACGGGGTAAATAGACGGCAATGTGCATATTATCACGCGGTGCACAACATATTTAATAATAAACAAAACATGATTATATATTTATATTTTTCTACATAGTCGTGTTGTATAATAATATTAAATATTTTATTAAGTTAATAATTGGGTTTGTGACATTCTGTCAGGTAATATAGACCTGACAATCAATACAATATAAATATGATATACTCGTACATAATTAGGAAAACAGCCATACTTCTTTCATCCAAATATTTTGTTTCATTCACATAGATAAATTATATCAAGCAATCTTATATTATTTTATTAATTTATATGTGGTAACTTGTTCATGTCAATTTGTGTGTTTCTCTACTAAATTACCTAACAACACTTTCAATATTCAGCATCAGGAATGAATATCATGTCCATGCTGCACTTTGGTATTTTATTGATCTTTGATATGTGTTGTCACCTTGGGGCAATAATAAGAACAATTAGCTATAAAAAGTAGTTCGCATTATATTACTCTATAGTTGCTGCTATCTGATAACCTCTTCATTTAATTATCAGGAAAGCAGAATTTCAATAAATGTATTTAATTAAATGGGTTATTCTAAGTCAGTGGTTCTATGCAAATAGCGAATGCAACATAGTACAATGTAAATTAGTGTTTCTCGTGATTGTTGTGAATGAATTTTTTTGTTCAAGATAAGAGAAACACCTAGCGTTTAATCATGCCATGTTATGCAATGCTAGTAGTGGCAACTGGCACAAATAAATTAATCAAACCTGACCTAATATGGGTGTTAAGCGTTATTGGTTCTCTTTTGTCAGTAACAGATAAGAGTGATAATGGTTTTTATTTTTTTTTCAATTATCTTTCCATTTATATATGATAAATTTTAATGTTTGACATTCGAATATTTTTTAATAACTTCTTGTATAATATATACTAATTAATGAAAATAATAATAATAATAATAATAATAATAATAATAATAATAATAATAATAACATTAATGTACATTTAATAAAGCACCATTGTACAAATAATATGTAATTTAATAATACCCCAAATAATATGTATGTAAAACCCTTTAAGATATTTAAATGATAAATTATTATTTAAATGTGAAAGAACGGATTTAAATTATCCAGAGAGCATTTCTAATATCTACTGGCAACTTTATTCCACAAAGGGGCGACTGCAAACTTAACGCACAATCGCCATATGAATTAAGCCAAGATACAGATACCTGCAACAGTATCTGCCAGAATGACCTGAGTTTTCGGGATGACTTTAAAGTCATTAAATAAATCTTGAAATGGATACGCTGTCTAACAGATAGCTACTGAAATTCTTGAAGAATTGGGGTGATTTGATCATATTTTCCATTTGAATTCGCTAAATGCAACGATGTTAAAATCAGATATGTCCTATAACAGGGGGTCACAATCGACTTTGGGAAATGAAATAAAGGTATGGACTACGGTTAGAAGTGTTTCTTCTCTCAAGAATGTTTTTAAACAGTGGATCTTCTTAAGGTGGTAGTAGGCAGCTCCGCATACTGATACGACATGTTCATACGTGTTAATACATTTGTGATATATGCAGTTGTATGTCATGAGCATACAAGTGATATTTATCTCCATATCGCGGTCCAATGATCCAAAGATGGCGGGTATACATTGGGAAAACCAGAGGATCAAGAATTAAACCCTGTATTACACCAGTTAACGAAACACAAACGTTAGATGAAATTGTTTAGAATATTACAATCGAAATTGTGTTTTTTTATCAAAATGTTTCACAAGAACTGTTTTCATGGATCTCGGAAAAACACACATAGATAATGATTTATTAATTATCTTTGTAATTGGGCTTATCAGAACCCTCAGACGTGTAGTCATGGGGTCATCTGGGGAGAAAATATTAAACGATTAGATGACCTTTTCAGATACTGTCTAATATCAATCTCTGTAAAAGGCCCAAATGTATCCATTGATATGTAGAACACTTATGCCAATGTCAAACTCTGTGATCAGGTGCTTGAAGGGAACCCATCGTGTATATTTAATATACTTTGACATAAGTTATTAAAACAATGGACCATATATTTATCTGAGTTAATAATGTTTGGGAGAGCAGTCTGACCTTTATGTAAAACTGTATTAACAACACTGAAAACAATCCTTTGTTTTCACTTGGATGCTTTGGGGTTTTTATCGTAATATTCCTATTTAGCATGGGCAAGGGTAATGTTTGCCTAACTTTTCTGACCTTGAATAATTCATAATGAACACACAAACTGGCCCTTATCCATAGCCACTCACTATACCTTATGTGACTCTCTGCAGCTTGTATGTCCTTATTGTACCATCGACGTAGTAGTCTTTTTGGCATGTTCTCTGTCCTAACGGGTGCATGCTCATCTACAATGTCCTTCAATGCACTATTATAGAGATCCACCAGATGGTCGACATCATCCGGTAGATCTAATACCAGAGAAGAGATACGCATATCAGCAAAAAGGCTTCCTTATCAATCTAGTTATAGTTTCTGTATCAAATAACTCTTTAGTTGTATGAGATTGATTCTGTGCAGATACATCAATGTTGACAAGGAAATAAACAGACAGCATGGAAAACACAGACATCACCACGGGAGATGACAAGATATAAGATGTGACCATGCGTATGTGCTCTTTCTTGCCGAGAATGGCAGTTTTAAGAATGTCAGCCAGTTGTATCATATATGCATCGCTCTGGCAATATTAAATATATATTGTAATCATCTAATATTAACAGATGGGCACTGTTGATAGGAAGTGAGTCAACAAATTCCGAAACTTTCAGGCCATTTTTCTTAGTTGGGCATAATCAGTAGATAATGGCCACACGAACCCTTATACCCCAGCTATAAAAGTCAGTTGGTAATTATCAAAAGACTTTGGGTTTCACACTTCAAAGAATCACGAAAGAGAATGCCGATTCACAACCAAAACTCGGGTTTTTAGCGTTACCGCTGTAGTGGGCTATAATGTAGGGTGCCTAATAAGCGATTAATAAGAAAATACAAGAAACTAATAATAACTAAATATTGTCAATTTATGCTAATACAAATTTAATTTATATTTTTATATATTCGAAAAAAAAATAGTTTCCCTGTATCTGCGAAATATTCCGGAGCCATTACATCGAGACCTGGTCATACTTCCCGCCATTAAGCCTTGAATGGAATCTTCGCCAGCTTTATTTATAAACCAGTGTCATTTCCGTGATACAAGTATGATTATTCAAAGACTCAGCCAGAAATATAACAGTCGCCTTGAACAAACGAAAACTCATTCTGAAATATGAAGAAAACAAAATTGTTGGGAAAATATATAATAATGCTTCTAATTATTTCGATTAATTTTAAATATGTCTTATGTAACTATGTAAATAAGTCAATTCCTGACCAAAGATATGTATCGAGTGCATAAAATAATTATGTTTCAGAATGTAAAAATAATATAATCTACACCTAAATCATATATAACTTGGGATATAATGATCACTATTAATGAAGTTTAAAAAAATTTATATTTCATTTTATTGTAAATAAGACAATTATACATAATATTAAGACATATATACTATGACAAGATCATTTGGTCTCATTATGGCAAATGTTGTTACACAGAAAACGCTTGTTTTTTACTTTTAAAAAGCTTAAACTATATTTACTGTTGCAATTAGGCAGCCATCGTTACTTTTGTAGTGCACGGAAGAAGTGAAAATTGGGCAAATGAAATGGATTCCATAATTCTTATAAGCTATTTCATCAACCAAACGAATTTAACAAAATAGGACTGAATAATGTATCGACATTCTGAGGCGTATTGAGGTAAAATCTGAGAGGTTATTTGATTTAAGTGTAAGAGAACAATAAAAGGTTACGCCTTGGAACAATATTATATAAGTATCATACCAGTAACTTAATATTATTAAGTAAATAGTATTTGTTACAATAGAAAGTCAATTTATAATTTTAATGCTCACCAATTTATTAGAATGGTGATGACTCACCTCTGGTAAAAATATCTTTGTCAAATATCGCATATGAGGAAATTATGTCAAATTGACTGTTGATTTTGTTTCGAATAACACAAAAATGCGATTCGTACTTATTGTCAGAAATAATTCCGTAAATCATTTTACCGAGCATAGACTAGGTTTGCTCAATAATAGCGATATACAGGCATAATTATCCTCAAAACTATCTTTACAAATGTTCAAAATGCCGTTTAATGTTGCATTACTTTTTCAAGAAAGGGTGTCACATAATCAACGCATTCGAATGTACAAACTACCTTAAACCTCGACAAGATTAATATTTTAGGCACTTACATTATAGTGTCTGCGGCGATGGAGAGTTATTTGCAATATCACAGTCCCACACTATTTAACATAAATGTGTTCGTAATGTTTTATATATGTGTTTTGAATTACATATCCTTCGTGTATTTACGCACCACAAATAATGAAACTTCGTTATTCAGTTCCTTTTGCTTCATTATCTAAAGAGTAATATCGAGTTACACAATCATATAGCAATACATATCAAAGGATATATCTGGTCTGCCACACTTCAAGCTAATATTTGGGTTAATGTTGTTAAGATAATCTGATATTGCGATAACTGTGCAGCTTTCCAACATTGCATTAACATACTTCTCTTGTAAAATAGCATAATTCATAAAGTTTTAATTAAAATAATTAATGTATGATTACATTACATTATACTATATAACATATTACGACCGCACTTTTGAGGCCAATGCCTACGATTGTTCTCTTTTATTCTTTGCCGCTTCCAAAATGTATTACTATTTTAGGTGAACACCAATATACTGAAATTGAACCAGGACATGTTGGCATTAACGTAGGATGCAGTTAAATAATGGTCTTAGAATACGAGCCTGGTGATTTGAAGCTCTACATGCAGATATAATATACATCGGTGCTTAGAAGTGGAGATCACTTTGTGAATGTAGACTTCTTCTTTTTCACATGTTAGGAATCATAGTATATCCAGTTTACCATGTCAGTAGATTTGGACAACGAACACTTGATATTTGGGTGCTATAATAGTTATAGTCTCCTGATGTTCTTCAGTAATAAACCGAAAATGCCGATCTCTGATAAAACGCGTTATAAATTTTCATCTTTTTTATGATCATAATAAATAGAAAGTAATAAATGTTTTTCCTTGTTGATGTATTAAACTAATACAGCATAATCTTGACCAGATATAGGGATCCGAAGTTTTGAGATATTTAATTATTTTTGCCATACATCAGATGCCATTCATTATCATTACACCTTCACACTGAAAACAAATACCGGAAAATAATATTATAAATTCGATATCGAAACTGAACAGCTAATCAGGTACTTAATTAACACGGCATAATTCTATATTATTTATATTACAGCTTGCTTGAATGATTTCATACTATCAAGGTAACTTGGAAAACCCCATTCTATAACTACGACAAAACTAGGAGAGACATTTGTTCATATATCATAATGCCGGCGATGTAGAAGGAGACCTGTTCTCATACAATCCCTGCTCGTAACGTAAACACGAGTAACCAACGCGCAATGCCGCACTCAGTAATATGTCAGATATTGCTCGATGAAATCTACACGTATTCATTCACATGTCGTCAAGTAAAGGTAAACACTCCAAACTCTGTATATTGATTTAGGAGATGAGTTCACCATAATCATATTCGCTTTGACCATGCCATTTATGATCAATATTAATCTGGTGATTGCATAGGAATGGTCTATGACAGTCATTTCACGGTCTATAATTAGAAATGTGTGGTTCACTATTTGGTTGGTTCATGGTTCTATTTTATTTCGAGAATAGACCTTGTCAACTAATTTTTGCTGGCTTTTACACTTCGTGTCACCACCCAGAGCAGCGGTGGCCGAGTATCATGGTTTTCAATGTAGGCCAGATTCTTGTTCTGAACATCTCTGTTGCAACAACGATCTACTGCGTAATGAAATTGGAATTTAGATAGAAAATATTTCTAGTGATAGATTAGTTTCTTGTTGTTCAGCATGTTCCATTGTTAAATGTTGTTATTGTCTATAAATGAGAGTAAATATTTCGTTTGCGAAATCCGCTAGTATAGGTTATCGCTTGAAAATTGAAATGGCGACAAACGAGGTTTGTTTACGTTTTAAAATCAACTCATGGTTCGCGTTAATTGACGATAAATAATACCCAAATGCAATATATCAATACCGGATTATTGCTCTATCAATTAATACCTTTCGGTATGCCATCTATGCCGACGCATTATCAATGACGTACGTATGCGTCATGAGTCTACTGCTAGACGATGGTGAATGTTCTACACGGAAAATGACCACAAATAAAACAAAGCGTCGAAGTTATCTCAGAATTCTCCTGGTAAATCTATAACATTATAACTGCCTTGTCCATTTTCGATATTATTACAAATGACCAAATATGTGTATTGAAGAAACAGTATGGGAAAGTCATGCCTCTACGTAAACTTTCGCTACGAATACGGCAATCCGATTGTACGGGAAATGTGTTCTGCAAACTACTACATAGAACTTCCAATTTAATCTATTTTGTTTACTAATCAGTCTTCTTTGAATAGAAATATAATAAATATCACCTTATCTCTCATTTTCCTTTACTGACTGTTGTAATCGTGGAGTATTATCACCAGCAATGATCTTTAAATTATACAAACAGCGTAACACACTGAAAAGGAACGGTGTAGTAGTTCCAAATCCTGCCGCTATATGTCACTAGCTTAATTGACAAGGTATATTATTCATCACGTAATGAATTGACTAATAAACACATAAACTACATTCTTAAACAAACTTATCTTGTGCATAATTGTCATAGTAGCAATCAGTGTAATTAAATTGAATTTTGCTCCTATGGTTCGTACTCATACTATATGCTCAGAATTCGAATAAAATGAAATTTTCAGACAGTGACAGATGGTGCCCATTTGTATTGATTAAATTGACAAAAATTGGTAAATGACACGAGAGTAAATGATGTATCCATTTTTATCTTTGGTAGAATATAAAAATATGAAACAAATATTTGATGATGAGGCAGCTCGTTTCGTTATGCGATTTGTCAGCTATTCCGGTGATCAATCACTTCATCCTAATTAAATAGGTTTCATAATTTTAAATATTGTATGGAGAACAAGTTTTAAAAGCCCCTTCGGTTTTGCGTGTTTAAAACATTAGCTTTGTCAACATTATTTATGCGACATTTCATTAGTCCCTTTACCTAACGATAATATGTTGTAGCGTACAAGGTGTCACGTGATTCTGCGCGTACCAAAGTAACTACCTGCGGGCAAATAGTTCACCATGAAGCTAATACATGTACAAGATAAATAATTTGTTGCGAAATTTTGCTGTCAACACCAATTTGCTTTTGCTCAAACGAAACCTCTAATTAACATTAATTGTTTAAATCAGTCATCCTCACCCCACCTTCATTCCGAGTTCGAATAGCTCAACAATCCAAACTGTATCAATTGGAACTGACAAAGGTCCCCTGGGTCCTGCATCGTAGCTGACACGGTGAAAATACCAAAACGAGGCCCATAGTTATAGATTTTCGATGTTCCGTTCACATACACGAACCCTACATCTAGAAGTAGCCTGATTACTTACTTAAAAAGGAATTAGGAACACGATACAATGCATTATTACTGAACTAGATTGAACCATCGCTCCTAACCGAAGTACATCCTGTGATTTATGTAAACATAATAGCTAATTTACAAACATTTACATATATTAGTGAAAACTTACCTAATTTAGCTTCTCTATAGTTGAGAACACCGGATTTGTTTTACTTAATTTTCTTTCGTTTTATCTGAATTTCATACTGTTATATTTATATACTGTCTTTATTAAAACCTTGATTTGTATATTGTAGATTGGCAAATTTTGACGATCGCATTAAGTTGGCAAATTTGGCGAATGACGAAAAATCGACAATTTAAAACACCGGCAACATTTTCCGTTTTACAGTATAACACACAATCATAAATTCCGTTGAAACCAATAATTCGCCAAATTAAAACGCCGCCATCTGGTACAGATTATGAAATTCGCCAACTTAATACGTCGCCATCATTAACTGATTTACAGTATTTATCAGTGTGTACATAATTACACACATACACACACACACATGTGCATGGATTGGTGTCTACAGGCATTCACATGCACCCTTGCAGATACGCCCATAGACACTTTTATCTATAGTAAGTGTGATAAAATGGTTTTGCCTTTTTGAAATTGGTTTTCTCTTTCTGATATTCTTAGAGAGAAGCCTTCGTACGACAATACTTAAATATGTAATACCAAAAAGCTGTGAACCTTGATACATGATTAAATTACTCAAAAGGAAAGATATTTATTTGATATCAGATGGGCATCTTAGACAACGAATGTCTGTCAAGGATAACAAACACCAGAAACAATGGTTTGAGATGGATCAACAATGTGAAGCATTGAAGCTTAATCTGGATGTCTATATTTATTTAAGGTTTATTATCTCAGGCTAGCTTAATTACATAATGAATCATATATATATATATATATATATATATATATATATATATATTTTATTTATATATATATATATATATATATATCATGAATGTTGTCAGCTGCTTATTTAGTAATAAAATGTTTCCGGACGAAAGGTGTTTCCGGACGACAAAGATACAATTTGCTTAGCCATCTCATCGGTTATGCAAACATTTCTTTTCAGCCTTGTACCATGCATTATGATTGCCGTGTCATCAGACAAACGCAGGAATCAGAAATTATCTTATTCCTGAGTGGTTTTCTTATTGATGAAACTGCTAAACCTGTCCGCCACTAGTTCAACAGAAGCAAAATGTGGAAGATTTACATACCAGTTACTTCACTTCAAGTTCGTAGCTAATTTGAAGGGTTTCGTTTGATCTGCTCCACATTCCTCTATTTATTTGTGGAAAAAAATACTTCTTCTCTTCGAATATTACTGTATTCGTTTTCTACAGAGATCACTGTATATTTCAAAGTGCACCATAAAAGAAGTTCGGGGCCAGGTTTTCTCTGTTTTCCTCCGAATGTTCTTAACATGTCAGAACTTATAAGGGTTACAAAGAGTTTCTGGTATCAACGTAATAATATTTTAACAAGAGGGAGCAGAACGTTTAATGATACTCTGGACACCTTTATTTTAGGCTTCTACCAGCTCATCAACTGATCACTCACAATTATTCAGATGTTGAAAAAACTTAGATCCTCAATGCCATATTTTCAGTACCTGATCTTTCTTTGTATTCAATTAGGCTTAATAATAATAATAATAATGTATATTTAATAAAGCGCCATTGCTAGCAGGAGCCATTCAAAGGGCAGTACAAATAATATTTAATATAATAATACCCCAAATAATGTCTGTAAAAACCCTGTAATGATTTAAAAGATAATAATTATTTATCTGTGAAAGCGACCTTAAATAGGTGTGTTTTTAGAAGAGGCTTAAAATTTCCAAGAAATTACGCATTTGTAATATTTGCCGGCAACTTATTCCACAAAGTGGGGGCTGTAACACTAAACGCACAATCACCATATGACTTGAGCCGAGACATTGGCACTTGCAATAGTAGGCTGACAGAATGACCTGAGTTTTCGGGATGACTTTCTAATGGAAACCAGTCCACACAGGTATTCTGGCGCCATATCATTAATATATTTATAAGTTACTAACATAATCTTGAAATGGATACGCTGTCTAACAGGTAGCCAATGTAGTCTTGTAGAAGAATTGGGGTGATATGATCAAAGTTTATAGTATTTGTTACAATGCGAGCTGCACCATTCTGAATTCACTGAAGGCGATTAATGTTATAATCAGATATGCCATATAACAGGGAGTTACAATAGTCTATACGAGATGTAACAAAGGCATGAACTACAGTTACAAGTGATTCTTGTGTCAAGAATGCTTTTAAACAGTGGATGTTCTTAAGATGGTAGTAGGCAGCTCGGCATGTTGATGTGACATTCTCATGCATGCTAATACATTGGTCAAAAATAACCCCTAGATTTTTTACTGACCCATTAGGGGTAATCGAAGATGCATCCATCTGTAATGCTGATGTCTTTAGGGATTTAACACAATGTGGTGATGCCAAATATAAAATATTTGTTTTATTATCATTTAGTTTTAGAAGATTTTGAGTCATCCATAGCCGAATATTGGGCAATACAATATTCTAAATTCTTCAAGGAAGAGAAGAAATGTAACTCATTGTCAGGATCCAGTGATATATACAGCTGTGTGTCATCAGCATACAAGTGATATTTAACCTCATATCGCTGCGCAATGATCCCAAGAGGACGGATATACATTGTGAAAACCAAAGGACCAAGAACTGAACCTTGTGGTACACCAGATAACAAAAACTGAATGTCAGATAAAATACCATGAACAGACACTCTCTGGGAGCGTTGTTCCATATAGGATCTAAACCATTCAAGTACTCTACCTGACAGACCAAACATGTCTTTTAACCTAGAGAAAAGTACATTATGGTCAACTGTATCAAATGCAGCAGACAGGTCCAGAAGAACAAGTATTAGGCTTACCTTGATCAATTGACATCATAATATCATTTTTCACTCGAACCAAGGCTGTTTCAGTGCTGTGACCACTTTTATAGGCAGACTGTAGTGATATAGGCAGACTGTAGTGAAAGGCTTCTACATATTAATAATGAACTGTAGACATGTTATCTCTGACTTACTCATCGTGACAGTCAGTCCCGATTTGTAGAGTATGCCAATACCACAACCGCACCTATCTCTTTTGCGATGAAGATGATTAAACTCATAACCTGCAGGGACAAACTCACTTATGGTGAGTTGATCAGTGTCAGTTCCAAACCACGTTTAATTAAGTGCGAATCCATCAATACATTATGATACAACATATTCAGCCACATGTATGGCTTTATTCCTCACTAGTTGTATAAGCGAGCAAATTATTTTACATTTCTCAAGTTGTTGCTAAGTAGTACTCTTTAATATGAGGCTGCATTTCAGTACACGACTGCCAGAGACGTTCAGTACATGTTAATGATAAAATATATAGAGCAGTAAAAATATATACAATGGTAAAAATAAATATAAATTAAAATTACAAATACAATTACAGGTAACAATCTTGGTAAATAATTATATAAATGAATAATGTCGGTAAAGGGAATTACTGGTCTTTGATTACTGTAACACGTTTCACCAATGGCCTTTTTACTGTAAACATAAACTAGTTTGAGATATGGCCCCCGATAGTTTAATAGCATCGATAACTTAAGGAACGTTAGATGAGGCATTTTAAGGAGGATCCTTATGCGGTGACATGTGGTGTTTATGTCAATTGCTTAGCGCGTCAGTGATTATATATATTTCGAATATATAATTAGAGTTAGGTTATAATATTTTTTAAAGATTTGTATAATATCGGCTACAGTTAATACATATCCCTATTTACTAAAAAAGTCCATTGATGAATTTTTTTTATCAGTGGAATTGTTTCAAAGAAATGATAAATGGTCGTAAAATATTTACATAATTTACTGTGTCAACCAATTTGTCACGGGTACGCCTTTTTCCGTCTATAGAATAAATACAAACATTGTCATGTTGATCAGACTGATTTATAGCAACGGGTTGGACGTCTGCATAGACACACAGTTCTCATGTCTGGTCTTTCAAGGATATTCGATCTGCGTTTGCTACCGAAGGTTCAATGATCTCAATTTGTGTTACTAAATGGAGGTTTGAACATTTACCATATTTACAACAAAATTATCTTTGTGATAGTAATTATATGTCCTTGTTAATCCTTAATCCTAACGACTAGCCTTAAAGCCTCATATTGGCTGTGGACAGCGTATGGTCAGTAAGGACCATCGCAGGAGCAAGGTCACCTGACCGATTAATCATTGTGTCGTTGCCCAGCGCTAACTATGTAAACCGACCAAACGAGATACATCTTCGCTGTAGTGATGGTGATATTTAATAAGGCAGTATATTTAGCAACTATTAATTGACTCGGATGTTGTGTTGCTGAATTACGAAGGCTAAACACTTGAAGACTAATATAATGAGCATGATATTAGTATCATTAAATTGATATAATCGTATAGTTTATAATATATTCATCTAACACGAAAAGATACAAGTATTTATCGGGTTTCTTGCAGTTGATGGCCAATAAAATGGAGTTTGATATTTTATCTCTCCCTTTAGCAACTGAAATCATGATACTGAAACCAATATACACCTTAAACTGAAACTGATTTCTTTAACATAGTTTTCCCAATAATTACTTTCTACGCTCTTGCCGAGCAGGTTGAATTCGCCGTTATTGAACCTTTTGTGGTTTTAAATTCCGGGAAGTTTTTGTCCATTTAACAGTTTGTTTGTAACTTCACTGCACACAAATAATCTTTAATTAGATCGATGATGCTTCTAATGAATACTTAGTTAAAATCTTAGCGTTTAATTCGGCCTGAATAAATAACCACCATAGAATAGTCATTCTATGAATAGATGCTTTTACGTCTGACGTTGATACTATCCATTGGTGGAATCTTGTGTGCCAATGCCGGTTTAACTATGACATGTTACGTGATTAATGTACAGGTTGTGGCTTAATAATCTGTATGACTGTACGAAGGTGCCTTTGCGCTTACGTCTTCATATATGCAATTAACACTATATAATTATTCATTTTGTAATTTATATCTTACGCGTATTATTATTATTATTATTATTATTACTAATTAAAATGGTTTCTATGAACGCAGGATTGGTTCTATATTTTACAACGCCAGATGTTGCATTCTAAAATTATTTACTTCCATTTCAGTTATTTTCAAAATGAGAAGAATTGTCTTGAAGTTTATTCCACAAGTAATTACATTAATCAAATCAGATACTAGTGCTATGAATAAACACGGATTAATCTATTACATTTGTACTTCACTAACTTACGCAGTTTATCCTGTGTGAGGGATATTATTATACCGTTGCTCTTGTTAATAAGTCACTAAATGGATTTAGCAAAGAAATAATTCTCAAACAGCAAAATCCTGAAATGTTTTACTGCTTCATTACTGCAAAACGAAGCCTTACATGAAAAGTAATATATCACATATCGTTAGACTCCTACGTATTTGTGCGCTGACAATATTGAACACCTACATACAACTATAAAGGTAATAATGACGTATGACAGTCAGAAATAGTCGAGTAGAAATCTCTGAGAATGGGATAATTGCTTAATGAAGACATTGTTATAAGCAACGTCATTTTTCATATTCAGAGTGCATGCGTTTTATTCGTCAGAACGAGTAAGCTCATCCATCTCATGTCGGTCTATTCGTAATACAGGTCATCTATGACATATATGAACGAAACCTATACTTCATTAACGTTCAGTAATTCTGTGATATTCGCCTAATTTCTAAAAGCATTCCTTAAATTGACGCCATTAACTGGCTTGTGTTAGTCAATTACGAAAAACTGTTATTATAAAACACAATTTTTCTAGCATTGTTTTCTCCCACATCTGTGATAAATTACATATTAGAACCGATAGCTGTGCGAATAATAACATTGTTAACCTGTTTATAACCAATAATCCACTTATTCATGTTACAAAAGATATCTATGTTTACCAGCCAATTGCCCATTTACTCTCGACTGTAATGTTGAGCGTCAGCTAATATATTGTTCTCACCACGGTTTTCTTCCGTGGGTCTATCAATAGTCCTAGATCATTTCGTATTCATGTCGCAAACTGACATCAAAGTCAGCAGATACTTCAAAACAGATTTATGCACAAGGAGAATACATTAAGAATGTTCGTTGCTTTCCATATTCACAATATTCATTTAATTCGACACACACACACACACACACCAACGTCTAGTCAACGTCTCTCATTTGTAATCCATTCAGCTTCAGTAATGCTTTAATCATTTTAAAATGGACGTAATTAGCTGCCTTACCTTATGGAAAAGCCAATAGTTATTATCATAAACTCATTTTATATAACATATACATATACTAGTTCTGTGATAAAATGAAGATCAGAACCAACGGCCGGGCGCAAATAGTCCATAAAGAATCATATAATGGCCTCTGATATGTGCGATTAATTACCTCATCGTATATGGTGTGCGTACCCCTTAGCAATTGATTTATTTAGATAATTAAGATGTACCACGTTCGACAATTCACTTGTTAATGTCTCAAAATAGATATTGACTTAGCAGACAATCTCCCTTTTATACTCGGATCCGTGTGTGTGTGTGTGTGTGTGTGTATGTGTGTGTGTGTGTGTGTGTGTGCGTGTGGGGGTGGGGTGTGTTTGTGTGTGTGTGTGTGTTTTAGGGTACATAGTAAGAGGCAACAGGCACAGAGCATCAACATATCTAAACATCCTTCGAAACCTACCTCCATAAATCTAAATACAACTATACATACATTAATCTAAAAATAAAATGTTCCATACCTCCACATATTGATAAATGTGTGCGTATACCTAAGCATGTGTCTGGTCTACTCATCAGCCTGTGGGAACCAGCTAATTCGCTTTTCGTACGCAACAAATATGTCACGCCCACAGGAAAGCGGCTACATGCAGGCTACGTACAAAAAGCGGAAGCACGTAAAAACATACCATTTGATACCACAGCTCGCAACAAACAACACGTGCGTGTGGTTCAATAGTGACTTGCTACATAATCATAAACTATTTTGACACCACAGTTTACATTCAACAGTAATTTTCTGTGGTCCAAAAGAAACTTGTATATAAAACATTTCGACACCTCAGATGCTGACCTCAGCTTTATTCTGGGTTCGAATAGCTGAATAAATCCTACCTATATGAACCGTGTATCAATACACGTCCGACTGGTCTGGCGTCGAAGCTCTTCTCTAACCTAAGTGAAAATTCAAGCCCTATATATAGCCTCAGCGTGTTAACAAACATTACAGTTTGTCCACAACAAAGAGAATGTACACTAACACAGTATGGACTCACTAAAGCGATTAAACTAAAATAAAAACAAAGTAGCAATACCGCACAATGGATTAGTACTGGACTAGAACGAAATATCGTCTCAAACCTGAGTAAATACTACGATTTACTCGAACCTAACAGCTAACCCTCATACGTTTCCGTTCATCACTAAGGGAACGCAGTTAGGTGTGGTGGGATCTAAATTAAAGCGCCTATCCACTTGATCTATTTGACCCATGGTCGAGAACAGCGGATTTCAGGCAGATCTCCGATACTGCGAATGACACGTCGGGATTATAATAGCTATACATTTAACAAATTTCCTATATCAGTGTAATCTAATTACTCATAATATGGGAAAAAAATCTGTCCGCAGCTTAATACCCATGGAGATGCCTGCCGGAGTAACAAACGACTCCAGGAGTATAAATCCATCAAGCAGCATTGTATGAATTAATAGGTCGTTTCGCCAGACCACATAAGAGGACAACAATATAGATTCTACACTATACATAACAAAGCTAATAAACTCAACATGTTTTAATAACGACATAACTTTCTTACATTGGTGTAATAAGGAATCTGGATGGAAATAGATAAGATGTCTGGCACGGACAATGTGCGTTTTAGAGTACATAGTAAGAGGCAACAGGCACAGAGCATCAACATATCTAAACATCCTTCAAAACCTACCTCCATAAATCTAAATACAAATACAACTATACATACATTAATCTAAAATAACTGGACCTAGGAAAGATAATTCTATTCCCACATACAACCAAGGTGAATTTTATAAGTTGTTATATAAAACCCACCAACCGCGCGAGCCGTGTCCAATGCCACCGCTCGAGATGCGATGCAATGTTTCTATTCCTGAGTCAAGAGTACATGCTTTAAGAGCGTACTGTGTCTGCTACAGTCATTTAAATGCTGGATAACTAGGCCAAACATCTAAACGGCGTGCCTCCAAAGACGCAAATAGTGCACGGAATATATAGCTCTAGATCAACTTTTCTTGAATGCAGGGACCGGGAAATATGGTATCCACGCATAGAAAACGGAACTTTCTCAACCGCAGCATAATATGCCTTGTGATATTTGCTGGAGGGTCAAATACCTCATAAACATACAAATCCACTAAATACTATGACCTACTCGTCACTATTATAACAATTTATATCGTCGCTTTAGCAGACCGTTATGGCGTATACCTAAGCATGTGTGTGTGTGTGTGTGTGTTTGTGTGTGTGTGTTTGCGTGTATGTATGTATGTATGTATGTATGTATGTATGTATGTGTGTGTGTGTGTGTGTATGTGTATGTATATATGTGTGTGTGTGTGTGTGTGTGTGTGTGTGTGTGTGTGTGTGTGTGTGTGTGTGTGTGTGTGTGTGTGTGTGTGTGTGTGTGTGTGTGTGTGTGTGTGTGTGTGTGTGTGTGTGTTAATAATGTTGTTAATCATCAAATGATTTTATTGTTGAAGAATGGATTAAACATTCACAAGCCTGAGAAACGTGTTATGGGTAGAAAACTATATTAATCACTCATTAAACACGATAAATGAATTAGCCACTGTGCATTAGTTTATTAGAAGGATTGATAATGCTAAGATAATAGATTTATTTTAGGACAGAGCTTATTCAATGCCACAAGATAAACAAATTTATTTGAAGGTCATTAACTCATATGTTTGCGATTAAGCTGTTATACGAAAATTATGCTCTATGTATTGCTTAAACCGGCATCGTTTTGGAAATAGGATTATCATAGTGCGAAAAGCTTCCAACCAATCCAAACATAAATCAGCACGTTCTACAACAAACACTTATGTCAACCTTAGAGGTTCAATTTAAGGAATATAGTCATTCTCGTAATTGCAGGTATGAATAGGTATATAATTAATGTATGTTAGCAATACTAATTCTGCATAGCAATTTA
The DNA here is from genome assembly GCA_025642065.1 of Paralvinella palmiformis. Lineage (NCBI taxonomy): Eukaryota > Metazoa > Annelida > Polychaeta > Terebellida > Alvinellidae > Paralvinella > Paralvinella palmiformis. The sequence goes on along the minus strand of JAODUP010000884.1, from coordinate 49,641 downwards.
TCTAGCGAAGATCTGTATTCTCTATATTACTACTCATTACAATAGGTCACTATGGAATCGATTTTATTGTTTTTCACATAGTATTAGAATACACATCTATAATATACAACTGCACAAAATGTTTTTAATCTATTCAATAAAAATGGAATTAGAAATGATATGTTATAAGAAGGAAAAGAAATTGTCTTTTTGCTGATGAAATCCATTTAAAATGAATATCGGACATAAATCAGCTTATTTAATATAATACGTCTTTTATGATTATATGTGTATTTCTCTGTACTCATTTCAAATATATTTAAACATTCTAAGGATAATTACTAGGGGAAACTTGCTATGATAAATGTGGCAATGTATTCTGGTACGTATACAGCAGGATTAAATAAACGGATCTCTGTCTGCATGAAAAGGATCCTTCCAGCAATATGATCCTCACAAGAAATTGCTTGGACCGAATAACAACACTACTTACTATGAAATAAGACTTAATTGCTCGAACATGATTTAGCTTACACTGCTATTAACAAGTTCTGAATAATATTTCAGATATACCAATTTCTGGCCCCATAAAGGCATGAATGAATTATTTTCAGTTTGCACTTTGACTTTCCCTGTGGTAGCTAGATTGGCAATTAAATTAAATTAAATTAAATTCAATTTTGGTAAGGTTTAGTGAATTAAATTGATCACGACATCATTTAGGGGAGAAAATCAGAGGGTTTTGGGACACCTGCTGGCCTGGAAAGGTGATCTAACTCAGAGGCCGAACATCACAGTACAACCTTTGGTAAATGAATGATGGATTGAACTTTTCATGAAGTTTAGCCGTAATATATAATATGTACTCTTGTGGTCAGATAAATACATTCAATAGATACTATAGGTATAGAATCTAGAGAGTATATTGATGTATCACGATTGCACAATAATTACGCAGTATTGGCTGAAATTATTGTTACTGCATGTATACAACAGCTTAGATATTAAGAACCCTATGACCAATTTTCATGAACTAAAGACATTTATAACTGATAGCCAGTGCCCTAGGTTCCACATCCGAGAAATCGATATAGACGCCTGTCACATAGCTTAATGAAACTCATCACTCATCATGTGCAATTCCTTTTCTAATACCGAAACTTGTAATCATTGTTGTGATCATTAGAATTATTACACGTTACGTTTTGGACTTCAATGCTCACAGGAGATTTTTGACGTTGCTCCTCTACGCCGATATTTAGCCTCTTTTCATTTGCAGTGCCTTTATTAGTTCATCTCATGCCGTTGATTGATGGCATTAAAATCCATCAAAATATTGATCAAATAAACATCGCTGACAGGAATAGCTAATGGCAACGTCCCGACAGTCAGTGGCAAATAAAATTGCATTCATCGTTATTTCCTTATCCATTGTTCACTCTCTTCCCACTAGCGTATAAAACCGACTTAAAGCAAATTCATTAAATCTTTGTCAGTGCCTATTCACCATGTTATTTAATTGCTAAACTATCAGTACAAAATCATTTCACATAATTGCAACGGTGGCAATGTGTACACAGTTAATAGTGTTATGTAGAACTGCACAAAATATTCCAAGGTTCAAAATATACTTAGATGTGCACGTAAATGGTTATTTTCTTATTTGCCTCTTTCACTCATTGTATGAGCTAACTAATTAATACCCCATTGTATCATTATCATATGCTTAGCTTGACGTATGATAGCCAACTTACATAGCGTCTTACATACCAATGATCAAGATGTTTAAGAGTATTTAGTCAATATTTGTTAGCTCTTATTTTATTTCCGAACAAGAATGGCAACATTCTTGGGCAGGAACACAAAGGTCATACCAATAGACAAGTTTATTTTTTAGGCAAGGATGTGTTTAATAATGTGAGGCACATTCGAAGAATATAGGAAACATAAAGTTATCAATAGAATATGTTCGAAAGAGTAAATAGTCTAACGTATATATTTGGGTGTTTAAGCTATTTGGCATGTAGCCTTGCGTGCGTATCCGCGTGAAGACGTAAAGACTTTGTCAATCAAAGATTTAGTTGTGGTATCATCGGTTAATCTATTTATTTATAACAAATATACATTTGGTATTAAAACAATATTGATTGATAATATTTATA
>JAODUP010000884.1:0-42500 GCA_025642065.1 Paralvinella palmiformis | reverse complement strand
TGTGCATGCGCGCGCGCTGCGGGGCAAATCAAAGCTCTCCTATAATAATAACCTTGGCTTGCAAACTGAATAGTATGAATTTGTAATTTGTCCTATATTAGAGGCACTAATAAGTCACGAGCAACGACCTAGTCACAATATAATAGGATAATTTGCACATCACTGCGTCTAAATCTTCATTACCAGTCATACATCAGATTGGGATATTTAATTAATACAACAATCAAACTCTGAGTCACATATTTTATGGGTCTTCTTATGTGGGTATGAATACCTGCCATGAAAATGTCAATAACAAATAATAACACTGAGAGTCCTGTTACATTATACATCATATGCTTAATATTGGGGTATAAAGTGACTGATGCATCTAAATAACCGTGTATATAGCGAGTATCTGTACATTAAGTAAATACAATTACTGGCTGGGACTTAATATTGATATATAGTTATTGATATGAGCATGCTCAGTATCCACACGTTACTAACGAACATTCAGCTTACAAAGGTCTGTAAATCATTGCTAAGTACTCAACAGGATTTCGGGGAAACGAAATTTCTGTCGATAATCGTATATCTAGCTGACCTCGTAATTTGCGTAAATTAATAGTGCAGCTCAGTGTACGGTCAATATATGTGCATCACAGCAACAAGGTCATAACCTTGATTAATTATTATAATGTAATCTTCACTAGCCTTGTTGATTAAAGCTTAGAACAGCTATATGAGATCGCCGTGATGACGACCACGCACATTCACACACACACACACACACACTTACACACACACGCACGCACACACACACAGGGACTGGTGAGACATTACACATCTCTCAGCAAGAAAAGTCGCCACTCTGGATTCAGTCCCCTGAAGAAACGTCCAGAGTTTGAATTCACGGTTCGAGATTCTCTGTGCCTGTACCTTATTATACACAGCTAAAACACACACACACACACACACACACACACACACACACACACACACACACACACACACACACTACTTAAATGTCCATTAAAACCTCATACCTACTTCCGGTATTTGGATGATATTTTCATAATATGGCCACATGGCAAGGATGCGTTCTCTGAGTTTCTAAATATTTTTAATACACATGAACCACCCATTAAATTTAAATCTTCTATCTGTATTGATTCGGTCAATTATTTAGATACCACTGTATTCAAAGACCCTAAAAACAATAATACCTTATTGACCAAGGTATTTTTTAAACCAACCGATATTCATGAGATGTTGCACAAACATTCTTTTCATCCCAAACATACCTTTAAAGGTTTATTAAGATCGCAAATTATACGATTTTTTAGAATATGTTCTAACGAAAAAGACTTTGATAAGGCATGGGGTATTCTTTTTCAAGCCTTGTGTAAAAGAAATTATTCTAAAAGGTGGATGCGTGGTATTAAAGGCAAAACTGTTAGGGAATTGCAAATAAAACAACGTCGGTCAAATACCGGCATTCCAACTACCAGCCGTTGGGGTTCAAAACCATGCAATATTATGAACTGCATGACGTGTCATCTAATAAGTGATTGCTCAAATATTACGAGCACTGTCACCCAAAAAACATTTCGAATAATGGGAGATATAGATTGCTCTTCTTCAAACGTTATTTATGCTTATCAATGCTACTTCTGTAATAAACAATATGTTGGCGAAACTAGTACATCTCTTCGCATAAGAGCTAATGGCCACAGATTTACAATTGAAAGAAAACATCGACTTTCTTCTTTATATACACATTTAAAAGTGCACGCAGATAACTCTTCTCTGCCTGATTACAACCGTCCATCTCTCGGTGATTATAATTTAATACCGATTGAACAAATACATAGCTCAGGTTCTGATTGGCAGGACCTAATTAATAGACTAAAACGAGAAACTTTTTGGATTGATACCCTGGGATCATTAGAACCAACAGGGTTAAATAAAAAACGTTCGGAAGATATATTAGAATCGGCCGAAAAAGGTGACACTGTAGCTCTAATAATGCCGTTTTCTAGAACAGGCAATATGGCTTCAAGAATAATAAATAAACATTTTAAGATACTTCAACCGAAGAGTTATTTAGAACACTATCAATATAGTATCATCACAGCTTACACTAAACATAAAGCCTCTCGGGTTATTTAGTGTCAAGTAAGTTGAAATAAATACCTTAAAATAAATAGAATGTCTCCTGAAGCTCTGGAAAAGTTAATCACAAACACAACTTCAGTAAAGCGTCAATCGCCCGAAACACAAAAATCTCAACCCACCGTTACTATGTTTGTAAAGCAATGAGATATCTATATATCAATTGTCAAATGGGAAGCTACGACTAATTCATTTGAAGTACATTTAGGTTTATTTTCTTATTATGTTGGGCACTTTCACACCTGTACAAACATATAAATTCTATTCAATTATCGTTGGGATGTTTTCAAAACACCGGGTTACGTAAGTTCACAAATAGAACAAAGAGATTAAAATAGCACCCATCCTTTGTTAAAAAGAACTAAAGGATTAAGTGGGTGGCTTCCTATTGAAAAATTGTGTATATAAACCTCGAGCAATATGGTAACGTTAGACATTCTATGCAACCTGATGAAGACTTGAATAGGTCGAAACCGGTCGTTGCTATTGGGTTGAGTCGTGTTATATCGCTGCTATTAGTATTAATCTGAATTTATTCTGATTTATGCTTATATTATTCACACATTATTCATACTGTGTATTAATATTTTATTTCTCCATTTTAGGTTTAATCTTTCTTGGCCGTAGTGTTCGATCCAAAGCCTGGTTTTTGTTTTAATCATAGTTTCTTCTTTTTTATATTTAGATTATCCTCTTTTGGATTATTTTAGAAATTTTCTTTTTCTTTTTTCTCTAATTTTACCGGTAATTAATTATACTTACAATTAATTATTTTTTTAAAATCAGTTTGGAGTTAATTGTTGTTTGAATGAAAGTATAACACCTGTGCCAGCGCCTTAACTATCTTTATAAAACACACACACACACACACACACACACCACGCACACACACAGGGACTGGTGAGACATTACACATGTCTCAGCAAGAAAAGTCGCCACTCTGGATTCAGTCCCCTGAAGAAACGTCCAGAGTTTGAATTCACGGTTCGAGATTCTCTGTGCCTGTACCTTATTATACACAGCTAAAACACACACACACACACACACACACACACACACAGACCACCACCAGCACATGAAAACATAACATTTTCAAATACTATATAGCAGTCCTGAAATAAAAACATGATCCTCTGATTCTTTTCATCCCTTTCTTGAACACAGAATGGTCTACATAAATGAAAACTTAAGACTTAATTCAGATATCATCTACTCGTAATATTCTAGAAGTACATTCCTTTTTAATCACTTTCTAATACTATATTCTGGATTGGCAATTTATTCATGGACCTTTCTTTGCGAGATACATTGAGTATTAACAATTTTTGCACAAACGAAATAGGATCATTCTTGAAACACGGACTGATTTATCAACCAAAGAAAGAAACGAGTTTCAAGTGAGTGAATGGGTTAATGAGTGGGGTAGTGAGTGAGTAAGTAAATGAGTAAGTGCATGAGTGATAGAGCACATCAACGCGGTCGATGAGTAAGTAGGTCATTGATTGGGTGAATTAGTAACTTTGTTACTGAGTGATTCACTAAGTAAGTGTGTTAGTGAGTCAGTCAATCTATCAGTCAAGTTTTCTGTCATTCAGCCTGTCAGTCAGTCAGACAGAACGGCACTCAGTAAGTCAATCAGTCAGTCAGTAGGTCGATTTGTGAGTAAATACGTTACTGGCTGAACGTGTGAGTTAATGAGGGAGGGCGTGGGAGACTGAATGAATGAGTGACTTAGAGAGCTAGATTTATTCTTCAGTCATAACATGCAAGTGATAAATATATTCCTCGTTTAACATGGGCGAGAATATAAAACATCATGTCCATTTAGTGAATGGCAATCTATAACGAAATTATCGAATAAAAGTCAGCGCAAAGATGTTGATTTTTACAATATAAAAATTGCAATATAATCTCTCTCCGCAAATATAGTTATAAAGTATATTATTTAACTGGCTTCGTTAATGAGTGAATGAGTGAATGGACATTTAAATAACACTCTTAAATAATACAAATCATAATAAGTATCATTTCGTTTTCTAATTAATCAATTAAGATAATAAAATAATAATATTAAATAATCTGATCTAGTTCAGCATCATCTGGATCTTTGAATATTATCCTCGGAATATTTATACTGTACATAGAACAAGAATACAAGTGATAATTCAAACAGCTACCAAATTACTTTTGCTAATAGCCTACATAATACTTATTAATAAGCCAAATTAAAATTACTTCTTTTTAAGGCATTGTTGAGGTGAATGATTAATCATAAGCTTACCTATGTGGATTGATAATATGAAATGCTACAAATATTTTTAGAAACACAAACACCCGAATTTAGAACTTCTTTACAATCATATTATATATATATATATATATATATATATATATATATGTGTGTGTGTGTGTGTGTGTGTGTGTGTGTGTGTGCTACTCAGCCTGTAAGGCCAATTAATCCACTTTTTTACTTGACAAATGTGTCACACTCACTGAGAAGCGGCTGTGTGCAGGCTACGTGCAAAAAGCGGAGACGTATATTAAAAGTGTCATTTGACTCTTTTTTTTACAAATTAAGCGGTTCTTGTTGACAATATTTGTCAATACGATACCAAATTATTTCGATATGTCATGCATGTAATATCCGTTAAATCCGTCATAACGAATTTCTTTCTACCTACAAAACCATAAAATATGAATCTGCTTAAAGTTAATTAATAATTATCACATATTGCAAAGCATATCATGTACGTATCGACTACACAACGGATCTTATCACTTCTAACAGAGACATATACGTCATGTTGCGTCGACATTGAATTTTTGTTTTGCCTAACAACTCATTCAATGTTAATCAAGGAATATACAATAATTTCTAAGGCTATAATGTTTAATATAAAAAATGTTGTTATTTGTTTCGAGCATTACATCGTTACCTTTAGTTCGTGACATTAATTATCACAATATTCGTACATGTATCCATTTAAATTCATTATATGAGTGGCAATATATACAATTGTGTAGAAATAATATAGTGTACCGGTCATTTAGTAGGTAATTAGGTTTTGCAAGGCTACGATGGAAACATGAGGACCGGCAGTGCAATATAAGATGGTATCTTTTACCCAAGTAATTAACAGGAAATATCTTAATCGCACAGAATATTTGACAAACCTAACGCTTGTGTATTCATCACCATTCATCAGCTTATCATTATGTGTGTTAAACACAATTTGATGCCTAATTTAAATTAAAAATTCTGGTTATATAAAACATATTGATTAGCTTCGAACTTTCCTAATTATAATTATTTTGAGGATTTTAAGTAATTAGAATAATAGCCAAAGGATTTTACGTTAACATATCCAGGGATATTTTGACTATACTATTAAAACCACAATACTATTTTCGTTGTTTTGCAAGTCAATATCTTGCCACAAGCTGTCTACTACATATACTAATTTTAATTTTCACAGTTTGATGTTAAATGAAATTTCATTCTTTCTATATTTTTTCGCGGGAACATGTTTAGTCATGGCATTCCATAATTTAAGGTTTTCATCCAATAACTGAGTCTGTAACATTTTAATTTAGTTCTCCTTCAAATCAGTGCCAAATATACATAGTATACCTACATTCGGCGTGAAAGCACAAAACAAAATGTACATAGCTAGATACCACGTTTAGCTTAATATAAAAAGATACATTGCAACATAACACCACGCATGAAAGGCAGATATAATTATTAATATTCGTAAGTAATTGTCGTGGTAATAATAGTGTGATTGTTGATTATAAATATGAAAATATGTGATCACATTGCACTAAATATTGTATATAAATACTAACTGTATCACTGTTCAAGTCAAAATGGTAGGTCTTTGATCACTTCTGTATCTTCTGATGTAGAAATATATCACCGAGATGAGAGCCTATAAAAGATACCAGCTGTTCTTATAAAATAACCAATACTCTAGACTTATAGCCGTAATATGTGAAAAATATTAATCGTAAAGGCGGATAATTTCTGTGTGATTTTACGTTATGTCTGTAAGACACCTGCAGTTATCAGTTTTGAGCTTGATGGTACGAGAAAAAGCCTTTATCTATGTGATCCACTTTTACGTTTAATCTATGAGCTTTATTTCTTTTTCATATAAGTACTTTACTCTCGCTATTAGTTGTCAATAGCTCTCTCTCTCTCTCACTCACTCTCTCACTCACTCTCTCTCTCTCTCTCTCTATTAATATATATATATATATATATATATATATATATATATATATATATATATATATATATGGGGTTGGATTAATTGTGTGTTAACCATCAGTTAACATATAAGTTTTTCAATCGTCATAAATCCAATTGATCTGTGCCTGCTCCACCATAGTGCAACTGAGCTCTGCAAAGTGATGTGCGCTTAATAATGATGGGTAGAGGAAAATCTATTTCTTGTCACTGGTAATCTCAAGCATAATAATCCAATTTAACTGCATTCACCTACATGTTCAATAAAAAAAGTTATCCAATGAATAACTGCGAAAGAATATATATATATATATATATATATATATATATATATATATTTGTGTATGCGCGCGTGTGTATGCGCGTGTGTGTGCGTGCATGTGTGGTGTGAGTATGTATATATGTGTGTGCGCGCACGCGCGTTCGTGTGCGTGTGTGTTGTGAGTGTATATGTGTGTTTTAGGGTACATATAAAAAGACAACAGGCACATAGCATCAACATATCTAACATCCTTAAAGATTTACCTCCATAAATCTAAAAAACAAATACAACAATACATACATTAATCTAAAAATAAAAAGTTCCATACCTTCACATATTGATAAATGTATGCGTATACCTAAGCATGTGTCTGGTCTACTCATCAGCCTGTGGGAACCAGCTAATTCGTTTTTCGTACGCGACAAATATGTCACGCTGACAATGCAGGCTACGTATAAAAAGCGGAAGCACGTAAAAACGATTAAAGTGTACCTATGCATGTTGCTTGCGTGTGTGCGCGTGTATATGTGTCTTAATACTTGTCTGTTTCACTACACTACACACACACACACATATATATATATATATATATATATATATATATATATATATATATATATATATACGATGAATCCAATTACCCTGAAATGGTATTTATCTCCCGTGTAAATTTAGTTCTGCAAAGACAATATATAGATTATTTTCATATGAACTTTCGAAAACTCAGCATCCAATGAATATTACGCCTGTTTGCAACGTGACAACCATATTTCCTAATGCTAGTGTATTGTCAGTTGTAATACAATCCCGATAGATACCTAAGCTAGCAACTATTATATGTATAATTGTGTTTCTAGAAATGTAGAATAATGCATTTTAACGAAGTATATCGAATCTTGAATTCACTAGCTGGACTTTTAATCAGATTATTACATATATCGAAGGTCCTTTTTGTGCTCTTTGTATAAGATTCATCTATAGACGACGTCTACTACACCACTTCCGGGTCAGATCAAGGCATTTATGAGTGTCTATTTAGAATGTTAGGCAACCCTCTTTATAGCTATTTATAATTTATGTACCTCTGCTCAAAATATCCGTTTATAGCTCAATTACCATTGTGTTCACACATCAAGCTTTACATTGGGCCGCTGCGATGAAGTAAATGTTTTCCATTAGAAAATCGACGTTTGTCTGAGAGAAGACCGTTATGCGTCATTAATTGCCCCTGTTAAACAATATATTAACATTTTCAAACCAGTCACAATATATGATATATAGCTATCCATAGCGTCATTAATCGCCCCTGATAAACAATATATTAACATTTTCAAACCAGTCACAATATATGATATATAGCTATCCATAGAGTCATTAATCGCCCCTGTTAAACAATATATTAACATTTTCAAACCAGTCCTAATATCTGATATATAGCTCTCCTGTTTGTTGTACTACTACGTTTCGCATGATCTATGGGAATATGTGGCTATGAAGATATGTTAGGGGTATCCATATGTACCCTCTATAGAATATTTCTATGCTGAATGATATTAATTTACACCTTTTATTATATGCCACAGTTAGGATGGCTGAATTGCTATCGTAATATTAACAAGGATACTGATGATGATGACGATGATGATGATAATAATACTACTAATATTATTATTACTATTATTATTTAAATTCTTTTAAACTAATTATTATTAACAACTATAATAATAATAATAATAATAATAATAATAATAATAATAACAATAATAATACCCTTCAACAGCGCCGATATCCTCAAAGATAACAGAGCTCAGTGGCTCACCTATTACAGGAGTTAAGCAATCAGATAGTGAAGGTACTATGCAAAATTTGTCAATAAACTATGGGATGCCGTAAAAACTTAGAAGGAATAAGTAAGTAATTTTCAGGGAGTGAGTTCCAAAGGGTAGAGACAGCAATAGAAAAAGTTCGAGTGCCACCATCAACGTTACCATGGCAACAGACAGCATGTGAAAACCAGATGAACTGAGCCCTCTGGGCTTGGGTAATAGAGAAAGCATTGAACATAGATACGAAGCTTCTCCGGAAGACAAAGCTTCATAGGCAACGGTACAAAGTTTGTAATTGATGCGAGATTGAAGAGGGGGGGGGGAATGAAGTGATTTCAGGAGTGGCACAGAATGAGAAAACCGAAGACGCCGTGTGACAACCGCAGCTAAGCAGTTCTTAATACACGAGAATTTTGCAATATCCTTAGATACGAATAAAAGAGCCAAAGAAGAGAGTTTCAGTAAACAAAGTCTACTAGTAATGAATGCTGTTGCAATGGTTCTGGCGACTGAAAGAGAAATATAGCGACGAGTAACACGAAGGTCACGAATTTGATAGAAATAGTGGCAACATGTCAAAGAAACGTGTTTCTGAAATTAAGATGACTATTAAATATAACATACACATTATGTATGGCGTGTGACGGTATGATGCAATATTTAAGGATCGGGATAGGGAAGAAACGATTAAGTTTGCTGCATTGTCTGGATGTATCAATAATAATGAAATCTATTTTCTCTGCATTAAGCCTACGTCTGGTATTTATCATCCAGCTATATATATATATATATATATATATATATATATATATATATATATATATATATATATATATATATATATTATATATATATATATATATAATATATAATAATATATTTATAATAATTAAAACAAGTGCTTTGTTTTGCTTTTAATTCCTAAGTTGTTTTGGACTCTTCTATAGTCGTTGTTATCTACACCTAATCAAAAATATATAATACCTATCTTAACCAAATAAAATAATATAAATATATACATTAATCTATTCACAATTGTTAGTAAAACTTTAAACTACAAAACCTGGGGCATCTGAAGACTGAATAAGAAATGGTTTCCATAAAAATGCTTACAATTAATAGCTTCTACTATGACAACAATACTATAAGCTAATCTTCATGTAAACATCAACAATACAATTAGGCGTCTCGTGTAAATTATACAAAAGCCTCGCAGGTTATGGCAGAATGTTCCTGGGGGAAATGAAAACTATATTCTTATTGAAAGAATAATCTACCACTGACCTATTTCTCTTTAATAGAGCTCCATTTCTGTAATGCAATTATTTAAATATAATGATGCAGAACACCAGTGTTTTGGAATTGAGGCGCAGTGATACTAACACTTAGTGTTTATTCTGTCTCCTTTGGCAACACGATATCATATAATTAAACCACTCCATTTGCTCATTCATTCGTGTATGGAACACAGGTACATAACACAAATTAGTTATTTGGTCTATTACTACAGATCTAAATAATAATAATGTTATTGCAGCTTGAACAAAGGTGATAATTATATTTTCTTGACAAGTTATATATATATACTTCACTATTTGAGAGAGTACATTAATGGCATTATTCAATGTTTAATATTGTAAAAGCATGTACTGCTATTTTCGATGTAAGTCTTGTATGAATTAATTAGATCCAATAGTATGCTCTACGTGATGAAATAATGTCACACTATTAGCTGATAACAGGTGTTATTATCATTGTCAAATCAAGACATATTCCTAGATTGCGCCAGTGATGTCAACGATTACTCAAGAAGTGCATGTTTAACCTAAATAATCCAGGCAAGGTTTCACTTTTATATCGAAGCACACAACATCATATGGTTTATGAGGTGTGATCATACAAATTGGAACATGCCTAGTTTTACCGTTGACCATTTGTTTTTAAATTCTTCCATTTGGGATCAATTCTCCGTTTTAATTACTCAAATAAATTCACAATCTGAACCATCGTATTTAATAAACTCTTGATAAAGTGTATTTCCTCTATCCTCTACATAAGCGGTCACGTAATGGTAGAACTATTTGAAAGCAATAACAATAGACAGATTTTATTACTTATTATGTGTGTTTTTTTGTTTTTTTTGGGTAAGCAGCAGCTTTATCACGGGACGAGATAGACATAAACACACCTTTCGAGTTTCATATTAAAATAGGAGGTGTTATAATCTGATTATAAATATCATTATCAACGTGTGGTAGACACATTGAAGCTAGTTGTATGTTTAAATTTGTTAATTAAATGGCGTGAGCCCCAAACAATATATATGATAGAATGCCAGTTGACTTATTTTTTAAGGTAATCCATTATTGTCTTTTCTTGCTATAATTACACATTTGTAAAATAGGAGTTTTCTACCCGAATTAATTTATTATAAGTGAAAAGATATACAATAGCGAAACATATATAACACTCAGATTAGATTCTCTTTCAATATCCCGGTCCGCTCGTGTTTCGAATGATTGAACTGCCCACATGATCCGTCCATCTTTATCTTTAAGAAAAGGATTCATCTCCCAAAAGAAAAGGGTAAATAACACACCTCTATCCATATAGCTATAACACAATGAGCTGTAATAATTTATGAGTAAAGAAACTCTTCAGGTCAATTTTAAATTATTCCATTTGCCATATCTGATTTTGAATTGAATATGATCATATAATTCTTCGTTATAAGTGTATTACAGTAATATGCTGCGTATTAAGCTACCATGTTAATATTTTAAGACAATTGTTGACAATATCTGAGACATTTTGACATAAAGTGCGCTAGGGGATAAGTGTATACTATAAAAACAGCGATGACTAACCGACTTAGTAACATAATTACTTCGCATACCGGTTTACCGGCTTAATGTAGCCATTAGAGCGATTATAGTTAATGTCTTACTGATTGGGATCACCATTTGTATAAGCAAGGAATGTTTACCTTAAATTCTGGCGAGGTAGTATTCTTACTGTGGGGTCACATTTAACTAGAATACTACCAGTGGCATTCAGTACATCTTAATACTGAAATATATGTAACACCTAATATAAAACTTGATTAAAATTAATACATCAGAATTAGTATATAATTTCATTAGATAACAAAAGTTATTTCAACCATGTAATTGCGTGTTTTTATACGGTGTGTGGAAGTTGAAATCTATGCAAATAGTCAATGTTCAAGTATAATAACCCTGATTTAACATTATCTATTAAGGCTAATCTTACGTGATGTCTGTAAGCTAATGTGTAGGTAAAATCATAATACAAAATAGCAACAAGGTTATATTATGTATATAATGTTATGCTAATATCGAAACAAAAGAAGAAAACAAACCACCACAGCTGATTGGCCTCTTTATATCACTGGCTTTATTTCAAGGGAAAGGTATATGGTCGGAAAATATTTACATATGACATGGATATAATTTGCTTAGCTATCCAATTTGTAACATATACGTTTGTCTCCCATAAGGGCAATTGCCCTCAGCAAATCGTGGTTTCAGCCTGTGCCACATTTACCACAAATGATATTTGTAATCGTTTGCGCTGATAACCATAAGGACTAGCTATAAATATGTTCCTTATTTATATATAGTGACAGTAGGTCTCAATGTAGGAGCAGTACAGAAGGACCAGTATATGAACAAGGTTACTGGATCGATTATACATTATATCATTGCCCATCTCTAACCATGATTAATAAAGCTTAGAACAATTATGAAGGATGTACCTGCTGTATTGTTGACGAGATTGAATAAACCGGTGTAGCAGGCCAAATTAGACCCTGCCCCAATTAAACTCGGGTATAGTTTGGCCCAAACCAAACTATGCCCCGGGCGTGTACAATAGCCTAGGCCAGACTATACCCCTCCAGGCCTCGTTAATTAATGTGTATCAGCGAAATCGTGAACAGTGATTTAATTTTAACAGGAAATTGGTTGAATTTTCAATTTGTTATCAAGACATGATAACTATTTGCACCTTTAGGCTACAGTCTAATACGTTTACTAATTACAATTTTCTAGCTGAAGTAATAAAAGTCTATGTGTTTAGAATTTTAAGTCAGTTAGTTTTCTTACTTAGCCGACAAAGCTGAACCCCCCCCCCAATAAAATGTTGAAAAATTAAGTAATTTTTGTGCATATCATTCAGCAATACTGATATCATGGGGGGCATAATCTGGCATTAGGGGTATGGATTAGCCTAGGCCAATTTATACCACGGAGTAATAATTGACCTAGTCCAATATATACCCGGGGTATTATATATCTTAGGCCCCCTTAACCCCAGGTTTAGTCCGGTGGGGGGGTATACTATGGCATGTTACACCGATGTATTTCCCAAGTATTACCTGATTCTGATGCTGTAATAATAATAATAATAATAAATAATAATAATAATAATAATAATAATAATAATAATATTTTATATAGTGTCTTGTTCAAGTTGAATTCCTTTAAGATGCCTTATATTTAAAACATAATTAAAACATATTCCAAGCTAATATAGCAGAAATGCATTTCATAAATAATTACACTGATTAATATATTATAAATAGGCTAATTTAAATAAGTACTTTCTATAAATGTAATTTGGAACTTATTCCCTAGCTTCGGAGCTCATGCTCGGAAATTAATTATATCCGTAGAATGCTTTATATTTTGTGTGCCATCAAAAGTGAACCGGACTTAGATATCAGCATTTGCACTGATATAGACTTTAAGATCAGGTCGCTGAGATACAGTAGCCGTATTGGGTATATTGCACTAGAAATGTCATGTAAACTATAGCAGAAATACTTAGTTGTTTAGTATAAATTTATCTCTTTGCTATTATCATGGGTGAAGTTATCCAGTGGGGCAGTGGTTATAGCTGTTTGCTGTAAACTTCCAGGTTGTGGGTTCGAATCCACCTCGTACCTGCTTTAGTGGGTTTGTTTATTTAGTGAGCCACCCCTGGTCCAAATGTCATAACAATAACTCAAATTATTATGATACAACATAACAGTTGTGGACAATTCGATAAAACACAGATCCCTATAAACAATTACCTGATTCTCAAACTTAAGAATAGTATGTCATGAATATTCGTATGCTTATTATGCTCAGTACATTTCGTTTCATAGCATATAATAGAGCTCTAAATACCCACCTATGAATACATAAAAATCTGAACCAAATCTCAGCCAAAATGACTTAGAAATTTCATTTATGGCACAAATAGGTTAATCCTCCATTTAGCGTGTCATCAAAACTATATCCATTTTATCCTCCTATAAACAGTTGAATTGAACAATTAAAGTCATATTATATAACGATACTGTGTGAATATTCTCCAGGATTATGTTGCCATTTTAAGTAGCGTGATAACTAGGGTTCCGTGTTCCCCTGAGAAAATACTAAAAACGCTTAAATAGTATTTAACCAAAAAGAAGAGCAAATTATACAATTCATAAAGTTACTAATCAATATAACTTTCATAATCCTTTAAGTAGAACGTAGTTCAACTATAATCACAATTATTTATTAACCGATTAATACATATGTATTTCCACAAACGTCTGGCGAAACGACCTATTAATTCATACAATGCTGCTTGATGGATTTATACTCCTGGAGTCGTTTGTTATTCGGCAGGCATCTCCATGGGTATTAAGCTGCGGACAGAGTTTTTTCCCATATTATGAGTAATTAGATTACACTGATATAGGAAAATGTATAGCTATTATAATTCCGACGTGTCATTCGCAGTATCGGAGATCTGTTTGAAATCCGCTGTTCTCGAACATGGGTCAAATAGATCAAGTGGATAGGCTCTTTAATTTAGATCCCACCACACCTAACTGCATATACTTAGGGACGCTAAATTAAGCGTGAATGAACGTTCCCTTAGTGATGAACGGAAACGTATGAGGGTTAACTGTTAGGTTCGAGTAAATCATAGTATTTATTCAGGTTTGAGACGATATTTCGTTCTAGTCCAGTAATAATCTATTGTGCGGTATTGCTACTTTGTTCATATTTTAGTTAAATCGCTTCAGTGAGTCCATACTGAGTTAGTGTACATTATCTTTGTTATGAACAAACTATAATGTTTGTTAACACGCTGATGGTATATAAAAGGCTTAAATTTTCACTTAGATTAGAGAAGAACTTCGTCGCCAGACTAGTCGGACGTGTATTGTTCATATAGGTAGGATTTATTCAGTTATTCGAACCCAGAATAAAGCTGAGGTCAGCATCTGAGGTGTCGAAATGCTTTATATACAGGTTTCTTTTGGACCACAGAAAAGTACTGTTGAATGTAAACTGTGATGTCAAAATAGTTTATGATATGTCTGTAGCAAGTCACCATTGAACCACACGCACGTGTTCTTTCTTGCGAGATGTGGTATCAAATGGTATGTTTTTACGTGCTTCCGCTTTTTGTACGTAGCCTGCATGTAGCCGCTTTCCTGTGGGCGTGACATATTTGTCGCGTACGAAAAGCGAATTAGCCGGTTCCCACAGGCTGATGAGTAGACCAGACACATGCTTAGGTATACGCATACATCTATCAATATGTGGAGGTATGGAACATTTTATTTTTAGATTAATGTATGTATAGTTGTATTTAGATTTATGGAGGTAGGTTTCGAAGGATGTTTAGATATGTTGATGCTCTGTGCCTGTTGCCTCTTACCCTGTACCCTAAAACACACACACAAACACACGTCCGTTCGAGTGTGCAATATTTAGATAGATACTGGACGTAGGTTGTTAGTCATGCGTGTGTCCGTGTGCATGAGTGTTGTGCAAGACACTTCAATATCCATAACCCAAACTATATCAATTGTTTGGACATGGACAAAAGATTATTTTATAGTAAACAGCAAGACACTGGCAGTCAATAGTTTCCAAATCTCAGACAAACTATTTATTTATGTAATCGCATGCGTCGTGTCACTATTTAAGTTTTGTTTCTCCAAAGTTATGAACGTAATTATGTTATAATGTTGTCAATAGCAATGAATACATAACATCATTATTTCCATTCTTTCTTCACCCATATGGACATTAACAGGCAGTTCTGTGATTCAAAGCTAGACAATACAAGACCTTATCGATTGATGTTGGAGAATAATGGACGATGGTGAGCGACAAATCAGATACAGATAGCGAGTAGTATAGGTATAAAGCATTCCTGGTGTCTTCTCATTTCATATCCATTCCCTTTCAGGTCTCCGCTGACCTTGATGTCAGTTTGCGACATGAATACGAAATTACCTCAGATTATGGGTTTCTGAATCTGTAGCCAAAACTGATGGAGCTCTGTAAGGAATATTGTTGTGAAAACTGTACAACATATAGGAGGAGGGACATTGTTAAATCCCAGATGTGTCTGTTTTAGTGTCTGGGAGAGAGGAGTTGGACTAATCAGTGCGTGAGTGGTCTAAAACACGTCCATAGGTGTTTATAATATTATCAGTGCATTAGGCGAATACCATATACCATAGATAATGTTTGAGACATGGACTAAGGTATCACTGAATATAAACAACATAATTCAGAAACTGTTTAGTGAAGTCAACGGATAATCTTATTAATAAACCAATTTATTAGGCTAGTTGAAGTTATATATGAACTTATTAGTCACGGCAGATGACGTGTTACGTTGTGATTCATTGAGAAATGTTCGAATCTTATTTATTTTAATCTTCGTGGAAAAATACACGGAATAAACGGAATTCATAACAGCCTCTCCTGACTTTTGTCTAGACAAAGCACCTAATGTTCTATAGTCACGGAATGATTTCCTATGATAAGTGATTATTACAATATTATTGAAGCTAATTGAATTACAGGGGTGGAGGTTTTGTTCATATAAATGACAATTTCATGGACTTGTATAGCAACTAGATTGATAAGTAAGAGACGATTAAATGAGACATTGAACAAAATTATCAGACAAACAAACAGACAGAATAAAACACAAAGAGCTATATGTTATGGAGTGTTTGCCTGGATATATGTCTACACTATCTTTGCTTATACGTGTGATTGTATGAGTGCCTATCTGTCAGTAATTGTGAAAATTCATATATGTATATATATATATATATATATATATATATATGGGGTTGGATTAATTGTGTGTTAACCATCAGTTAACATATAAGTTTTTCAATCGTCATAAATCCAATTGATCTGTGCCTGCTCCACCATAGTGCAACTGAGCTCTGCAAAGTGATGTGCGCTTAATAATGATGGGTAGAGGAAAATCTATTTCTTGTCACTGGTAATCTCAAGCATAATAATCCAATTTAACTGCATTCACCTACATGTTCAATAAAAAAAGTGATCCAATGAATAACTGCGAAAGATGTTCCGCGTTTAAGCTTTTGTACATGTTCCTGTCGATTTCATTCCATAGCCTAAAGTATTTGTTAAAAAGTAAGTTCGTTTTCCATTAATTTTGGTACCTATATATAAATATATATATATATATATATATTCACTGATAATTATCATGAAAACAAGCCTTTTGGGTGTCAGTAACATCCTAACATAATCTAACCCTTTTCCA
Source organism: Paralvinella palmiformis (assembly GCA_025642065.1). Classification (NCBI taxonomy): domain Eukaryota; kingdom Metazoa; phylum Annelida; class Polychaeta; order Terebellida; family Alvinellidae; genus Paralvinella; species Paralvinella palmiformis. The sequence continues at coordinate 25,390 of JAODUP010000884.1, read as the reverse complement.
TATAAGCCCCATGTACTTATTCAAATGTTAAACATACTCAAGTTGGAAAAAGGCATTTATTCAATTTTTGGCATCAGGTCAGGGTGATATAGGTTATTATCCACTGGGCACATAGCATTAGTAGTATGTGTGAGTAATATGTATTTTCTAAGGGGTAATATCATAGAGTGACATATGGCATCCGAATATTTCTCTCAAGCACCTATTATGGCAGTTATTAATTCATTACCATTGCCTTTCGTGACATAAATATATAATTGCACGATATGTTCTTGCTTTCCAGCATCGTTTTGAATATGTGATTTCGCAGTAATAAACCAGACATATACACCGATTTTTATTAAAAAAAGATTATTAATTAAAAAACCTACATGCTGCTGAAAGACTTGCATTAGGTAAATAATTGTATATGTCTAAATTCCTCTGTCATTAAATTCAAATTTTGAAAGTTTCTGACTTAATTAAATGCAGTATTATTTTAACATGTGCAGTACACTGCCACCGATGCGTGTTTCATTATCCTGAAATGCTTATCCATAATCTACTGTGTGTGCCTTCAGAGACAAACAGGCTGTTTTCACGATGGCGCTGATATGTTTGAGTCACGCAAACCCTATCGTGTAGGACTAATTATTCTAATCAGCTGAATTGAAACGTTCTGCTGATAATCTCCTTCTGGATTTAACATGATCATAACATTAGAATGATGATTTGGTTTTATCTACTTCTTTGTCACTTTCCTTTGTTTACTTTTATATTAGACTTTCATTTTCAGTATTTGTTGGACAATGACTACACTCACGGCATTTGAGATGCATGCTTACGTTTTGCTGGATAGCAGCTAGTAATCAACTACACCTGGCTGCTATAGTTATTTACACGGTTAAAGTTTTAGAACATATTTTAATCGAATAGTATATATATATATATATATATATATATATATATATATATATATATATATATATATATATATATGTAATATAATTTTCATCACGTTTTTCTTCAATTCTTGAATATGCATTACATAAAAAGGAAATGTCAAAGAAATCAGTTATGAAATGTAAAATACTAAACTGAAACCTGAGGTATCACAGGATATATAATCTGAAAATGAATGCCTCATATAAAAAGATTACGAAAAAATATATATTGCACTTGGGTATATGTTTTTCAAACTTTTTTAATTCATTAAATTTTTTTTTGGTTTTTTTTTTTTGGGGGGGTTGGAAAAAAAAAATGGGAAAATTTTTGGCATACTCTGATGAGATGAGAAATATAATTTAAGTTAATAATATGTGTATTTTGTAATGAATTAACCACACAATTTAATACAAAACGTAAATATGATTAGTGGATTTCTTCACGGAATTGATTGTAATGTTTTTCAACAACTTATTTCTTCAGAACTAACAAAATAGACTTGACATAAAAAAGCAGGACAAAGAACAAGCTTGTACCCTGTAGCTAATAACGGAATTAGAAAAAGCCGGAATGAAAGGGAAATGAATTGTCGCTGAAGAGTGTCATTTCACTGATATTCTTTTTCTGGGTAAATATCCTGTTCTGGTGGTGAAGCACCAATACATATAAGTTGAAAGGCCAGGAAAATCCTTTGCTTACTATAAATACACTGCAACAAAGAAACAATCTATCATGTTGTCTACTTGTATGCCATTATGGATCTGAAATACACACGACCGTGGATGTATTTTATAATATAGCTATGCTCTCTGGTGGTCTTGATTAAAACACCGAATCCTTCTAAATTGATGTAAAATGTTGAAAATGATACCAAGCCTTTATTATTGTAATCAGTACAATGTAATACACAGCGTGGCCTCACTGGCGAAGTTTTAAGAAATTAATAAATTGCGTCTCTAAGAAAATATTATAATTACCATTTTAGTCATTTATTGAAAACAAATAGTAGCCATATAATATTAGAACTAAGCTCTCGAAATCGCAAATTAATCTAATGGCTAATTAACTTTGAATTACTGTCTATTAGCGACGATGGAGATATCGATATTATTTTTATTATAATACTCGGAAATATATTTATATTGCCAGGATAATATTAAAAGTCTGAAAATAGAGCTATGGTGATCCTAAGTGAGTCATTCATTCAGCTATCAGAATGGATAACATGCACCAAAAAAGCTATTGCCATCCATTCGTTGCAGCTAACATGAATAATAATAGTCAACGGCTAGCTTTAATATAATGATCTGTCAAATATTGATACATAAAATATACACACATCCATTCACAAATTGACAAAAACACCCAAACACTCCATGGTATTTAGGAGTAGCCTGAATATGTTGTGGTGTACAAATATGGAAGCTCACATATGACTTGTTTATGTAGACTATATCATAGTTATCACAGTCTCGATGATCTTGCTGTGTGATCATATATCACAGTATAACTAGCACGAACTAGCCTCGTTTCCTTTTATTGGCAAGATATTCAGAGATTCGAAATTGAGTTTACTCCTGCCCTTCTTCTCCTTCTTATACTTCTTGGTGCTAATTCAGACAAGGACAACTGATGGTCCGTCAACGTATGATCAATAAAACTCGTCCTTTAAATATCGTTTTCTCGCTGTCACTTTCCGCAATATATTATATGATAACCAATGTACGTGTAATTTCTCTAAAATCATCATGATATTTAATAAACCTGTGCATCTAGTCTATAATAGAATGGCTCCTGCTAGTAAGGGCGCTTTATTAAATATACATTATTATTATTATTTAGTATTTCACTTATTCAGTTTCCCAACAATGAAGGCAAAGGTATTGAATAGGAAGGACCAGTAGATGTATTACCTTAATGGCTCAGGATGTATATTGTTAATGGGTGTCAGTTTAAATACTATAAAGAGTATAATGATGATGTATAAAATATATTTACAAGGCTAAATAAACTAACCTATATATCTGTATGTATGAACGTATGGGGCGAATGGCTATATGTGCGTGTGCATGTGCGTGATATTTCCAATAACTATTTGTTTCAAACAAGGATATCAGCAAAACATCAACAACATTGTCAATCAACGCTTTAACAGTGCTATGAAGCACTTCCGAGTTTATTTATAAATAGGATAACTGATCTAAATAAAATATTGATTGTTATTGTGTATAGTGATATAAATCTGATACATGACATGCGAATGAACCCAAATATTTTCATTTTTACCTTTGGTGATATATAACAATTTTAAATGGTGCTGAATCTGATGGAAGTGGTTCTGGGAGAATTAAGGATAGTGATGATGAGAGAAATGCGGCTTTAATAGCATTTTGTTATTTAAAAATAATGTTCTTAATTTCTTCTTTTATGCATTCTGTACGCGTTTTTGAGTGATCGATCGTTTACCGTATTTTAGTGTCTTACATATTATAAGGAAAACAAGTTTTAAAAAGGCTGTTTTATTTATGTGGTTTTTTTGTTTTTGCTTTGTTTTTAATATATTTTTATAACCAGCATTTTTTATTTAAGATTTCATAATTTCCTTCTTCTAGCACTAATTTGTCTTGGGATGCGAAGGGTTCACATCTTATGGACATATTAAAACAACACGCTGCAGTTTAATCTTGTTCAACATTAAGCTATTACATGTCTACTGGAAGATTAATAATTTAACATCACAGCTTACAGTCAGCAGCAATTTACTCTGGTTCAATGGTTTCTTATGCATAACTATATTTATAGATCACAGATCCTGACCTCAGATACTTTCTGGGTTGAAATAGCTCAACAATCGTACTTACATATATGGCCATAAGGTCGCATCTGATACTTGGAATTACAACAGGTTAATGTGGTTACCATTAAGATAAACACTTTAAAATCACAGATTCTAACTTCGGCTTCATTCTTTGTTCGAATACTAACTGTGTAAACAGAATTGTGAAAGGTCCAATAGGTCCATTTCGTTTCTGGTACTGGTTCTAAGACGAAAAGCTAAACCTTTTTGTTGCTAACGGCGTGCTGCATCCACACCAATCTTACTTTAACGAAGTAGCCGAATTGGTGCACTTAGTTATGATGAGATCAAAACGTGAAGCCAATCCGCATGCTCTATTAAACCTATTACCGAGAATATTGTATGGCAGATATATTTCCAATACTGTGGATGATACCTAGAGATAGTTATACTAACTATATATCCAGCAAATTATATATAGGATCGTACTTCTGACATCATGAAAATCCTCTGCCCACATCTTCATATTTTCTAAGCCTAGTTTGGAAATATATAAAGTGATAATAATACAAATACTATACTATCAATACAGTTTAAGGCTCTTTTGGCACAGTTTTTGTGAACACAGAAAAACAAACAAACAAAAACACAATATTTAGTACTGTACCATTCTGAAGGCATCTTTATAATCCGATTGTCATCATTTCGTCAAGTAGGGAGACATATTGAACGAAACTTCTAAGTGGATGGTAAATCAATAATCTAACATATTCATCTCTCAACAGACACGAAAAATGCATTTCAACCCATCACAACAAGTTTAGATGTACAACTACTTGGGTATCTACACCTGTGTTGTTTGCTTTTTTACTTATTCGTTTGTATGCTTTTGGCGAATTATGTGTGTGGTATCCCGTGAACCTGAATATAATAATTAAACTAACCCAGTTTACTAAGATCAATACATTCCGAAGTTCCCATTGATAAAACAAATCTATACATAGACAACAATCCATAAGCCTACAGTATTTTGGAAATACCTCTGAACATTTCATCAGTTAGTGAAACTCATGGCAAATATATTCAAGCACCGAGAGGCTCATTTTATCTAAATTAAGCATATACCTAAAATATAATGATTTGACCATATTTACTACCTTTGGCTCAAAGATAAATTGAAACATATCCAAACCTTGCACATCACAACTAAAAACCCAGTATTTCTGAGTAATGCGAAAACGCGAAGGAAAGTGCATAACTCCGGATTATGAGTTTAAATCCGCCACACAATTGTATTAGTAGGAGGTTTTTGTCCTTGCTAGATGCCTCACGACTATATGCTCCAGGTATGACCAGAAAAGCAACTCAATTCAACTCAGCTGAATGAATGTTCATATGTATATTTAATTGCGTGAGTGGATATGAATAACTGAGTAACCAAACCATGTTCAAGTATGAACAGCTGTCTCCGTATAAGACCACTGGTTTAAAAATGAAAGACATTTTCTAACTATAACTAAATAATTACTGCAGATAATAGCATCTACGTGTTCTGTCAAGGAATCCATATCAATTATGACAAAAAAGACGATAACTATGCGCATGATATAATTGATGAGCAAGTCATCTGAGTGTTCATTATTTTCCGCTGTATTATCATTTGAAACTTATTTAATTAATCAGATAGTTTTACTGAATGTCGTTCGCTAGAAACTGTAAAATAAACCATGTATCACACAGATAATAAAGCAAGTTGTGTTTTAGTTCATGTGAGTACAGTATTTTTGCAACATAATTTAGCAGCTGAGTATCACTCATAGCACACTTAGAGTCTTAGATGTATTGATTACGGGTCGTAAAAATTCACGATTCAGTTTACTATTTTCTTAAATAAAGAAGAAGACACTACAACAGACAAATAATTTGTTTCTACGTCCACCGACTATCTTTAGGTAAACTCTCATGCACCACCTTCTAGTCTTGTATATGGCTTGGATATGAGGCTTGAATGATATAACTTTGGATCAGTATCTAATGATATGATATTGTTAGATATATGTTAGCTTGTCTTTGAAAAGTTGCTGAAAGACTGGAACAAACTTTAGATCAATTTATATGATCAGCAAGCAATATTTTATAGACAATTGGCGAAAATCAAATACTTGAAATTTACCAAAAAATCGAAGTGCAAACGTTTGATTTAAGAATATTGATTGGTGATTTGCTTTGGTATTCAAAGTTCTTATGTTAGACATTATAGTTAGATTTTTATCGCAGAAACTTGGTCTTTTACCTTCATATAATTCTTGCATGAAAGCAAGGAAATTATCAATATATTGGGAAACGGATTATTACTTATTAATTCCAATAGCATACATATAGTTGTCTCTGTAAGTTGAAAAGCTTTGTATTGATTAATATATCTGTATATTTGTGAATATTAAGCAAATGAAGCACAACCACCGCATCAGTCATATATGGAACGTTATCGCAGCAGGTATATCACGGCTTATCATAAAATGCATCATCCACGTATTCAGATTATGAAAATATAAATTAAGATGTACTATCAGCTTTACACATCATGAATAATAGGTGTCTTTTTTAAAGAACATATTTAATAATTGCATACCTCTGACAACTCATATGATAATAATATGTGTCTCTGTTTGAAGGCCTAATGACGATCAATATTAAGCCACCTTTGCCTCATTCATTTTTATTTGGATATGTTTTGTATAAGTGTGTGTGTGTTTATTTGTATTGATGGTAGCATGCGTAAACATGTGCCAGCGTATGTGTTTGTACCTGGTAGATGGACAATGATACATATACAACCAACAACAACAACACAAATAAAAGACCAACTTCATAAGCAACAATTGGGTTTAAGTGGCTAGCCTATACTCCACAATACTACTCTAGATGTAACACACGGACTCGGTCTATTAGAAACACTACATATTACGAAATCTGATATGTAACAATTTACATCGATGAGCCTGAGTTCTCTAATGTCATTTTCACTCCTGACCTTTCAATCATCAGTGGTTCTGTACGATGTCATTCACATTTCAACAGTAACTTGCGATCGAATAGTGTATTCTATGACACTTAATGTATGAGTGAAAGTCGTTTTCCAATCTGAAATAATATGCACATTAGTAAAAGTATGACAAATATTAACCATTGACCAATTATTTATTTTACTAATCTACAGTAATTAATTATTATTGAAGAAATATTTTAGCAATCACAAGTCCACGAGAACCCGATGTGGATTCACAAACACATTGATTCCTTTTCTTTTAGCATGATATTTACATATGTAATTTTGCATTGATAGGATTTCTTTCGTTGCTATTACAAAGATAAATCGATGTGTAATACTAGAAAGTTGTAAACCTTTAAAGATCTTTTACTGTGATGGGATAACATTTATTGAAATTGAGTTAAATTGAGAGGCGTTGTCAGGTGACTGCTCCCAAAAGAACACAAAAGCTACCAATTACAGTCATAAAAGAAAAACACACAACCTGGGATTTTGCCGCTCAATGCTCTTACCATAGCGTTATTTAATGTACATTATCTCAGGCAAATGTGTTGTACTCTTCGATTGTAATGTGAACATCTCACATGAAAATTGTGCATTGTGTAAGAAGTTGCACAAATCGTGTTTCAAACCAAAACTAAGACAAGTTCAGCTAATAAAAGCACAAACCGGAATAGGTTATAACAAATAGCTCTCTGTTATCATAATATAAAAATAAGAGTATTGTATGTAGCGTCTTATTAATCTCGAGGCGTTTACATTTAAACACAACTAAAACATATTCTGAGCTTATATAATAAGCCGGTTGTTATATTATAAATAGGCTAATTTAGGAACATTACAAAATATGTCTTTACTTGCTGAAAGTAAACTATTCATGGTGATAAACATAAAATTGAAATGTGATCATAAGATATTATAATATATTTAATTTATTTCTGGGAGATAACAATGCACTAACACATATCTAATATATAAGCGTATGTTGTTGGTTATTTGTACGTTCCTTCAGTATTGATGCAATCTGTCGATGTTCACAAAACATTTGGTCCAGTAAATCTTACAGTAATGGACAAAAAATAAGCCAACTAAAGCATTCTTTTGTACCCCGTAATAAAAGTCAGATTTGGAAAATATCCGGAATAAAATGGAAAGGAAATTGGCTCTGAGCTCTGTTATCCCACCAACAAAAGATTTATATGCGAGTTGTTTTTATTGTCGTCCTAAAGATTTATAAAGAGCCTGCTTCTGAATTAAGGAAATGCATTGTTCAGAATAAATACACATTACCGAAGGACAATTTGATGACATTGTGCAGATAACTGGCCAAATATAAATCAATATCTACCCTGTATAACAACTAATATGATAGAACATTTTAGGACATGTATGACTGGTTGTCTTCGTTAATAGAGAGATTGCTTCTAAATCCGGGGATATAGAAAATTGGAATTATTTAATAAAGTGACTTGTAAGAATGAGAAGATATTCATATAACTGTGGAGAAGAATCTATTTAAAAAAAACGAGTTTTTAAGTATTACGATTAGCCAGACATTTAATTCTTTTCGGAACACTATTCCTCAGCGACGTTTATTTATTTGTTATATGCATCGGAGTTCTCCTAATTGTAATTCTAATGTAAATAAATTGTATTGGGTCTATAGTATAAGCATTATCAGCATTACAATAATCAGTTCTGGTGTAGACAAAGGGTCCAGTAGATTTACTGATTTTCTCTCTCACCATGAAGCGTTGACGGACAGAAACTGAAGTACACTCACTGATAAGTCTTAACAAGGAGAGCTTCTTGACTATGCTCCTTTCTCCATATAATAATGCGTCATTCTATCGCATTTATATTATGTTCCAGATAATAATATCTAACCAAATCACAGTAAACTCGCAGCAAGTAAAGACATATTTTGTAAGGTTCTTAAAACTCATTTATTTAAATTGGCGTGTCTATAATTTTATTGTGTATGAAATGTATTTGGCCTATATGAACTCAGAATATGTTTTAAATGTAAAGCACCTTAGAGCAATTAAAGTTGAATAAGGCGCTATATAAAATATTATTATTATTATTATCAGTGTATATCTATATATCTATCTATCTATATATCTATCTAGTTATCTAGTTATCTATCTAGTTATCTATCTATCTATCTATCTATCTATCTTGCATGATCAGAAAATGATGGCATGTATACATTATACCCAATGGCAAATCAAGCAATACTGATCTGTGGTCTAGATGGAAATACACAAAGCTGGTCATGACTAATCATGGTCTTAGTTAGCATCTGTATTGTGGTACACAGAATAATATATAACATCTTTGCAGCGTCAGGCAGATAGACAGACACTTCAAGAGAAAAAGAATTATCGAACTTCATTTTCATTCCCAAAGATAATTTTATGAAATAGTGATATACCATCCAAAACATGTAACTAATTTAACAAAACAAACACAAAACGCAGTTCTGAATAGCTTTAATATATGAATACATTTATATTTAGATTTAATGATGAATTAATATTCGTTTCCATTGTTATTTATTTAATTGGATCCAAGATTCCATATATCATGAATCACAGAAACACATCTATGAGGAATAAATATGTATAGGTTGGATAAAATAGACCCTATTTATTTGTCGGCTACTAGAGAGTTTGGTTTGTCAGTAAATTAGACAAGTGGCTACGTTTCTGAATGTCTCAGTGTAAAATTGAGAATAAATGTACAAGTAAGTGATTGATTTATTGAGTAATTGATTGATTGATTGATTGATCTATCGATTGATTGATTAAGTCAGTGAGTGAGTGAGTGAGTGAGTGTGTGAGTGAGTGAGTGAGTGAGTGAGTGAGTGAGTCAGTCAGTCAGTCAGTCAGTCAGTCAGTCAGTCAGTCAGTCAGTCAGTCAGTCAGTCGGCCAGTCAGTCAGTCAGTCAATCAGTCAGTCAGTCAGTCAGTCAGTCAGTCGGCCAGTCAGTCAGTCAGTCAGTCAGTCAGTCAGTCAGTCAGTCAGTCAGTCAGTCAGTCAGTCAGTCAGTCAGTCAGTATTGCTTGCTCAGTTAGGTAGATTGGCAGGCGGAGGATAGGAAAATAGGTAGGTGGTTGGCTTTGGGCTTTGGGTTTAGTACTACTATATAATAAACGAAATCTATTATTAAGTACATAATTTTTGTGAAACAAAACGAACAAAAAATATAACCCTATTGATGGCAATACGGTCTTTCAAACTGCGTACATATTTGTTTAAATTAATGGTTCACAAGTATTGTATGGGATACTATTTGTCACCACATACTACCTACACATTGTAACAAGCCATATTAGATTAAATTGCCACAGAATCTCCCCTAATTCTCCAGAAGTGTGATAACACTTTTAGACTCACTTCACACATTATCGGTTGCCAAATTTCATCTATACATAATGTATATTTAATATACCATATCGATTTTTCTGAATCCTCACTGAAAGCTAATTTATTCATAGCATTAGTAAGGTCTGTGATCTTTTATAAGAAATGCCCCAGGACACTCATTGGTCGATTACTGTTCGCGACAAATTAGAGTAGATAAGTGTGTGTTACTGTGTCTGTATGTATGTATGTATGTGTGTATATGTTGGCATATGTGTGTGTGTGTGTGTGTGTCTGTGTGTATGTGCGTGTATGTGTGTGGGGGGGGGGTAGGTGTGGAGGGTGTATGTCTGTCTTTGGGTATGTGTATGTGTCGTGTGTGTGAGTGTTTGTGTGTGTGTATGTGTGCTTCATGGGTTTTCGATGCTGAATTAGTAGAATAATTTGTATGTATAATTTGGACAATTTGCACTGGTAAAGCTGATTAATGTTTGAGCATCTGTCGGTTTAATAGCCAACATTTTCGCAGTAACTGAATTCTGGATGCGTAGACTCTATGAAATTGGAATGCTATACTTAAACCTACTTTAGCAATCCCATATTACAGATCTAGTTCTACTTTATTCTACAGCTATTAGAAAAGCAGCTCTGAAACAGCCAATTTCCATGGGTATTCTTTAGCTCGGATTGAAGGTTGTAATATATTCAAACATATAGAAATGTTTATTAATGAACTCTATGAGATATAAACGAATTAATACTGGGAGTATATTCGATCATTGTCATGAAAAATATATCGATTAAACTTTGCTGCCTGGATCATTGTTTTAATATATAGTTATTGACATAGGCATGTTCAGTTTCCACTAATTACTAACATACATGCCGGTTCCAAATATGTGTACATCAATGAGAAGTACTCACCAGAATGTCATGGAAAATATTGATTCGATAATCGATTGACCTGCTAAATATGGAATTTCCGTGAAGCAACAGTGTAGCTCGGTGCATGGTCAGTGAAAGTCCATCACAACAACAGTTAGATGGGTGAAAGACCGCCCGTGTGGCCTCATGGATTAGAGCCAGTGTCTCTTTACTCGTGCTGATACTCTGCGGGGGTCGGATGTTCGAATCCTGGCCGTAGCATTATAGTAGAAAGTGTGTTTCATCCAGCCAGGCAATTGGCAAGGTTTACTCCACCAAATACTTCATTCTAATTTTGCTTAGACTAGGTCCTGGTGATGAAGCAGCAAATTACAGACAAAATGCGCCTCCTTCATTTGAGGTAGCCAAAACCATGTAAATTAATTGGCATTCTGTCCACTATTATTATAGTATTATATAACTTGCGACATTCAACCACTGCATCGCATCACGGGCATGATGATCAGATGTGATAAATAGGTGTACTTAGCCAACATGCACAGAATACAAATATCAGGTATTTGATATGCTAACTATCAGTGATAGATATGTGCACGAACTGAGATTTCTGTTAGGTTTAAACAAAAACATCAATTTGTAATTGATAGATCATTTCACTTTCCACGTTGTCTAATGGGAATTGAATCTTTAACATCATAATTATATTATATTATTTCTGCTTTTAAATGCTATATATCACACTGATATGCTAGATCAATCACTAATTAATCTCCGCAGCATAGAATACGCTAATTGTATGCGTGTATATATACACATATATATATATATATATTTGTGTGCTCGCGCTTGTGTGTGCGTCTGCGTACGAGTATGATTTTGTATGGAATTTTAAGTATTTAAATAAATCGGGATTGCCTAAGCAAACGTTGTGCGTTCATATTTGTTATTCCTCTTTCAAATGAATTTTTATTTGAGTAACCAATCAGCTAGTAGAAAACAATATCTATTTATATCCATCAAGTAGAGTGTATCATTCACTGGAATAGCAGTGACACACACTCACACACACACTCACACACACTCACACACGCACGCACGCTCGCACGCACATCGACACATTAAACTAGAACACTTCAGAAATCAAACATGCTCCACAAATTTATATCATGTAATCAAATTGATTGTCTTTAAACAAGCATGGCTTAGACAGATATACAGTGAATAAATTGTTAGCTCAGAATGTAACCTTAATTCTCTAAAAGCGAGATTATAGCATTAGGTTTTACATGAAAGACTTTCTTTTGCCAAATATTTTAAATGAATATACCTTGTTGATGATTCAGAGATACCAACTTTGCTTCCACTTTCTCTTATATGTTTTTACTCTTACTTACTCTTACCATGTCCGCTTTTGTCCAGTAGCATTACTATCAAGATTGCAGTTACCTTGCAAGTGAACGATTACGGTAGATTTTGTTAATTCCTGAGCCAATTAATAACATTGTCGTCAAATAATTTAAGTGAAACGGTAGCAGTAAATCGCGAAAATAAAAAAAATTCAGCGTAGATATTTTGCATAGAATACAGTTGTATACTACCATTTTAATTGATGTCTTCCAATATGAGTTATGTCATACATGAAACCATTCATTGCTATTTATTTAGTGCCTTTCTACATGATCTTGCCATCTTGATTATGACTGAATTATGTTTCACTCCTGTTTTGACGTTTTGTTTATTACTTATAAACGTCTATTGCTCCCACTATTAAAATGTAATGAGCTTGGTAATTCTTTGCAGTAGTCAATAAACTAGAAAACGCATACATCACATACCGTTAATTATCTAGTACAAAATGTTTTTATGATGTCGATTTTGTCTGCAATCGAATTGGACAAACAAAATATTAATAGATGATTGTGCCAAACGTGTCAGCCGAACTGACAAAGGAACAAGCGACACGTTGATTAATAATTTAAATCTTCATATAACCGAGCCATAACATTGGAAAATTGGTCATACTATTAAATCGGTGAGTCATTATTAATTCTCACGGAAACAAATGCTACGCACACGACCGCGTGCCACCAAGCACCAATATATCTCCGGACCAGCGTATGCACCAAAAAAAAGAAGCGGATGCACATGTACACTCACCCATGAGTAATATAAACAGACGAAAAATATTTCATTTTAGCATTTATGATATTGTGTATTAGGGCTTGTAATTGAAGGCTACATTTAAAGGGGCTATTGTAATAGCACAAAGCTACTTTACAGCAACTTTTTGTTATATTTACTAAGAACTCTACTTAATTTAGATATTTATTGTACTCGCTTACAGATTTTGCTACAAAGCTTGGATACATTACCATTAAAATTTAATTTATTACTTAAATATAATCGTTATCTTTAACAGTATTTTCAGAAATAATAACCTATTGTCCGATAATAAATTTATAATCGTGATCACGTTTACTAAAGATTATATATTAAAGTTTTACCTTCATATGATTGTCTTAAATCCAAGAAGTAACATTCTTTACAATAGGTAATAGTTTTTCTTTGACTGAATATTAACTATATGCGTTACATATTATCATCTGAATAATTATAAATCTGCACATCATCCTCTATAAGAAATATATCATATTAATCTGGTCTACATGTATTTACATAAGGGAATATGGTAAATACCTAACTTTGCATTCACCGTTACATCCTGTATTAGATATTCACAGATTAGCGGTATATAAACAGCAGTCGGTGGTGTTTTCTTTGTTGTTTCAAAAGATCACAAGTCTGGAGAACAACTTAAAGAAAGGACGGAAACAGTTTATCAACATGTGACAGCCTGCATGTAGCGATAGAAGAAACCAGAAGCACGCGAAATATTTCGTTTGTACAGGTTGCTTATAAGATGAATAAAACCTGAATACACACTTATACATACACATGCAGAGGCTACATCCAATCATTTTAATCAACTAATTAAACATTTCACAAAACTGTTAACAATTTGGATGATCGGCCCTATTTTAGAGTCATCGTTCTACAAAATACCAATCATTCTGTGCCTCACAAAAGAAGAAGAAACAAATTAATTCTCAAATGATAATAGATGTTTAGGGATAGCTAAAATGAGCTTTACGGTGTTTGAAGTTTGTATATGTATCCTAAAACTAGAGACTAACTTAGGAACACAGAAGTCTTGTAAAGTTATTACTTGGCATATACGTCCTTTTGTGTTGAGAACTTCAACATGAACTAAACGTTTATTTATAATCCAGGTAAGTTCACTCCTATCTTTGCCACTGCTAGAAACTCGAATGGATAGAATCTTACAAAGATTATTAAAACGATAACTACTGATTTCAATTGTATCCTCATTCCTTAATTCCTTAGGGACCAGAATAAAAGGCCTACTGGTTTAACTATTCAAATCACAATGCCATAAATATATTATCCATCAACGTGGCTTGCAACTAAAACTGATCAGCTCACCATGAATAAGCTGGTCCCTGCAGGTTATGAGTTTAATCATATTCATCGTAAAAGTGACAGACACTGTGGTGGTATTGACATACTCTACAAATCGGGTCTGACTATCACGATGAGTAAGTCAGTGACAACGGAGATGTAAACTTATTAAAACAATTATAGGCTGTACCATAAATATGAGTACGGTTGGAAACAGTTAAGTGTTGTATTATATATTGTCCCCTTCCTTCTAAACAAAATGGGTTTAGAATCTCAATTGTCTTTGAAGAATTCTCTAAATACTTAGATAATATAGCCTTTATCCTATAAGATGTCATAATAACTGTAATTATAATTGTGAGGGATCAGTTGGTAAGCTGGCAGAAGCTTAAAACAAATGTCTCAAGAGTAACATTAATCGCCATGCTCCCTCTTGTTAACAAATCATCACATTGACAAAGGAAACTACTTGATGCTCTGATAAGTTTAGATCTGTTAAGAAAATTCGGAGGAAGGCAGAGATAATCTGGCGCCGTTGAAACAATTAATACACCACTATTCAAGAAGTTTTTATTCCACAAAGGTAGAGGAATGTGGAAAATATTCAAATTAACTAAGAACATGATGGGAACTAACTCAAATGCAAATCTTCCACGTTTTACCTCTGCTGAATTCCTGTCGGACAAGTTCAGCAATTATTTCATGAGGAAAGCAACAATCATCAGGAATAAGTTAATTTTGGAAGCTCCGAATACTATTGGCGATATTTCCATCGATGCAGATATTATGTTTAATACAAATATGCTCGAAATATTTCGACCGGTTTCTGAAGTTGAGGGCAAGACGATAATCAACAAGTCTCCACTTGAATCCACTGTTCACTTGGATTTTGAAGATATGTGTCGATCAACTTCTGTCACTAATAACAAGCATTGTCAACAGGTCAATGATAAATCAGTAATGCCGTTATGTTTCGGAAATCTAGATTAGATAAGAAACATATCAATAATTATTTCTCACCTTTCTTTCATCACCAAACCTATTGAAAAGGGAGTAGCAAGGGGTATGAAAGAGCACGTAGATTACAATGACCTACCTGACGGTTACCAGTCTGCCTATGGTAGATGTCATTCAACAGAAACTGCTCCCTTGAAGGTGCACAGTGTTACTGTACGAATACCAAACCAGTGATAAAATTATTAAATAATAGTACATATTATTGACTTTAAAGCCATATGATAAATGAGATGATATTTCATCTTCAATTAAAACTTGTATTTAACAAACAGGTATTTGGGTGAACAGCAACAAGTTGAAATTAATTAAGGACAATACCGAATTCATTGTGTTACACCCATTGCCGCTGTGTTATGTATAAGTTGTAGCTTGTTAATGCAGGTCTGGGGCAGTCCATTGAACAAAGTGTTACAGTAGTCCATGCGCGATATCATGAACCCATTGACCAGTGACTTACTTGCATCACCTGTTAAGTAACGCCTAATATGCCCAATTTTGCGGAGTTGGTGATAGCCAGACCTACAGATATTATTCAACTGTTGCTCCATATTTAGTGCAGAGTCAAAGATAACACCTAAGTTTCTCACATTATTCACTGGTGTTATATTAATGTCACCAAAACAAACGGTAACGTTTTCCATATGGATGACATTATGCTTAGATGTGAACAGCATAACTTCTGTCTTGTCACTGTTCAGTTTGGACCTGTTTGTAAGCATCCATCTCTCAATGTCAGTAAGTCAGTTCTCAATGAGTGAGAGGGATTGTGCTTTCACAGCGTCTTCCTTGAGCTGGAATGAGATGTGTAGCTGTGTGTCATCTGCATAAAAATGGTAAGAAAGTCCATGCCGACGGATAATGGCTCCTAGAGGCTTAACGTACATAGTGTATTTCTTCGGGCCGAGTACCGAGCCTTCTGGTACACCATATTTCAGGAGTACTGTCTTAGAATGTTCGCAATCTATGACCACTACCTGGAAACGGTCGGTAAGGTATGATGTGACCTAACAAGATTCCATGATCGAAGGTATCAAATGCAGCTGACAGATCGAGCATGTCGAGTCGAGTGAAATCTACGGTAAACTGGCTTGAGCTCCTCGTGAAGACCATTATCCACCAAGTGGCGTTCAATGCGTGTGTCTGCAACCTTCTCTAATACATTTGAAATGAACGGAAGGTTGGATACGGAACTGTAGTTTTTTAGAATGTCTGGATCGAGTGTTGGTTTCTTATGTAGTGATCGTATCTGGGCGCACTTAAATGCTGGAGGATTGCTGTATGGGAACATACACAAGAGTTTAATGTCTACTTAATTTCGTAAGCAATACACACAATGCAGGTTATAATTGCATAGCCCGTGAAATACATTTAAAAACTAAATATTTGCCCAACTTCTTGCTTCAAAACACTGTAATCATGATCTGCCATATAGTATTGAGAATGGGCGATCCATGACAAATCCTACAAATAACGGACTCGAGATGATACCTTTAAGCCTACTCTAAATATTTCCTATTACAAAATCCCATTTATTTATTTTGTACTGTAATGCATTATATCGATTGCTTATAGCCTTCATCTGAAACTAATGTATTCATCACATTAGCTATGCAAGTCCTCTCTTATAAACAATAGCTAAGGTCAGACATAGGTTAATTACTGATCGTGACGAATTAAAATAGACCTAAAAAGATACTAGTCTACATAATGGCATGGCTATACATCGCAGTACCAAACATACACACACACACACACACACACACAAAACACACACAAACACACACACAAAATACATATATACGTATTATATATATATATATATATATATATATATATATATATATATATATATATATATATATATATATATATATATATTTATATATATATATATTATTTTAAAACGCTCAAAATATCTGATTTACTGAACATGCAAATTATCCAAAATAGTAAAATAATCAGGTTTCAATCGTAATTGTTTCATGAAATTTTATGGGTTGTATAACTGGCATTGAAGAGTGCAATATATATATATATATATATATATATATATATATATATATATATATATATATATATATATATATATATATATATATATATATATATATATATATATATATATATATATCAACCTGAGGTTATATAGAAAATTATTATTGTCACAATTATCAAGAAGCATTGCACACATATACAGATGAATATCCACACATTTCGAAGCACATACTCATGGACAAGGTGACTAGGGTAACCCAATTATTCCGTCATAGAACACTGAAAAGAAATATTAGCACTGCATATTATAAATCGGAACATCCTTTTAAATGTAGTTGCTTGCAGTATGATACAAATATTTTGTCTTGATGGATATCTGAAATTAGTTATTTAGCTCCAATTAAGGTATATTAATATATTTCTTAACTGTAAACGACACTAGTAATCTTCTAGTTGTAATTATAATCCCGTAACCACGAAACAATACCCTGAAAGTCTGTCTATTGAAATTCTTTCGCAAAACCTTGACTACAACGCTTGTTCTTTAAAGCCATAAATCATCCTCCAAATGAAATATTTTGAACGGAAGCATGTTACAATTCGTTTTTAATGTCCTGCATGTAACAGTCTAGGGATATGATCATGTGTTCTGATGAGAACTATTTACAATGGCCTGTTCTGGTCAACAACATGCTGTTATCAATTTAGCAGCAACTTATTTTAACCCGATATTTATGAGAGTACGGTTATTGATATCACTTTCTAGATATTAGATCATAGCAACTATTTCCTGAATCTACAAATGGGAAATGGCCGCTTTTGTGCATATGGCAGTGCATATGTCCATAGTCAATGACGCGAAATAAAACATGATCCAGCCTTCAGGCCTAGCCACGCAAGGGGTTGAATGCACCTGGTACAAATATGTGGCTAACCACGCTGTCAATTAAACCATGGAGGCACTCTTTATATATTACAAAAGTTAAATGCTGCAGGATTAAGAGCAGTATTTTAACTCTATTCTTTACATTAATACGGTTAAGTGGTCACTTGGTTATTTTAGATATCTCTCAAAATCATAATCAGACAGCGATCATTATTTGAAATGAACTTCGTTTTATGAATTGTTGTTGTATTGGTCATATATTAATGTACACATTATTGACGTTTTTTTTTAGTCTTCAACAAAAATGAGCATTGCCCTCAATCTCCAAGTGTATTTAAGTGTCTAATTACCCCAGCTTCAGTAAATCAATAACTTCCTGTAATTTAGTTACTACTTATATATGATATATATATATATATATATATATATATATATATATATATATATATATATATATATATATATATATATATATATATATATTTAAATAGATTTACAACATAGCATAATTGTATAATGGTATCTAAAACCGTTTTGATTTCCTGCAACAGTTGTTTGTAGTCTGTCACTGATTGACGATCTCAATTGATGAATTTCAATCTGTTTCCTTTATGTATAGATTATAATGTATGTGTAGTTATCAGTATAAATATTCATAAGTTAGAAGCATATATCAACCATATATCACGTATCTGGGTCAACTGAAAATGTTTATTGTCAATCATGTAACTCACAGCACCGCCAGCAATTCCATTCCAATCTGAATATCGTGTCATAAATACCCAGGAGAAATTCGGCAAAATTACATTTGTGTCGGCAGTAGTGTGTTCTTGACCACTCCGATATTTAGAATGAAATAATAATCTTTTCCTGAATTACGATATATCTCAGTTTACTTCCGGAGAAGAAAGAGAGAGAGAGAGAGAAAAAGAGGGGGGGGAGATGCTCACACATATATAGCTATATATAGCTATATATTAGTAAGAGCAAATGTGTTTGTGTTTTTTATTTGTTTGTTTGTTTGTCTGTCTGTGAGTTCGCAAAATCCTCCTTGACTGACACCACCCTTGTCACGTGGTGTACATAATCTCGTCGGCATCCATCACCTCGATGCGGCAGTCTAATATAACAAATATATCCACATCGACTAACATGACATAAACTATTATTACAAAATTCATTCCATGTTCTAATTTGATGCTAAGCAATTAATTTCACGTTCAGGCAAGGGACACTATTTTCATTGATGACTGCCTCAGAAGAAAGGGTAGTTTTTATTAGCCAATCCAATATAATCTCTTTAGATGGAGAAATTATTGATGTTGTCCAAATCTCTTCCTTCAAGATGGCTTCTAGAATAACAATATTTTATAGCTTTTATATTATTTACTGTGTTATTTCTTTTACTATTCTACCCCCTCAGTTATTTGGATCCAAGTAACAGGAAACAAGCTATGTGTTCTGTGTGTTAGAGATTGTGTGTGGGTGGTCTTAGTTGAGTATGTGTGTGTGGGCGCGTATCTAAGTACGTAAATTGATATATATACGTTTTTACACGCTCTGAATGTGATTGATCCGTCTTGTTCGTGATTGTTTCAATTGAGATACCTAAAGTAATGTACTCTTAATAATGATGGATAGGTAAAAACTGTATTTCTTCCTTCTGATAATGCCATTCGTAATTCTCCAAATTAACTGTATTTATAGAAAAAATAAATGACTGCAGTCTATATTCCATTCTCTCGGTTTCCTAGGATTTCCCTCATACATTTGTTGACATAGCGTTTAGCTGTGTTAATATATATATATATATATATATATATGATGATATATATATATATATAATTTTGTGTTCCATGATTTATTGGTGGCCAAAGCTATATTTATTATGGATAAGATCAGCAATTGATACATTTCACATTTTACTGCACTGGCTCAATTTTAGGTTTTTATTAAGCAGTGGTGGCTCTCTGGACGAATATTATTTCTCATAAGGTAACTGAGGAGTGTACTATAATATTATATGAGTACATTTATGACCGCATCTGTTCAGTTGATATGTTTATGACTATGTGTGTGTGTGTTGCGAATATGTATACGTTTAGGAAATATTTAACAACCAAAGAAAATGGAACATATATAAGGGGTATAACGAGATCATTTAGGTGCACACGTTACTGTTGCAAACAAGCACAACATATATTTGAAATCAACAATATAATCAAGATCTCTGTCAAACAGGAATATAATTAAATATAGGGAAAGTGTTTGTGTCAATGATTATTTTAATTCATTTCTAGTCTTCAATATTCAAACACCACATATATTTAATGGATGGATATCTATCAAACTGAAATTGAAAATGCATTACGTCTGAAAACTGAACGAAAGATAGACAAATGTGAACCTTGGGTAATTAATGAACTCCTCATTTCAACCAGGAATAAGTATGATTTACTAAAACTAACAAGGTCAACCCAACTGAGACTATTATATATGATACAAACATTATAATAGAATTATTAAAAAAACGATTGATGCGAACTGGCAAAACTTAATATTACAGTTAACTAATCGAAAAACAAAAAAATAATATGAATAAACTGTACATCTATAATCACTATTTGTCAATATCAGTTGTAAGAAATAATTTGTATTGGGTGAATTACAAATAATATTGTAATACAAACCACTCACAAACTAAAATCAAATTTGAGTCCCGTTCATGATGATATATCCACCAAATTGTTTAAGGAGACTATTGGTATTATATACATGTCACCCAAACATACTATCAATTCATAATTTGAGACGGGCATAGTACCTGATCAACTGCAAATCGCCAACATCTCGGTAACCATTGCCCCACCTAGACATCTGGAAATTGCTAAAACGTTATGTTTCACAAAGTAATGAGATTTTTAGACTCACATAATGTGTTTCATAAACACCAATATGGGTGTCTATCCAAGCATCCCACTATCCATCCAATCATACACTTTCTCAATAATTGTGCCGAAGCCAATAATGAAACTAACCCTGAAGCGTGTTGGAGCACAGATCACTACCACCTTTATTCTAATCTCGGCGTGAGCATATCTGAAAGTTATTTCATCTTTGACTTTGCTTCAATACCTTTAGAGGTCGCTCAGCCCATTTAGCCTACGAAGTGAATAAAGGTGGCCGTAAAACATTAATCATCAACATCATCTGAGCCGAAATTGGTGCTGTATATTTTTCAACGTCCCTAATATTAATTTAATCTAACATGGCAACACGCCATAGGAAATGTGTTATTTATGTCGCTGACAAACATTTGGTTCAAGAAAGACTACACTTTCTAAAGCAATAAAAGGGCCATGAGATGATACCATGACTGGTATCTGCCTACAATGGATTACAGACTGAATATCTTTAGCTACACTTTAATCTTGTATTATCCAGTGTCAGTTGACATGCATGTATAATATCCAGGCTTGATTGATACCAATATGATTTAATATCTACATACAAGATTAAATTCTGACAACGTTATTACTGTAGTCAATATACAGATCAATAAACAATATCTTTAAATACTTTAACTCTGATTATTAATACGGATACAAAATGTCTTTCAGGAGGATTATGGCTGAAGTCAATGCTTTACCGGTGTTTATTAACTTCTATATATTGCCTTATTTCTTACTATATTGAAGTATTTACCAATTCAAAGTAGGATAATGAGTATTCTCTTTAAAACATTAGTGCATTTGACAGTGATATCGAATCCCTCGACATAAATATGTTATAGTAATAATTGTATTTTGTTCGTGTACATTATTGTAGAGGGTGTATGTGTTTGTGTATGCATGTGCCTACGTGACCTCACCTGATTACATGCATATATGTGCTTGTGAATAACCCTCTCTCTTTGTGATGTGCGTGCGTGCTTCCGTGTATGTATAAGTGCGTGTGTGTGTCCATAGGTGTAGGTATTTTAAAATCCAATGTAATAGAATATATCTAATTCAATGGCAACTTCAAACACACCTTATCTTACAATATATTATCTGAAGACGTGCCCGATTTAGTAAGCTTATATAAATATAAATAGCATATGACTGATTATTTTACCTCTCATCCAACATACTTATTGTTGGTTAATAGATTTAATTTTCTTTTGTCTAGGCCTATACTAATTCATATATAGATAGACAATGGCATTAATCACTCTTCTTTCCATCTATCATTCTGCTTTAGTCCGTTAGATTATTTGGCAGTGTTAAGAAAATAGACGTATCGGATGACAAAGGTGGATCCCTTGAGATATTATTCTATAGGCGTAATACAAACAAATTGATCTGAAACGAATCTAATGCGTCATGTCTGGATTTGCATTATCTTTTTTTATAATGTAATTAAAACTTTGAGAGGAGCTTCCAGCCAACCTATACATAAATCAGGATTTGCTATGACAAAGACATTTCTGTCATCTTGGAAGGCAAATTATAGGGAATATAATTAAATCTGGTTATTACAGAAAATCATGCCCTATTAATTAATTTTCCAATTAAACGGATTTATAAAAAGCAGTGGCATTATGAGTCATAATGCCACTGCTTTACACTTCATGACCTCAAAGGGTTATCGCGCATAAATCTGGTGAGACACATCTAATACGTGTTTTGTGAGTATATGTTTGTGAGTCTGTATTCGATGGAAATCAATATAAAGCTCTCTGCAAATATCTTAAAAGGCACCTTGCGCTGTTAATTGTCATGTTTGTATTATACTTCCAATAGTATCTGAAGTCGAAGGATGAAAAATGAGG
This sequence comes from Paralvinella palmiformis, assembly GCA_025642065.1. Lineage (NCBI taxonomy): Eukaryota > Metazoa > Annelida > Polychaeta > Terebellida > Alvinellidae > Paralvinella > Paralvinella palmiformis. Next base: position 2,172 of record JAODUP010000884.1, on the reverse strand, counting down.
CTAAAATTTGCCAAACAAGATTTATACTGCAGGTAGCATGTTACAATTCGTTTTTAATGTCCTGCATGTAACAGTCTAGGGATATGATCATGTGTTCTGATGAGAACTATTTACAATGGCCTGTTCTGGTCAACAACATGCTGTTATCAATTTAGCAGCAACTTATTTTAACCCGATATTTATGAGAATACGGTTATTGATATCACTTTCTAGATATTAGATCATAGCAACTATTTCCTGAATCTACAAATGGGAAATGGCCGCTTTTGTGCATATGGCAGTGCATATGTCCATAGTCAATGACGCGAAATAAAACATGATCCAGCCTTCAGGCCTAGCCACGCAAGGGGTTGAATGCACCTGGTACAAATATGTGGCTAACCACGCTGTCAATTAAACCATGGAGGCACTCTTTATATATTACAAAAGTTAAATGCTGCAGGATTAAGAGCAGTATTTTAACTCTATTCTTTACATTAATACGGTTAAGTGGTCACTTGGTTATTTTAGATATCTCTCAAAATCATAATCAGACAGCGATCATTATTTGAAATGAACTTCGTTTTATGAATTGTTGTTGTATTGGTCATATATTAATGTACACATTATTGACGTTTTTTTTTAGTCTTCAACAAAAATGAGCATTGCCCTCAATCTCCAAGTGTATTTAAGTGTCTAATTACCCCAGCTTCAGTAAATCAATAACTTCCTGTAATTTAGCTTTTGGATCAGATACCTGCCTATATATATATATATATATATATATATATATATATATATATATATATATATATATATATATATTTAAATAGATGTATTATCAACATAGCATAATTGTATAATGGTATCTAAAACCGTTTTGATTTCCTGCAACAGTTGTTTGTAGTCTGTCACTGATTGACGATCTCAATTGATGAATTTCAATCTGTTTCCTTTACGTATAGATTATAATGTATGTGTAGTTATCAGTATAAATATTCATAAGTTAGAAGCATATATCAACCATATATCACGTATCTGGGTCAACTGAAAATGTTTATTGTCAATCATGTAACTCACAGCACCGCCAGCAATTCCATTCCAATCTGAATATCGTGTCATAAATACCCAGGAGAAATTCGGCAAAATTACATTTGTGTCGGCAGTAGTGTGTTCTTGACCACTCCGATATTTAGAATGAAATAATAATCTTTTCCTGAATTACGATATATCTCAGTTTACTTCCGGAGAAGAAAGAGAGAGAGAGAGAGAAAAAGAGGGGGGGGAGATGCTCACACATATATAGCTATATATAGCTATATATTAGTAAGAGCAAATGTGTTTGTGTTTTTTATTTGTTTGTTTGTTTGTCTGTCTGTGAGTTCGCAAAATCCTCCTTGACTGACACCACCCTTGTCACGTGGTGTACATAATCTCGTCGGCATCCATCACCTCGATGCGGCAGTCTAATATAACAAATATATCCACATCGACTAACATGACATAAACTATTATTACAAAATTCATTCCATGTTCTAATTTGATGCTAAGCAATTAATTTCACGTTCAGGCAAGGGACACTATTTTCATTGATGACTGCCTCAGAAGAAAGGGTAGTTTTTATTAGCCAATCCAATATAATCTCTTTAGATGGAGAAATTATTGATGTTGTCCAAATCTCTTCCTTCAAGATGGCTTCTAGAATAACAATATTTTATAGCTTTTATATTATTTACTGTGTTATTTCTTTTACTATTCTACCCCCTCAGTTATTTGGATCCAAGTAACAGGAAACAAGCTATGTGTTCTGTGTGTTAGAGATTGTGTGTGGGTGGTCTTAGTTGAGTATGTGTGTGTGGGCGCGTATCTAAGTACGTAAATTGATATATATACGTTTTTACACGCTCTGAATGTGATTGATCCGTCTTGTTCGTGATTGTTTCAATTGAGATACCTAAAGTAATGTACTCTTAATAATGATGGATAGGTAAAAACTGTATTTCTTCCTTCTGATAATGCCATTCGTAATTCTCCAAATTAACTGTATTTATAGAAAAAATAAATGACTGCAGTCTATATTCCATTCTCTCGGTTTCCTAGGATTTCCCTCATACATTTGTTGACATAGCGTTTAGCTGTGTATAATATATATATATATATATATATATATATATATATATAAATAATTAAATA